>CM068842.1:20889589-21489589 GCA_028554795.2 Sinohyriopsis cumingii | reverse complement strand
GATTTATTACTTTTCGTTGGAACATCTTGATTTAACGAGACAATCCGTCGTTGATATACACTTCCGAGCTCGTATAGCCCCGGCTGGTGCCAATTATAGAGCAATTGCTGTCATTCTCAGCGATAAATCAATGCTGCTAGAAGGCGTTGGTGGACGAATGAGAATCGTTGATGCGCCAGTGGAAAACATGTAATTGAAAGCACAAAACGCGTTTACAATAAAATGTCGTATAGTGTCGTCAGTGTAGAGTTGACTGATGGTCAAGTCAAGAAATTACGATCAAAGTCGGCTAAACAATGCGGGACCACAATAACGCTGAAGCCGTCACAGATGGCGGGTGGTAATCATAAGATATCGTTGACGGCGCGTCAAATAAAACATTTCAATGATGCGATGAAGAATAAAAAGGGTGTTCAAATAGATTTTTCCGCCGCAGCAATTAAAAACATGGAAAAGACCGGTGGGATATTTCCGCTGTTAGCTGCGATTCCGGCATTGATTGCCGCGGCCGCACCAGCAGTGGCTAAGGCGGCGGCGTTAGGAGCCGTTGGTACCGCGGCGGGAATGGCATTGAAGAAGGCAACCGGGAAAGGCTACAAGAAAAAACGACCCGTGGCCGGAAAGGGTCTAAGACTACCGGGAACCCCGTATTCATGGTACTCGGGAAAGGGTCTAAGACTACCGGGAACCGTTTATTAACGCAAGAGTCTATGACTCCAATGTCTAATTTTGATTTAATAGACGCCGCAAACGCGCTAGCGATAAAAAACTTCAGAGGTGTTTTTATGAGGGATCAATTACCGGCGGCACCAAGGAATATTGAAACCGGTATAATTAACCTCGATGGGTCCTCCGGAGCGGGAACTCATTGGGTTGCGTACGCGATTGAACCGCGTGCGATCGTCTATTTTGATTCATACGGGTTAGCTCCGCCGAAAGAGTTCATGCGGTATATCCGGGCGTGTTCAGCCCGGGTTTTTTATTCCACGCTGCCAACACAGCGATTAAGCGACCCACCGATATGTGGCCGTGAGGTATTAAACGTACTTGCGGCGATTTCATCATCGCGAAAACCACCTCATGTGGTTGTAAACGAATACACTAGTGGGGTCGTAGAGGCCGGCGGGTTAATTAGAAACGCTGGTTTTTTTACAATAACGATGATTGATATTTGGGGACGACCGGTTTCGGCGCTGAAAAAGCCCACGGAAACGCCCGCCACCGATGACATAAAAAAACTAATTGAGGATGAAATCGCTGATACGTTGAATTTAACCAGTGTTGACCCGGGCGAAATAGTTGTATTTCAAGACCGCCAGGGTAAATTGAAATCCAGTAATGTGTCGCTGGATGACGTTTTAATACGACAGCGTGATGCCGCCGAGAACGCTATCGCGCTGTATACCGGCGACGGACGACTCAAACCGGGTGAATCCATCTTGACAATAAATGGAAAAATAAGTACACTTGGCAACAATTATGTAACCATGTCGGATTCGTTAAAAAATTTACGTGCTGAACTTAACTCGCAGGTAAATCAGTTGAATGCGATGCTAACGCATTTCACCGATGTGCAACTCACGGTCGATAGTTTTTTTCGGGGGCCCCCGACGGCAACCGAACCGAATTTTATAATAATAACAAATGCTATTTTGGATCTTATGACGCTGCCGGGCCAATTTACCTCGTTACGAAAAAAATGTTAACAGGATCGATGACAACTTTGATAAATTCTTTGGTAAAAAAAATACCAGGCCGGATGAGATCACAATAACTATAAATGATATCACTGCGTATAGACAGGAAATAGAAACAATCAAAACTGATGTTGCAACGAGCAAAGGGAATGTAGACGTGCATGAACGGGAAATAGGAATAATTGGCGCTAATGTTGCAACGATCATAAATAATGTAGACTCGCATGGACGGAAAATAGAAACAATCAAAACTGATGTTACAACGATCATAAATAATATGGACACGCATACACAGGAAATAGGAACAATCAAAACTGATATTGAAGCGAACAAAAAAAATATAGACGCGTATTGGCGGGGAATAGGATTAATCAAAACTGATGTTGCAGCGAACAAAAAAGGTATAGACGTGCATACATATGAAATAGGAACAATCAAACTTGATGTTGCAGCAAACAAAAAAAGTATGACCGAGAATACACGGGAAATAGAAACAATCAAAACTGATGTTGCAACGAACAAGAATAATATAGACGCGCATTGGCGGGAAGTAGGAATAATCAGAACTGATGTTGAAACGATTAAAGACGGACTACCGATAGTAGCAGAGCAATTCGAAAAAATAAAAACCCCTCATGAGAACATCATCAACACAGTATACACAATTCGGCATGGATCATTCGATTGGACTCCTACACAGAATACAGTAAATATTACCGCAACTGTTAAGGGTATTTATCGATTGACACTGGTTTCAATGATGCAGTTTAATATATTATCGTCGAGTTCATCCGGGTTTAACAATACAATATCAACAATTATAGACAAGAACGCAACTGAACTGTTTACAATTTATGCCGTTGATAGAAATCTAGCCGGGGCAAACATTACATGGTATGTGGAATTTGTAGCGAATCTAAGTAATTAAAAACACTAGCTCTTTTAAAATAAAAATGACCAACGGGGTAATTGAATCAGAGGTATCACCGACGTCACATCAATATCGATTCGATACCGCAAAAGAATTCTCCGCGAATTTGAAAACGCTTTCCGAACAATACCGTGTAAAAATAAAAAAATACCGCCGAAAAATAACCACCATCGACGCGGTCGTGTACTCGGTGTCGGGTATAGTAGCCGGTACCGGTGTTATTTTATCCACGGTGACCACGATAGCCCCGATCGCTGTTCCAATCGCTGTTTCCGCGATGACAACAGTTGCTGGAGTTGCCAACGCAATCACTAGGAAGATATCATCGTGTTTTCAGAAAAAACTCAACGAGTATACAGTAAAACATCAAATAGTATCCGACGCGTACTCGAAATTATCCGGGTTGATCTCGTTGTCAATTGATAATTTGTTCGTATCCGATGTTGAATTCTCCACGATGGTCCAGTTGTATAGCTCCGCGATGTCAAAAATCGAGGATTTTCAACTAGAAGCCGGAACCACTTCAATGGGCTCTGGTTGTTGAAATTAGACACTAAAGACAACGAATAATAATAATGTCGCTGAACCCCGAAGGGTTTCAATTACTTCAGCGGATCGCGGAGAACACCACTCCGGTACAAACAAATATGATATCGATAACGTCAACGAAACCCGAATTCAGTGTGAACTTCCCATCGCCGGTTCCAGTGAAGGAAATAGCGCTGGCAAAATTGCGAGTATATCACAGTTGGCCTAATATCCGAGCGGACGCATTTAACGGACAACAACCTAATAACTCGCTAGTTTTTGCACGGACAAATAAACCCGATGGGACCCCAGACTGGGAGGAGGTTACAATACCAACTGGGTCATACCAAATAGAACAAATCAATAAAGAATTTCAACGCAGGGTAAAATCGATCACAGGAAAGGAATCAAAAATCGCTATTACGGTTCATGAACCGACGTTATCGTCGACGATTGAAATAAGCACACCGGGGTATATGGTTGATATTTATAACAGTTCAATAAGAACCATACTAGGATGGCCTGAGAATCCACCTCATAAAACCCCCGCGGACAAGCAATCGTATCATGAGATTAATCCCAATTATCAAAATAAATTGTATAATATGAAAAACGCGTTATTACCCAGTATATTTGCATTTCAAGACAGGAATAACATGCAATGGTATTTTCAGCATGGGGAAACTCCTAAATTGCACACCACATTCGTAATTAGTTTAAAGAATATCACTGATATGTTTGCCGAAATTAATCATTATTACCAATTACAACTAGAACAGCTACAAGAGACAAAAGCACAAAAACACGTTGAGGTGTTAAATCAACTTATATCAGACATGGAATATATCAATGAACGAATCGTTAAAGTAATATCCGATAGCAGCGATGATAATAAACAAAAATTCCTAACCGAGTATAATATCACAGAAGCCGATTTACCCAATTTCAAGTTTCCAGGATACAACGCGCCAGAACTAAGAAAGTCTCTTAATGATTTTATCAGTTCATCAACTCATATCCTCAGACACGATAACGGAGATGATGGTAGGCATATTGCTCCATACAACGTAAATATCGCATCGGTGATAGCAATTAATCTAGTGTGTGATGCTATCGAAGGGAGTTACCAGGTGGATACCAAGCAATCAAATCAAGCTCAACAGGGGTATATCCTTTATTCATTTTCACCAACAGCCCCTCCCGGATACTTAATCGTTGAGAGTCCGATTAATCCGGTCTATATGCGATGCCATGATCGGTTTTTAACGAGAATTAATTTTAGACTAACCGATCAGTCAAATAACCTAATTGATCTACAAGAGGAGGAGTTAGTGATCACTCTGTTTGTAAGATCATAAAGACTTTCATTGTAAATAACTCCTTAGCAGCAGAGGGGGCGATGACATCGACGCGGTCGTCGATGTGCTTACCGGACGCTGACGACGCTGGGGATCGACGCGCAGAAGGTGTTAATTAAACCAAATGACGATTGGACGATCCCCCAACGACGTCGTCGTTTTTTTTTTACCAGCGCTGACTACACCGGATCCGCTGAGTGCAGAAAGTAATAATTAAGCAAAATAACGATTGGACAAAATGTCGGATTCGCCCCCTCTGCTGCTTGTAGTATTATGCAAATATTTATATTCTTGCTTGTGACTTAGCACGAAATTTATATTAGCAATATAACATTGAATTTGCTTGCGACACGTTTAGTACAATAGAATTCTTATCGGAGTACATTTCTGAATCTGTTGATTGCTTTGTAATGTCCTGCCGATAATGTTACGTTGTATAGCTTACCATATATAACGTCATTACGTGTTATCGTATATGCCCGTGTCATTTATAGTGCTGTGTTAGATTTAATTTCAGCTGATTGGAGTCGACTTGGTACCGGCTCAAGAGCTAACCATAGAAGTTGACCTTAGCAGCTGTAAAGCTGAACCGTACCAGCTGTAGAGCTGAGAGAACAGTGATGCTGGTCGAGTAGCAGGTGGTCGGCCGTTGTTGACCGATTGGTGGGTGCTGATTGCGTGATTGATCAAGGAACTGAATGGTGGTCGGTGTCTACCTGGAATACTGATGCTTGATTGACGAGTGTGACTGGTAGCCAGATGTGCTGGTAACAGTATAACTCAATACATTCTTTTCGTCGTGTGAAATTACTGGATCATTCACCCTTTTCCTTATACTGATAGGGTCATTTATTTGTATTTTCATTTGTTGCATTATTAGGTTCGTGCGGATTATGTTAATTTGTCCAATATTTGTATCTTATACACGCACATAATTCTTTTCTCATTCAAGTCATTCATCATTAAACATTGTATTTGTATCACCATCAAAAGTGTTCTGTAAATCCGAAATCGAACCCGGTTATCTTGTTACAGCGATGGCTGTCAAAACACTGAAGTGCGATTGAAAATACTGTAGATAACAGTAAATTGCAAAACTGGATGAACATGTGTAAAACTAAACTTTTAACGATTCCAGGAAGGCATTGGTACAAATGTAGTAATCCGTGAGCTATGCAGGACTAACGTGCACCCTACCCATTTCTGGATTACATCTATTTTGTATCCTTTAGGGTATATTAGTTAACATTGCAAGTTTGGGATACACTAGCGCTTTTGACAGAGCATATACAGAAGTCCGAGCGGCCTGTTTATGGGAGAAAAGGAGACAGTTGTGAGAAACCTACAATTGGGGTTATTTCTTGTATAAGTCAGTGGCTTTAGTACACATGGATAATATATATGGACAATTTTAAATATTTCAACCCATGTAGCAGCAAGAATGGTTTCATAATATCTATGAAATGCATATAAGACTGAAGTTGGGGTTTTCTATATCAAAAATCAATTTTACTTTCAAGTTCATATTATTTACGTTGTTTGCAATGTTGTGAATTAGACTACTGGAGAATAGTCTCTTGGACTAATTTTACCCATTTTGCAAGTCTCGGGGGTTGTTATTCATGTGATGGTATTCAACTGATCATAACGACTCCTAACGTTTTGAAAGCTCATTTCGTTCATCAAAAAAAAAAATAAAAAAAATAAAAAAAAAAACAAAAAAAAAAAACAAATGCCAGTGGAGTAAGAAAGTTGTATTATCGTATTTTGTATCAATCAGTGAAAGTTTATGGTATGTCGACGTTTGTATTAATCATTTTAATGTACGTGTATACAATTAGCATTTTGCATTTAGTAGATTGAGAACTATCATTGGTGTTCAGCTCTCAAATGATGTTTTTTGTTACAGCATGGATCGACAATATAAATACATCAGTCCGTCATTTACCGTCATAAGGTGCCATAACTGCTATTATATTTTAATCATTCACTTGATTAGAGTGAATGAAGAAATAGAAAAATAAAATGTAATCACAAAAGGGAAAAAGATGACAGCTTCAGAGAACATATGAGATATGTAAGGTCGTTCGTTTTGCAGGATCAAACTGTAAATCATTGAAATTTATTTCGCAAATAACAGACTGAGGAAGTTAAAGAAGGCCCACTCAACCTGTAAGTTCTAGGCAAAGGATGAAGGGTACTTGTGAAACACTGCATGCTGAATACAGAGAAGTGCACGAAGACCAGTGTATTTTACCAAAGGTTTAAAATTAGCATGTCCAGATTGAAATCATCTCATGGCTTGTGAGAACTTACTACATCTGCACCTCGAACCTTACACAGTTATTCTAATGCATCAGACGAGACTCTTTCCAAGCCCGATTGAATATTTACAACAAAGACGGATGAAAGAAAACGAAAGGAACAGAATATGTAGCAGAAGGAGCTTCGAAGTTAGCACATGTTGGATAGAAATCAATCTCTGAAATACCTGCGAGGAGAAGGGATGAAACGTTAACAATCAGTCACTTGTTGCATGTTAGAAAATTACATACTTGCATCCAAGCCTATTCAAAGTATAACCATTTTAAGACCAATGAATGCGGTTTCTCCCAAAACACGAAAAATGTTCTACGATAGTAGTCCATCTAGCGGAACCTTAACTAGAAGACCACATTGTCGGATTTATCCGCTAACAGCTTCAATCAATCAATCATTCAATCAATTGATCAATACATCAATCGATCAAGCAATCATTCGATCAATCAGTTGATGAATTAAGCCATATATAATTCGATCAATTTATAAATCAATCAATCGACCAATCGATAAATCAACCAATCAATCGATCCTACATTAATCGATTGATCTAACAATATGTCAATCGATAGATATATTTGTAAGTCTGCCTGTCTACCAGTTCAGCTATTCGGCTATCAATTTGTTTAGTTCGAACATTCTGGCATTTTAATGTATACGTGTTAAAGCCAAGTGCCGCCATTTATCAGACATATCACCATTCTTCCAATCAAACTCAAGTCTGGATGCTGAAAATGATTTGCTAAGACAGCTATCTGACATAAAGCGATCTTTGAAATAATCACGATGTTAGCTTTAAACGACGTTCCAATATTCAGGTTAGAATCAGCAGGTGGCAACCCTTATTTTGTTCCTTTTCGGGAGTGCTTCAAAAGTAGTGATGGCGTACATTCGACATATTCCGTCAATGTAAAGTAAGTGATCAATAACAAAGGCATACATTCGACAAATTCCGTCAATATAAAGTAAGTGATCAATAGCAAAGGGATTCGTTGCATGAATAACATCCGAACACATTAATTCCAATAGGAGTGAAGAGAATTCAGGCCATTTTTTTATTTTTTATAAAGTGGATCGGATAAGAGAAAGCGTGCAATAGATACGAATAAAACTGAGGTGAATACTGGCGATCAACTGAGGAATTTAGAATCGCGAACTTGGGCTGCAGACAACCCAGCGTAGCGTTTTACTGACGTTTTGTTTACAACTGTGACTTCATCACATCTTGTGTTCCAGCTTTCGGCTATAATCGGTTTACCAACTGATGCCGCCGAGCAGCATCAGATTAATTCGTACACATGAGAAAAATGGCACGGTTTCTCAGTTCGCGGGAGAAATTATATTGGTCATAATGTGATAAAACGTCGATGTTATCTGGTTTTAATGGAAACCAGTGATGTTTAGAACCAATATCTTTGAAGATTCAGTACAATTCAGCTAATATACGACTTTTGCACGAAACGGCGGGCATTTGAGTTTTACATATTCGTCCATTGAATTGACCCTAACTCCACTGCACCCAATTGATTGTCACATCTAAAAACAGACCAATCACAATTTAGCGGTGATTACTGATTAGACCAAATTAACTGCAAACGCCCTAAACGGTATATTTGATAGGAATTAAGTTCAACTGCATAGTAACGTTTAACATTAGTGTCTTAAGGGCTGAATGGTACGAAATTTGTAGGTTAAACCCTGTGCACCTGGCAACCATTGCTTTGCATCAACACCTTTCAAGAAATGTAAAAATGAAAATGCCGATTAAACAGCGCGAGGTATAAAAAAAAAAAAAAAAAAAAAAAAAAAAAAAAAAAAAAAAAAAAAGAAAAAAAAATTGGTAAGGGCAAAAAGAGTATGTGGTCCTGCTAAGTTCAAAACGAATAACGCCATTTTCATGTACATTTGAATTTGTTTCATAATTGTCCGCCTCCGCCAAAGTTATATTCTTATATTCTTTCAGAGGGACTATTCGTGTCATTTGCTACTGAGCGCCAATCCATCTTTCTCAAAAACTGTTTTTGTTCAATAAATTCAATGATTAAGCAAACGTAATCATAGGTCACATAGGGTATAACTGCCATCCCATGTGATTCATGAAACGTATCCCTTTGTTATTGATCACTTACTTTATATTGAATTGTGAGCTAAACAACGTTATGAACCTTATGAAGTTATAGTTCCCCGCATCATTGAAATTAAGATCATGTGGATATTTAGTGCTTCGTTGTGGCATAGACCCTAGGCAAGGCTTTAATTATTCGGTTGAAGGGTTGTTTGTAGCTGTCAGCAAACAATCGTAGAAAGGCATTATATATTGTTATTATTACGCATATGCTAACAATCCAATATTTAAAGCATAATGTTCCAACTAGTTGAGTTTTATTTGATTTTCCGCCCTTAATCGCAGAGAGGTCGACAAGACAGTGAATATTACGCACACATATCCTAGCGAGCGTAATATTCCATTCACTAATGATCTCATTTTCTCCCTTCTAATTGAGACATTTTGTTTAAGCGCCAACTATGGCTGTTTCACTGATCATTCAGCAAATATTAAGGAATGAAATAAAGTATAATGTCTTAAACTTTCCAGAAAAAGAGTAAATTTTTATCATTCTCAGCTCTTCGGATCATACTATACATGTATGCCGATAGCTGGCAGTTTTTCGGACCACCTCGGTGTTCTACCTAGCAGGCATTGATTTAGAAGTTACTTCTCAGTCAGTCCTAAGCTTTAAGAATTTGAGACATATCGCTACGATTCTGCAGTGTGGCACTTTATGGTGAATGTCTAGCACTAGGACATCATGCCACAGACATGTGTCAACATGTCTCACCCAGTCACATTATCATGACACAAGGCCGACTAGTCTTAACACGAACCGCCAAGTCTTAAGCGCCAAGCGAGGCAGCTGCTAGTGCCAATTCTATATTTCTTTGGTATGACTCGACTGGAGATCGAACCCGCAACATCCTGCATATGAGGTGGTCCCTCGTACCAATTGGGGTGTTTAATTGCTAACAGTTCTTGCTTATCGAAACAAGATCGTTCTATAAGTGAAATTATCCATATGCCTAAATCTTTCACTGTTTGGAAGAAATCAAGTCACATTAAGACATGGGTAGAGTAGATAACGTGAATAAATACAAAATCAGTTATTAAACATTACCCCTATACTCATTAGTCTCAATTCAAATTAAAATAATATTGTAGCTGTATACGTATGACATTTGTCGCTAAACTTAGCTTATAAACTTAAAATGACATAATATAAATTGTTAGTAACAGGGAAAAGGGAAAATTCAATTAAAATGTATTAGCTGTAAACTCCTCCAGAGAGTATATATTAAGAGTTTAAACAATATATTATAACGATGGTATGGTCTTACAGTTAAGTAAATGCAAAGGCTAAAAACCAAAAAGTTTGTAAAACTCAACAAATAATAGATTTTCATAGAAAACCAAGTGAAAATGTAAAATTAACTTAAGGATGCGAATTAAATATAGTCCAAAATGTGGTATCACCAGACCGAATAAATATAGTATAATTAAGTTCCATTGGTGTTCCAGTGTTCCATTGTTCCAGATAAGATCCACTGTTGAATGCGTGATGTGCCAATATTCTGAAGTGTGATGTGTTAGCAGTCATCCAGTTAATCACAATAATATAATTCAAAATGTCTTTGTTTGAAAATTCACTAAAGTTCCAAGATAATGTTTCTATCCAAGAGTATTGTTCAAGAATTTGTTTTATTTCCATTGAATAATAATTTAATTAAATAATTCCACTAAAATCAAAATCTGAACACAACAATAAGACTGATTTTGCAACAAAATATTAAAGCAAGAATGAGTAATTTCTCAAGTTAGCAAGATTTACAACCCATCTATCTGACCACAATTAACATTTTCTGAAAATACTACGTCTAATTAGTGGAATTGTATATTCTAAAACTCTCTGGGGTCTTGACAAAAGATGAAATATATTACTAAAATTATAATAAAGAACATCGTAAACATAAATGTCCTTGATTCACTCCAAGATAATGTTCTTAATATTTCACCCACACTGTTAAAAATAAATATTAGCTATGTATTATTTTGTTTTGCAAAATAAAATTTACCGGTCACGTAGACAATGAATTTGATTTTAGACTAGGTCATTTCCAAAATACAATATAATTATGGAGAAAAAACTAACAAATATACACTAAATATGCATAACACTAAATGGTATTGGCAATTCAAATCGTTTCTGACCTTCCTACAGTCTATAAGTCTGGGCTATCCATCGAATTCGTTTCTCTATTTATTTCGTATAGAAAAATATCTTTACAAAGTTTTTTAAAATAAAATGAAACTAAATTTTCATCACCCCATCCCTTGATTAAACCAAACCTTTCCCATTCCACGTGAAAACAGCAGGTTCTAAGTGTTATTTACCCAACAATCACAGTGTTCGCCCAGTGTCAATTACTGGTAATTGCTTTGTTTTGGGAATCTATTCAGTCACTTTGAATAATCTGAAACAGTACGTAAGAATTCAAATATATCTTACTACGTGTATTGTTATTGTACGTACGTCATTATAGAATAAATCATTCGGAGTGTGTCTTGTAATATCAATAATATATTTGCTAAATAGCGTATGTACAGCTTCAATGTCATTTGCTTTTGAAAGAAGCGAAGTTCGGAACCACAATTCAGACTTTGCGCTATTGTAATGTCAAATATTTCGGAATGAGTTTTGTAGACAGTTTGCCGAAACGATTAAATACTGTCTTCAAACTATAAAGTGACTTTGCTGTTTTTGCTGTTAGCATTTTTTGCTACATACACAGTGAGTTTATAGAAAAGAATACACAACGAAGATAGTTATAATTAGATACCATCTCTTTCAGACGATCACCAAAATATCAACTTTCATATACTCTCAAATACCCCCTCCACAATGATTTTTGTTTCGGGTTTATCTTTAGTTCTCAGATGTTGAAGTATTATTTCAATTTATTTAGAAGTATTTGAAGCCGAATAGCGATTTCGGCAAAGACAATCGCATCGTTTGCATACAAGCTTACTCATTCTATTCTGGCCACAAATGAGTCCCTTTTAAACATTTATAAAGAATGAAAATAAAATAGGTGATAAAACACACCCTTGCCTTACCCAAGCCGGGCATTTAAACGTTTCCGTCAAGGCTTCTTCACACAAGTTTTGATATTTACATATATGGCTTTCAGTATCGAAAGTATAGTTATGCTAATAATTGCATTTGTTAATTTATGATAAAATAAGCTCCTTTCAATACGACCAGATGCTATTTTATAATCAACAAAAAGAAGCATAAAACACACCCTGTTTCCCACAAATTTCATATCAACGTGCTTATGATAAATCTATTATCTACAGTGAAGTATGCCCTCCCACAACCGGCTTCTTTTTACCAAGAATATATTTTTTTTATCTGGTTAGCAAGCCTTTCCATTAAAAATTGAAGTAAATATTCTGCCGAGGACTAGAAAAAGGCTAATCCTTCTACAGTTGACAGGCATCTCTATATTCCATTTTTATGAATGGATGCAATACAGTCAATGTACAACACTTTGGGAAGTATCCAAGATCAAATAATAACACTGAAGTAGATGCTGTGATATTTCCGGATGCCTAAACAAATGACTCAAAAATCATCAATACCAGCTCATTCTCCCGACTGTAAATTTTTATAGCATATGGCACTAGTTTTTCAGTTATTTTACTGTCCAAGACTACTGCTACTAGTACTATTACTACTACTACTTCTATTACTACTGCTGCTGCTGCTGCTACTACTACTACTACTACTACTACTAATAATAATAATAATAATAATAGCAATAATAACAATAATAATCTTAGCAACAACAATCTATATTCAACGTGATAGGACATTTGATTATTAGAAACACATCTTACACGTGGTTCTCAAACTATTCACAGGTTATTTGGCTATAAAATCACTTACATTCAGCAAGATACACTCACACGTGCACTCCAATGGATTTCTAACGGACATTTGTATATAGCAATTGTGTCAACAAGTGTACAAATCATCGTATACAATACATATTTAGATACATTTTATTATGTCAAAAGTCCTTCAGACGTATGGAATAAACACTCACGTCTGATTTTTGAATGCACAATTATATACAAAAAATAATGTCAATCAATACTTGTGCATCCTGTTCCCCTGGGCAATTTATGCACACTAATAACATCCACTCATTTATAATGTTCACC
The DNA here is from genome assembly GCA_028554795.2 of Sinohyriopsis cumingii. NCBI lineage: Eukaryota > Metazoa > Mollusca > Bivalvia > Unionida > Unionidae > Sinohyriopsis > Sinohyriopsis cumingii. The sequence goes on along the minus strand of CM068842.1, from coordinate 21,476,473 downwards.
TGTACAATTATACACACCAATAATATCATTGAACACTTGTATATTATGTTCACTTGCACAGTTATACACACCAATAATATCATTGAACACTTGTGTATTATGTTCACTTGCACAGTTATACACACCAATACTATCACTGAACACTTGTGTATTATGTTCACCTGCACAATTATACACACAATTAATGTTCATAAACACTCATGCATCTATGCCATACGTAGCTACTGAAGACGTGAGAATGAAGTACCAGTGGGAGATAATACAGAACGTTTCTGAATTATTCTGGCTGCTTTTTTCTGGAGTTTATCATTTCGGATAATTATAGATTTGATGTGTTTCCTCTATAGTACATCTGTAGTCTATCAGAAGTAGTTTATATTCCGGAAAAACGTTTAACCAAGTGGGGCGGTAGAAATCTCCACAAGAATGTAAGAAGGGTCAGTTTTATTTATCACAATTGCAGAACGTTATCGATATGTGAATTATGGGGAGATAGAAAGTATTCTGATCGGGTGTGGACATACAGGTTTTGGTTTTGGTTTTAAAATCTGACTTGAACCAAAATCTGAGTTTGAAAACAAAACAAAAAACAAAACATTTTAACTGATAATTTGTTTTATGAACACGGAGTGTTAATACTAATTGTACGCTTTCTGACGATCAATCTCTAATATCTGCTGGTACATATGTTCCGTTAAAAAAGTTTGACATGATTTTTTTCTTATTTCTTTGTCGGAAACATGATCGTGAAGTATAGAGGAGTTGGCACTTACTCAGATATTTAGAAAGATGTTTGTTGATATGTTTTCAATAGTTTTTTAAAGTACAGGTAGAACAGATACATATAGATCCATAGTTCGGTGGGTCATTATTACTTTTTCATTATGAACAGCTGATACATAGTCTTTTGGCTGCATTGATAATACGGTTAATAACATTTTTATTGAGGTAGACAGCGACGAAGTTTTGTAAATTTTGGGATGAATTCCATAATTACCTGTAGATTTATTAGTGCCCAATTCAATGATAATATCATCAGTAACAGTCACTGTAATTATGGGGAGATAAAAAGTACTCTGATCGGGTACCCTTTCATTGACGAAGGCAGTAAGTGTATGAATTGTAAGACCTATCAAGTGCTTATTATGAAATATTAAATATGAGGTTGAGTTGATTGGTGACGTAATCAACGTCCTTATAACTAGCAGATTGGTGACGTAATCAACGTCCTTATAACTAGCAGATTGGTGACGTAATCAACGTCTTTATAACTAGTATATGTCAAATGTAAATTGGATTTTTGCAATTTTTTTCATACTCCATAACCTTCATGTCCTCCAATTGTTTGCTGAGATTCTTAATAAATTATCCAAAGATATATAAATGCCACTAATTAACTCTCTAAAGATTAAAATAATCACTTGAATTGTCTTTGTATAATTTAATTTTTGGGGGAGTGCTTTTTACATTTTAACTTTATTGTTTATTTTATGAACTGTTTGGAGAGTTTTGTTGTCCTTCCATTTGTCCATTGTCTTTATATTTATATATAGATTGTATTGTGTTGATATGTCGATAGAACACATAATACATACATACGTACGTGCGTACGTACATGCATGTATGCATGCATGCATCCATCCATCCATCCATCCATCCATACATACATGCATACCAAGCGGACAGGTTTCCGTTTTACATTAAGCATCCGCGATTTAGTTGTATTTTACTGACATAAAAAATATTGCATTTTTTAAGGATATAAATTCATTTTTTAAAGTAGTGTAGTGTAGTGAAGGTATTTAAGCTGTGCACCTGTTTATTCCATTGGAAAGCCCTCGGCTACTTCTGTAAGGTGTCAAAAATGCCTCTGATATATGTCGGCACAGTAGATTGCATAAATATCATCGCTATCCTTTTTTCAACAAGAAACATATATACAGGCCACCTAGGCGATTGGATTACCAGGTTTGACCGAAAGTTGCAAATGAGAAGTATTTCTATGCATTCATAACGTCTTGTTAAATCCTTGTTTCGTTCACAATATAGGTGCTCGAAACGGCACTACTGGCAATCATTCTAGGTACGTTTTGAAGGATTGATCTCGAAGATCCGAATCTGGTTTACTGTTAAACGTAGTTCGCAACTTACAAATACAATGCTGTCGGGCATTTCTACGCACGTAAGGTTTCCGTCTCCAATACTGAAGCAAAACGCATTACCGAATTCGACCGATTGACGAAAATAAAATACTGCCATGCTTACCATTTGAAAAGAGACAACTGCCACCAGAATATTCTGTTCAAAATAATATTAATTTTGGATACCCGGGAGACCATTCCCGTGTTTTCATGACTTGCGATATGTCGGCCTATTATGCACACAGCTTTGAAAATATGTAATGTTTTTCCATCGGGCTATTTATAGAAATGAAATAAATTACCTCGGACTTTTTATGTCAGCCGTTCAGTCGAGTAATTAGGTCAGGTTTATAGCTAGTTTTACTAAATTCAACGTAACAATGCCAATAAATGGCAGGAGATATTAGGCAAACTAATCCGATCTTTTAAAACAATTAGTGAAGTTCAACATTTTATTAAAAAAAATTAATAAGCTATTATTGGAAGAGAAACAACAATGAACAGGATGTAATGTGTTTGCGACGTCCTTTTTATGTGGACAAATTACTAAAGAATTTAGTAACAGACTATACGCTGAGAAATGTCTTGAGAATCGGTTCTAGCGGGGAGTTGACACGTTGGGTAGCAGACAATTTTGTACGTGTGGGACAATTTCTTGCAAAATTGGAAACTTTGATTAAAAAGCAGATATTTTTTAAGGTATACATTTCGATCTTTTTAATAATGTATTTATTTGTTACTGTATGATTCTAAAAGATATATATAGTAAATCACAGGGACTCGTATCGTTGCTTACAATTGACCTGTCATACATGTACTATACAATAACTAAAAGGGAAGACACTTCTCTTTTTGCTCGCGCGACCTATTGAAGAATAAACGCTAATATTTCAAGCTACGCTTTGCGTAGCTTAATAAATTTGGCACCGATATTTAGCTCAGGCATTCAACTGGGTATTCCTATCAAAAGTTGGACTTAATATCATACCTTTAAGGAATGCCAAATCATTTTGCCACGGTACCGCTCGACATGGCCCTGATCACGCACGCTTATTATGCAAAAACAAAGCGCTGAATGGAATACTGTCCCCTCATTGGTTAAAAGAAAATAACGTCCTGTATTTATTTATAACTTATTTTCAGTTGGCCAATGGGAAGGTAGTATTCCATTCAGGGCGTTGTTTTTGCATATTAAGCGGGCACGACCAGGGCCATGTGGAGTGGTATAAATAGATATAAATAGTTTTGATACGTAAATTGTTATGTCCATTTAAAATACAAAATAACCAAAAAAAAAAAAAAGCTTGGAAAATGTAATCCAGTTCAAATAACTTCATCAGGTTGGGAAGTTGTACTTTACAATTAACTTTTGATTCTATAAGAAAATGTTGCTAAACCTTGAACAGCTGCAACTTAAGAAATACAACATACCTTAACACATCGTCGCAAGCCATGGGCAGCATTCCGCTACGCTCCTTTTTCCCATGTGGTTGCCAGCAAAATAATTGAACGCTTACTCAATCACTGCGAATGGAGTAAAATTCTCTCACAATACCGACCTAACCGAACCGTTCATATTATTTGCACAAGCCAATGAAATTCTCTCTTTCCAACACAGCCGTTTATCGATCGATAAAAATGTAACTTTGTTGATGTGAATGAGATATTTATGTTGCATTGTTGATGACGTAGTTTGCTTATACGCATTCATTAGAAACGAGGCAGCATTGGGTGATAACAAAAGCCGATGGCTTGCTACGATGATGCTAACAATACATTCCAGTTCAGTTAAAATAGTGTAAAATTCCATACTTTCAAATGTTGATTAAATAAGGCATGCACGAAATACCCATGTTCGCTTCAACAAATTTTCGTCCCTTTCTTTTAATTTTATGTTTTGAAATATTTTATATTCCCAGTTTATATTGTCAGTTCCGGATGACACCATGCAACGTTCTAATAATATTTTCTGTTTTACTAAATGTCAGTTTGAGAAAAATTAAAGGCTACCTTTGTAATCTGCTGAAAACATTAAGCATGAAGAGTAACCTTTACCTCAGTATAATAATAATGCCTTTATGCTTCGTGCAGTAAGAACCTTAGCTGTCTTGTTAACACAAATCTGGTTAAGTCCAAAGCTACTCATTAAAGCTGTCTGCAGAGAAACACTTGGTGCTAATTGTATTTCATCAATGCCTTGTACAAAGTCATAATGAGAAAATTACAGCTGTACCGTTTTGATAAAAGCACCCTTTCAAATCTAAAATATAAAATCTAAAAGATCCCAAAAGCAAAGCTAAAATCTATGACGCATATTCATTCACTAAAAAATGACGAACGCTATTAGATTTGTCTGATCGGTCGGTTTATCTCATGAGATGGTAATACGTCATGTCTTCAAATGTGTTACCGTTGTAAAGATAGTTACTGGTTTCAAGGGCAAAGAACTTGCTTGCTATGTCACCGTTTCACTATGTCATTCGAATACTTTTCAGAACAATATAATTCAGTAGAATGTTACAAATGAATAGCTATCTCACTATATCACCGTCTTACTAAACCCCATATAAAATCTCCCGGCTTCTCAGCCCTGCTCACCGTCTATAAACCTTGTTATTCGTTTCAGCAATCAAGAGATGTTAGTTGCTTTTTCTTCTCGCACTGATTTCCTGTTTTCCATGGCAAAGGGGCATGATTTGCCACAACGGCATTACCAGCTATAGTTAATGTTAATAACGTATTCAGAATAAATATACTGGATATAATGTAAAAGAATCAAATATGTACTATAACCGTGAGTCATGCGTCCTATCTGCCACGAATTTCCTTTTTACTTTTGATGTATTTTTATTGAGTTCAGCATCATGCTGATATTCAAATGCCCATCGTGCAAGATTCCTCTGTTGGATTTCAATTACAGTAAAATTAAATGCAGACAACAAATAACAATTCATTTGGAGCAGCGTCTAACCAAACATACAAGCAGATAAAGTAATGAAGGATAAGATAATTAAAAAAAAGAAACATTTCGCAAATGGGATTAACTATTATCTAAAAACAAAGTGCTTCGAGGTATATACATGTTGATACTTGCTGTTACATATCTTCCAGAAAACGTCGTGCAGTAGCACTCCGGAAGTATTATGTATATCCACTGATTTGGAGCATACTTTTAAATGTACATTATTTCGACTGTTTCTTCCACCGTGGAATTTACTTAAAATTTGAATGTATTATAAGAATTTCCAGAAGACTTTCAGATCTAGACAGCAAGCGTGACACTGACTGACAATACTTGTTAGATCTAGACAGCAAGCGTGACACTGACTGACAATACTTGTTAGATCTAGACAACGAGTAGGACAATGACTTACAAAGGTAAAGGAAGTCCCCACAATACTTGTTAGGTCTAGACAGCAAGTGGGACACCGACTGACAATACTTGTCAAATCTAGACAGTACAGAGGGCAAGACTGACAATGCTTGTCAGATCTAGACAGCACGTGGGACCAAACTTATCACACTCGTAAGATCTAGACAGCAAGTTGGACAATGATTGGCAAATGTAAAAGATTCGTTTCAAATCAGCTGAAAGATTTCAAATTCATGAAGCACAGCTGAAACTTTAACTTTATGGGATTTCTGGAATCCTTTTTGTTCCATGGCATTAGTGGCTTCACCAGTGACGTCACAGCCTTCCAGACAACTGTAAATGTGAAGGAACATGGGGCGGGGTGGGGGCTGGCAGCCGCACTATTCCCATCCAGCAACTTTTTGGGGGGAAGGTCCCCAGAGTTAAGTATTGCGGGAGATGAGTGGGAATCTCCTGCTGCGCCACAGAGCTTAATTACGTGTCATTATCATGAATTCCTGTAGTTCATTTAACTTTTTCTGCTAATTATCCCTAAATAAGATTACGAAATAAGCATCTGTGTGAGACTGAACCGGAAATGCGACAGAGTTTGTTACTTGTCTTTATGCTTCGTCAGAACTTGGATCCTTGGTTCCAATTAAACTGGAACTTAGTCCAGGAGATTATTTTCAACAGTGTCCTTCATACACGCTTCATACACGTTTCATACACACTTCATACACGCTTCATACACGTTTCATACACACTTCATACACGCTTTAATAAACTTTTTCCGTCTTGTAGCTGAAAATGAGATTTTTAGCATCAGAAAATAAAGTAATACACTTATTGTATCGCACAAGAAACGAAGTAAGTTGTATGTTTTTTCTTTCAGTGACGTACAATTATATCCAAGGGCATGCGTACTTTAATAGATGTTGAGTGATACATGAAAAGGATAATTATATTGTGCGTCAATAGAATGTCTTTGTTCCATCACAGGATTACACATTAAGATTATATTCAGTACAATAACAATGCATAACTATTTGGATGAGATTGAAGATCATGAAATATTTATGATGATTTTTTAAAACTGTTGTCCTCGTGCTCTTTTTTAAGCGTTGAGAATAACGTGATCGCGTTAATATGTCCTTCCAACCGGCAACCCGTTCATTACATTACTGCCAGGCCTAATTCAACGTGTGTGTTTCACTTCTCAATATGATACCTATTTACATAAGAGTGTTGATGTAGTTCTCTACCTCGGACGGGTCAAAAGGGCACATGTACTAAAATGTAAAATGCATGAATAGTCACAGGAGAAAGTTACAAATTTTAAAATATAACGGATTTCAAGAGACTGGTGTATTTACGTACTTGTTTCCGAATAATATGTAAATAATCATCATCTTGTTTTTCAATGCAAAACGTGACGCATAATAATTATTAATAACTGTATCGGTTTGTGCATTGGGTATTTTACAGAATGGTACTGGGCCCCGAGTGACCGAGGGGTCTAAGGCGCTCACCGTTCCGGATCAATGCCATCTCACCTCTATCTGCGAGGGTTTGAGTCTCAGGCTCGGCTAACGTGGGTACGTGAGAAAGCTTGCCAGTAGGTTATCGTGGGTGAGTGGTTCTTCCCGGGGTTTTCCAGGGTTCTTCCTCCACAAGTTATACTGGCCACCTTGTATAGCCTAAAATGGCGTTAAACCCTGCAACAATAACAACAACAGAATGGTACATACACATCTGACAGTCCTGTTTCGTTTGAAATATTATGTTATTAATGAGAACGTAAAGAGACAATATTGGGCGAGTCACGTATATCCTTACATAGCAGAACCCTTCCAGCTGGTTTGGCTTTTACGGTGTATATGCTGAAGCCAGTAAGATTCAGCTTTTGTGTATGTCTGAGTGTGCGTTTGACAAAATAAAAACCAACTTCTTTATGTCAGCCTCTTGTTCATTATTTCCTAATCTGATCATCGAACGTAGTTCCTGTGTTCATATTTTTGAAGCAGCAAATAGTTTTACCTCTCGTGCTCTTGAGACGTACTATGCGTACTCCCAGGTAAGCAAAATCGTCCCTCCCAGAGTATTCTAACTCGTCCCTCCCAGGGTATTCACACTCTTCCCTCTGTGGTTTTATTTCTGACACTTTTCATCATTCAAAGTGGTTGAAATTATCGTTAATACATGATCATAAAATGTTACTAAATATTTCGAGTAAAAACTGTTTCTTTATACTTTGATATTTATTCGTAATGTCATAATATTTTGGAGTTGGAGATGGGCTCGAAGAAAGCTTTACTGAGTTAGGGAGGACCATGTGTACGATTCTGTGCCAGGTGCAGTGGCTTTACTAGGTTGGGTGCGTGGGTGAGGGGGTGAGGACCGCACCCGGTGACAACCATCAGAGAGGATGACGCCAAAATGACTGTCAATAAATTCTTGAATTTTTGTGCAGGAAGGGGGCCCTTAGGGGTGACACCATAAGTTATCACACATTATTGTCTATACAAGTTTTGAATTGTTGTGCAGGAATGAGGTCCTTGGTAGTGACACCATGAGATACCGCACTGGGTGACACCAACCAGGTGACGCAGCTGGCCAGGTCTGCGATCCTGTGCCAGGTGTACGATTATGTGCCACGTGTGCAATTCAGTGACATCATCTGTACTCAACTTCGGTATAGCATTCAGTGAGGAAAGTTTTTCTTTTTTTCCTCTTTCATGCAACTAATATTTGCATTTCATTCGTTCTATATTTTTTATTGATCCTATAAAACGTTATCGTTTATTAAGTCATGTGGTTTACCGGAAAACTCGAGAAAAGCATGGAAAGCTTTGACTCCGACTCTTCCTCGTCCTGTAGCAAATGTATCAACTTAGCACATTGTATATGACATTGTAAGAAGATCTCTGTGATTGTTGTTGTTGTTGTAGGGTTTAACGCCATTTTTCAGCACAACATATGCTATATATGGCGGCCAGTATTAATGGTGGAGGAAGAACCCGGGGAAACCCCGGAAAGAACCAACGACCCACGAGAAGCTACTGGCAAGCTTTCTCACATACCAGCATAGGCCGAACCCGCGACTCGAACCCACGCAGACAGAGGTGAGATGGCAAGTGATCCGTAACGGTGAGCACTTTAGACGACTCGGCCACTCGGGGCACCCAGATCTCTGTGAAAGTTTCTAACAGAAAATTTATTTTTAAAAAGCAAATGTGGCTGAAATCAGGACATCAACCAAAACCATTAACATATCTAACCAGTATATGCAGTATCACAGCTATTTTTAAATTAAAACTGTTTTTATATAATTAAGACGATTCGAATTGAAGTAGTAACTATATAGTAGGAAAAAGAGTTATGCATATTTGCTTTAATTATATGTGATTTAATATATATTTATTTCAATTTAATTGTTTGTCAGTTTTCAATTTTTTATTTTTCATTACATGCTATAGTAATGTAAATTTATTCACTAGAGATGATACTTTTTTTCAGAAAATAGTTTGACATTGACTGTTCGTTTTATAAACACCAGGTGTTGATCTAGATCCTGACCTTGATTCAAAATTTGTAGCAACCACGTGAACAAGTTCTTTTTTTATTTTAAAATGATTGCTTGTTGTCGATGTCATGATGGGACTTCGTGTTTAAGATGTAAAAAAAATAGTTTTTTTTTTCTTAGAGTGAAACGATTGGTTTTTGTCAGGGCCACACAGGGTGGACGTTATCTTTAACAAGTACCTAATTTCTACGAGCTTCGAGAACATGATCAAGTGACCCCCTGTTTACGTTTTAGAATACGACATAACCTACATTTTGGAGAATTAGTCTCAGTAGAAGTTGGGCTGTTACACTAGAAGTTGAATATTGTGCTGTTTGGAGATATTTCAAATTATTTGGTTTGGAGTTATTTCAAACTACTTGGATTTAAAAAGGATTATTTCTTTTGTATCCTGGAAAATACATGTGCTCAGTGAGATTCTTAATGAAAGACAGTTCTTATAAAAAAAATGTATTCACCTTTCCAAAGCCGGAGTGATAATTATTGTTTCTACAAGGAACCGTAGACTTCAACACTACAGATTTCAGCATACGTCATCGTCTTCCATTTTGGATTCTTCGTCAGGAATTCTAACTTGAGTAGAACATTCTATTATTAGGACTTCAAAAATTGTATTTTCGAATTATTCTTGGATTATGTTTTGGATTTGATTCCAGGAAAATAAATTATTGTATTTTTTCAATGCTTGTTGTTTTCACTCTTTCTTGTGTTACTGTTTATTCGAGTCTAAACACGTGACATAAGAGAAGAAATGTATTATATCCACTTAGACATATGCACACACAAATGCAGTCAATGTCCGTAGGGTTATATTGCATATCTTCAAATCTGCAATTGTGCTTGATACGACATAACAGAATCATTCCTATAAACTTTTATAGCAAGTTATTTCCTCAAAAGTAACACTGTATTAACGATATGTTCGGATCTTATAGATAAAAGAATACGTGAGGACGTTTGTACCCCAATATTTGCCGAAGCAAGAAGTCCAAACGTTATACGCTGACGTCAAACAGAAACATAGAAACTAATTATGGTAACGATCTACACGATTCATCCATTTTTGCAATATTAATTTAAGACTAAAATGTTGATAATCATATAAAAATATAAAAAGAAAATATGATGTCAGTGATGATGATAGAATGAGATTTAATCCCCTCCCATGGATGTATCACTCTTCGCTAGAGCTATGGTTTGTTAACATTGTACGATCCATAAAATAGGTAACTATCTGTTTTGATGTGAAGCAGATTCAGTGCCAAAATTTATCTTCCCCATTAAGGCGAACCTTGCCCTTGATCAGTATAAATTGCAGTTAACGAACAGATACGTGAGACAAGTCTCTTTGCTCTGTACAACGATTACGCATGACCTGATAGCGGGTACCGTTTGCTCTGCTTCTGGTACTGGAACTTCAATAGGCCTATTTACTCCTACCAGAAAGAGAAAACCATGTTGTCACCAAGTCAAAGTATGAATTTACAACATAGATAAGAAATACAACACGATTCCCAATGTGGAGATACTTATTACACGTTACATGCAATTAATAAGTCTCGTTTCTTATGCGATTAAGCATAAGCTATTAACAAGTACCATCGATGAAATGATAGATAGGATAATGGTCTTAAAGGGTCTCAATAAACATGCTTAGGCTAACTGTGTTTGTGTGTGTGTGTGTGTGTGTGACGGCAGTGGATATTTCATTGACGGGTCAATTTAATCTTGTTGCATATGTGTTCATATTACCAAAATACAACGTTATAATCAACTCGAAAAATTAGATTAATAAATCTCACATCTAGGATAACTTGAAATAAAACACGTTCGCTTCAACTAAGGGTTTCATTTATCTGAAGTGACTAAATGGAGGACATTTGTCTAACAGATCAAAGTAAAACAATTATAAAGGCTTTGCACTAAATGACAGAACACACAACTTTTAATTTTGATTGGAATCGATCAAATTGCAAGCTATACTTAACCTCTCCTGCATGTGTTTTGCATTACTTTCGACATCTTTGTTAAGATAAAATTACTTTGAATTCTTGCCTTGTCAAAACTACCGATTTTTTCTAACGATTCTAGTTTGTAAATCCTGCAGATTTCTTGCAAAGAGCCTAGTTTGTCAATAGTGCAGATATTTTGTAAAGATTCTAGTTTGTCAAGATTTTTGTCAACGAGTCTAGTTTATCAGAGCTGCATATCTTTTGCAACGAGTATAGTATATCAATGTTGCATATCTTTGTCAACGAGTCTAGTTTGTCAATCCTGCAGCTCCTTGTCAACGAGTCTAATTTATCAGTGCTGCAGATCTGTCAAAGAGTCTAATTTGTCAATGCTGCAGATCTTTGTCAACGAGTCTAGTTTGTCAATGCTCCAGATCTGTGCCAAAAACTCTAGTTTGTCAGTGCTGCAGATCGTTTTCAACGAGAATAGTGTATCAATACTGCATATCTTTGTCAACGAGTCTAGTTTGTCAGTGCTGCAGATCTATCGCAACGATTATAGTGTATTATTGCTGCAGATCTTTGTCAACGAGTCTAGTCTGTCAATCCTGCAGATCTTTGTCAACGCGTCTAGTTTGTCAATGATGCAGATGTTTTGCAACGTGTATAGTGTATCAATGCTGCAGATCTTTGTCAACGAGTCTAGTTTGTCAGTGCTGCAGATCGTTTGCAACGAGTATAGTGCATCAATGCTGCATATCCTTGTCAACGAGTATATTGTATCAATGCTGCAGATCTTTGTCAAAGAGTCTAGTTTGTCAGTGCTACTGATCTCACTGGACAACAAATTTTTACAAAAGTCATGTTACTGAAATAAAATTAGTCAATTCTTATCAATTTTTATGTGCTGAACACGAATATGACAGTCAAATTGCAAAATTGGCTCTAGTTTTTTTGTAATCTGCAAGAAATTAATGTTTACATAACGAAATGCATTCCAATAGTAAAAGGTCAACTGTAATAGCCTACCTATAAAAAATCAAGTCATTGACTACATCTTAGATTTCTTCGCCTGTCTCTTGTACAGCTGTTCGGGAGCATCTCTGAGGAGTGTCCAGCAGTAGTCAGCCAGCATTGTAGTGGACCATTTTCCCTGGTATCTTTGTTCCATTGTTGCGATATCTTGATGAAAACGTTCGCCGTGTTCATCACTAACAATACCACAGTTGCTAGGAAAGAAATCCAAATGGGAATGAAGGAAGTGAATCTTTAGAGACATATTGCAGCCAAGTTTCTTATACTTCATCAACATGTCTTCTACTAGTTCCTTATAGTTTTCTGCCCTAACATTTCCGAGGAAGTTTGTAGAAACTAGGCGAAAAGCATTCCATGCTTGTTTCGCGTCACCTTCCAGCAAGTTGTTGAACCGGTCATCTTTGAAAAGCTCTCGAATCTGAGGACCCACAAAAACTCCCTCTTTAATCTTTGCTTCGCTGAGTCAAGGGAATTTTTCATGCAGGTATCGGAATGCTGGCAAAGTCCGGTCAATGGCTTTCACGAAGTTCTTCATCAAACCTAGTTTGATGTGAAGGGGTGGTAGCAAGATTTTCTGAGCCTCAACCAGAGCTGGGTGTTGGATATTCTTCTCTCCAATGGCTACATTCTGCCTGTGAGTCCATTCCTTCCTCATGTAGTGCATTTCCCTTGCTCGGCTATCCCACTCGCATAAGAAACACATGTATTTTGTATATCCTTGCTGTAGTCCCATTAAAAGGGCAACTACCTTCAAATCACCACAGAGGTGCCAGCTGTACTTGTTATACTCAATGGAATTCAGTAGCTGCCTTAAGTTATCGTATGTCTCTTTCATGTGGACAGCATACGCTACTGGAATAGATGGAAGAATGTTTCCATTGTGCAAAAGCACAGCCTTGAGACTCAGTTTCGAAGAGTCCACAAATAGTCTCCATTCTTGTGGGTCATGAGTGATTTTTAAAGCATTCATGAGGCCCTCAATATCGGAACAGAATATCAGATTACTTTCCTTTCTGAAGAAAGGCTCCAATTGCTGGTGGCGCTTTCGATATGCAGTAATTGTGACATCTTCTTCTAGAAGATTCCATTGTTGGAGTCTTGATCCTAGCAATTCTGCCTTGTTCTTTGATAAGTCCAAATCACGAATCAGGTCATTTAGTTCTTCCTGTGTTATTCTGTGTGGGGTTGATGATGCACCACAGTGAAAATCTGGATCACTGCATGCTGATGGACCAGGAGAAGAACAGGTCGACTCACCTTTGTCTTCGTCAGATGAATCAAGAGAATATTCTGCTGGAGGTTCTGGAATAGGAAGTCCCTCACCATGTGGAACTGGTCTCAATGCAGACGGAATGTTTGGGTAGACTATTCTCGACTTCTTTCGCTTCGTTATTCCGCCGGAAAGAGGAGGAACCAAGCAGAAGTAACAGTCATTTAGGTGGTTGCTTGGCTCTCTCCACACCATTGGGACTGCAAACGGCATTGATGACCTTTTGCAATTCAACCACTGTGAAAGCTGTGTTGTACATGTAGCACAGCATATATGCGGAGCCCAAGGCTTGTCTTGGTCACCAACCTTGCATCCGAAGTAAAGATGATATGCCTTCTTCACTTGAGAATTGATACTTTTCTTCTGGTTGGCAAAAGTCACTTCCCCACAAATATAGCAAAAATTGTCCGCGGTATTAACACACTTTCAAGGCATTACTGTTCTTTATTGTACGTAAATGGATAAAATAATAAGTTTTATGTAACAGTAGCTTGAACTGTCTCGCACAACGTCTAAAATATTTTAAATGCTGAACCTATCTGATTGGGCTTTATATAGTACACTGCTTACGTCAGCTTCAGCAGCCGCCTGGCATTAGTATAATAGGCCTACACATGTATAGTACACTGCTGACGTCAACTTACTTCAGCAGCCGCATGGCATTAGTATTGCATTGCATCAGAAAATGATGCAATCAACTGTGGATGATGTGAGCATGATGGTATTATGCAATGTTACATCATTATTCCGGATGTTGCTGCAGTCCTACTGGAGAAATTTACACAGTGAAACACAGAAAATGAGGTATATGAATATCTTCAAAACGAGAGCCAATACAAATTTTTCACGGTTATATTCGTGTTCGGCACACCAAAATACTACAGATTAGGGCCTTTTCAAGTCAGTAATGATTTCACTGTTGACCAGTGTCTTTTGCAACGAGAATAGTTTATCAATGCTGCAGATCTTTGTCAACGCATCTAGTTTGTCAGTGCTACAGATCGTTTGTAACGAGTATAGTGCATCAATGCTGCAGATCTTTGTCAACGAGTCTAGTTTGTCAATGCTGCAGATCTTTGTCAACAAGTATAGCTTGTCAGTGCTGCAGATCTTTTGCAACGAGTATAGTGTATCAATGCTGCAGATATTTGTCAACGAGTCCAGTTTGTCAATGCTGCAGATCTTTGTCAACGAGTCTAGTTTGCCAATGCTCCAAATCTGTGACAAAGAGTCCAGTTTTTCAGTGCTGCAGATCTTTGTTAACGAGTCTAGTTTGTCAATGCTGCAGATCGTTGTCAATGAATCTAGTTTGTCAATGCTGCAGATCTTTTGTAATGATTTTTATTTATCCATTTTGTCGTTCTTCTGTAACGATTTTAGTTTGTCAGTCCTACAGACCTTTTGTAACAATTCAAGTATGTCAGTACTAATGATCTTTTGTAACGAGTTTATGCAAATTCTAATAATAAATATATGCAACTTCCTCTTTTTCCGTAAAACAATCTTCCAATGTTAGGACATCACACTAGTGACCCCGAAGGTTCTGTCTTGTGTACATGGAAAACTATCTATTTTCAATGCTCACAATACGGTTTACATTTTAATCCCCGAAAAGCACTCTCGATGCCTTGGTTAATTAAAACATGCAATCTGAAGGATACGGACGATCACTGTTACCTCGTTCGTTCGTGTACACGACTGCAGCCTTCCGTTTTAAAGTTAGCATGGAGCGATATAATGTATACTTCAGATTAAACTGTAATATGCTGTACATACACAAAAATGTAAAATTTGGGATACGTCTACTATCGGTTGGCTCAGGAAAGAATGTTAATTTGATGTTTCCAAGCAGAGGGTTACAGATGGTTGTGAGAAGTGCAGGTCTGCTGATTTGACTTGAAATTTAATTACACCTCTAAGCGAATATTTACCATGTAATTTGATTGCTCACATCAATTAAATTTAATTAAATTACATAAATATTCTCAATTTCGATATCAGTAAAAGATGTTTTGGTACCGAAATTACGATACAACGAATAACACCATCGGCAGTCACGACAAAATTGATGGCCACCATTGCTACCAATAGTGGAACACGGTATCCCATGCTGCATAATGACGACTTTCGCTAGGTTGCAACTAGAACATAAAATACTGATTTACCAATAACAAAGATACAGTGTTTATTTTGCTGTGTGGTAGAACAATCTAAAACATGTACAGTTTATGTAGTTCGCTTATAAAAGGCCTATCACTAATTGTCATTAAGAAAGGGTCAACAAATAAACCAATTTTCAATGTGATATATTCACACGGAATTTCTCAGTTAGTTCAGTCTCTGCTGGGGTTTTCCAAATATACAAATAGCCGAATAGATTGGCGGGAAACGAAGGAAAGTAACTATATTGGCAACATGCATGGGTTATTGATTTCAATAAAGATTAGATTACATCTCTGAAGCATCCTTTTAAGGCATGATTTATTTTCAATATAGATTTGGTAACGATGCACTAATATGAAAATGGCTAATATACAGGATTCGCCCAGAAAATATTTAGCAACTTCCCACCCCCATCCTAAGAATGCCACAGACCCAGTGCATGTCATCTATCAAAATACGTTTGCTTTCTTTGAATCGGGAGCGCTAGTTCGTCTTGCAAGTGAGGCTACAACATGTACACTTGTAAATGGCTTAGTTTAGATTAATTCATGTAAAAGGTTTACAGTATAGGCAACACTGTAAACGAATGTGCACGTGACAGTTAGCATACTATGCATTCGAATATATACTGACTTATCTCTGCTTATGTCAACTGATTAGTAAGACCCTTTTATGTTAATTCTCTTCTTAAAGTATATATCCTAATCATATTGACTATGACATAGCTACAACATTTGTAAGGGAGTGGGTAGCGGAACCTTTAACACATTATATGCTATATCATGCAGAGGAAAAGGGAGTCAAGTGCCTTTTAAGACACACCAATGCAGCTGAATTCGGGCTGGCCTGAGTGGGTTTCCAACTGCGAATCCTCGCTAGGAAAAAGTTGCAGTTGGCTAGAACTAACTATGCTGCACATTACACACGATTACTCTTCACACATATTTATTCATCCTGCTGACCCAAAATTCTGGTGGCATAAGTGGTTAGAGCGCCCACCACAATTGCGGGAGGTCGTGGGTTCGAACCTCGGCCGAGTTATACCAAAGCTATAAAAATGGTGCTAACAGCTTCCTCGCTAGGCACTCAACATTAAGAGGTTAGTGTTTGGACTGGTCGTCCTGGTGTCAGGATAATGTGGGTGGGACATCATGTTACATGTCTGGGGCATGATGCCTCAGTGCTAGACATCACTATAAACTGCCACACTGCAGATTTCGTAGGTGCATTGCCGAAACATTGTTAAAGCTACGTTAAAAATCCAAATCACACACACATAAACACACATATACACACACAGAACATACCAATCAAATTGTGTCGCATATGGCACACACTTAAATTTTGTTGAATATGGGAATAATTGACATGTTACTGAAGGAAATGTATAATTCGAACATTACATGAACACCTGCTGCAGATAAACCCAAATTATATCTTATATCCCCTTCCTATAACCTATCAATAAAAGTGAAGCTTAGATTTACATTGATATAACTATAATAATCTTATCTTCTTACAACGTTATTATTTCTCCAAAGGATACATGAAAAGGAAATTGCTCATGGGTAAGGATTATTCATCGGGTGTTATGTGACTGCGAACCTGGGTCTTGTGGAGACGAAACATCTTGAATACATACTTATACGAAAGCAACAAAGTTTGTTTTCATAGATTAACTAAATATAAAGGTAAATAATCCAATTTTATTTGATACCCATTAAACTAATCTTGCTGATATTAAATTGCTTTTAATACGTTTATGACTTTGCACTGTTGAGAAGTATAGTTTTCTGTGCTATTGGCTTTTAATGGAAGCTGGCTCATATCATGTAACAATTAATAATTGAAAGCTGACGGGTATTAACCTAGGGATCTGCTACGTCGTATGAAATTTATGATACATGCATGGTAGGATGGGAACTGAAAAGAATAAATAAATGATGACAGGATTGCA
This sequence comes from Sinohyriopsis cumingii, assembly GCA_028554795.2. Classification (NCBI taxonomy): domain Eukaryota; kingdom Metazoa; phylum Mollusca; class Bivalvia; order Unionida; family Unionidae; genus Sinohyriopsis; species Sinohyriopsis cumingii. Next base: position 21,459,017 of record CM068842.1, on the reverse strand, counting down.
AACTTTTCAAGACGCAAAATTAGTCATACAGTATTTGCACCAGTCGAGTCAACCTCCCAAGTACTTGCTACTTTTCTTTTTCCAAGTATTTACATTTGTCAAATAAACCAGTAAGGCCTTGAGTTCTCTTGTCAAGTATTTGCTCCTGAATCATTCCAAATAGATAAAAATGGTACTCGCAGCTGACTCGTTTGGCAATCAGCATTACTAGGTTAGTATTAGGACTAGTCGGCCTGCTGCCAGGATAATGAGACTGGGTGGAACGTGACGCTAAATGTCTGCGGTTTGATGCCTAGGTGCTAGACACCACTATAAACTCTGAAATTAAAGACATCATAGCGATATGACTGAAATTTTTTAAGGCTACGATAAAAATCCAAATCACACCTACACACACACTCACACGCATTTGAGAAAGTATATTAGTTAACATAGAATTGATAAGTAATACATTGCTTTAAAGAAAGACGTTTCTACTTCGTAAGCTGCTGCAGTTTTTTATAGTCATTTTGAACATGCACTCGTCCACCAGATCGTGTGGATGCATTATCTATTTTTTTAAAATCAAATTGGGAGCAGTTTCATCCCCGCCCCCCCCCCCCCAACACCCATTTAACTGCCGTGCAGCAACCGTACGTTGTCAATGGTTTACATACAAATAGACGTCAACTGTAAGCCATATGAGCAGGTTGGGGGAAAGATTGAATTTTTAGTCGTTTCCACTAAACATCACTGTTGCAGTGTGTTGTATCCAGTGTTGTACACGTTTAGAAAGTTTGACAAACGTTGCAGGCTTAGTCTGGAGGAGGGGCAAATTCAGGAATATTAAGACGCTGGAGATGCGTAAACAAGTAGGCAGTTGTTAGGCCTTGTGGTCATGGGGTGATAGGGAGTGAGCGTATGTGAGCGGGGGTGGGGGGGAGGGGCTCGTCACGCGATAACAGTAGGTTGTCTAATGAAGGACATGTTTGATAGACATGACACGAATAGGAAAATTGCTACAAATCACGTTGCATGAGCACACTTCATTTACTGACTCATATCTTTAGATTTAAGTGTTATTGTTTGGAGGATAGGAGCGTCTCTTTACAGGAATCACCCATGCATGGTAAGGCATATCATAGCATAATCAGGGCAATATCAAATAATATAGGACTTATCCAATCTGTATTCCCTTGCAGGTTAAACAGAATTTAAATCTAACTGCAAAGAATAAATATACTCAATGGACAGGATTTTCTTATCAAAAGGGCTCAAAATAGTGGAGTAGCAATCGCCTCAGCAACCCGCGCAATTTGTGCGGGTGGGATAAAACAGATCCAATATCAGCCCAAAATTCCCATCAAACAAGAGAAGAGGAGGGAAGGGGGCAGAATAACTTGCTGTACTGCTGTCTTCAAGCTACCATAAAATTTAAAGAAAATAAATGTTTGCCTGTCAGCCCATTTAACCCTACAAAGTACATTAACTCGAATCATTTTTGGAATCGTTTTTCCTACAAGAGTCATCTGACAAACTAGTTTGCCAAGCTACCAACTATCGGTTTAACTCGGTCTGTTTCTACCTACGTAGTGAGGTGACAAAATTAAATAATTACAATAAGTCATCTTGAAAATCAAATTTTACAAAACAAAGATGTATGTTGAAAACAGCATAACCGTTAGAATACGAAAGACATTGTAAAAAATAACTGCGGGTGAGATTGTTACCGTATTTTTTCTATCATAAAAGAATTTGATATTATTTATATTGCCCTCTGGAATAGTCAACAGTTCTTCTTTTCGTTTCAAATATGTGTATTTGCATGTAATATAAATAACATATATGTATAGTTTATACGCTGCATCAATGATATACCGCTCGCTGTATAAATTTTTCACTAAAAAGAATCTCGGCAAGTCGCATCTCCTTTTAAAGAAAAAGTTATACATCTCGTGGTATAAAACTGATACAGCACACATACTATACATACATACATACATACATATATATATATATATATATATATATATATATATATATATATATATATATATATATATATATATATATATATATATATATATATATATATATATATATATATGTGTGTGTGTGTGTGTGTGTGTGTGTGTGTGTGTGTGTGTAAATTCAACCCCCGCCAGAAAATATCTCATCTTAGTTTCAATTCGTGCAACACACTTCATTCGACTTTTCATATTTTGGTTTTGAATGGAGGAGGAATCTTTCATGTTGGATCGAACATTTATAAGTCAAATTAGTTTAATCAATAAAAGTCAACCAAAGGCTTGTATTATGAGGTGGAAAGATATTCCAGCCAAGAAACCATTTTGTTGATTGGTAAATTTATTTGTGGAACCCTGCTTCCGCTGGCTACATAACACCGTACAAAGACGGACAAAGAAATATATGATTATGGTTGAATAGGATTCTTGGAAAGATTTCAAAAGTGTGGGCAAAGAATTACTTCCCATTCTTTTCCCAGGCTTTTATCAGATCGAATATGTATATAAAGGATTCGGACATACCATTTATCATTTAGATCAGAGAATATTTCACACACACACAAACACACACACACACACATGCACACGCACGCACGCATGCACGCACTCACTCACACATTATTATATCGAAGAGATTTCAGGAAAAAGAATCACATGGAACCAAGAATTCAGATATATTCAGTTTGTAATATACCTAACTCACACTTATAATAATAATATTAATAATAATAATAATAATAATAATAATAATAATAATAATAATAATAACAGTAGTAGTAGTAGTAGTAGTAGAAGCTTACGTTGATTGGGACGACCTTTACCTTACAAACTAACCAAGTATTAGTTTCCAATAAATGCAAACGTATGAGCATACAATAATATCTAGTGCAGCTCATTCCAGTCTGAGAGTTGAACTCAGTTAAAACTTGGAATTTGTAATGAAATAGTTTGAAATATTTAAAGACTGGATCAATAGATGGTGGCCAACTTTTAACTTTCTTACGCCATAAGGCATTACCTGAAATGACAGAGCCTGACTACTTAAAACATTAAGATCCACCGACTGAGTGATATTTGGATGACTATTTAAGACAGTAAAAACCACTGATACAGTGTTATTTGGTGACTATTTAAAACAGTAAGATCCACCGACTGAGTGTTATTTGGACGACTATTTAAAACAGTAACAACCACTGATTCAGTATTATTTGGTGACTATTTAAAGCAGTAAGATCCACCGAGTGTTATTTGGATGACTATTTAAAACAGTAAGAGTCACTGACTGAGTGTTATTTTGGATGATTATTTAAGACAATAAGATTCACTGACTGTTATTTGGATGACTATTTAAAGCCGTAAGATCAACCGACTAAGTGTTATTTGGATGACTATTTACGAAAGTAAGACTCACTGACTGAGTGTTATTTTGATGATTATTTAAGACAGTAAGATTCACTTTCTGAGTGTTATTTTGATGACTATTTAATGCAGTAAGATCCATTGACTGAGTGTTATTGGAATAGTATTTTCTGTTAATTCCTTAATAAAATTTAATTATCACACGACTGGAACAAAAGTCTTGCACTTTCCCTTTATGTTAAATTTAGACTTGATTTGCTGGCAACATGTTGTGGGTCATATGCTGCCATCCATGTAACATATATGCTTTTCAAAGCACAATCTTTTCACATGAGACAATCAGTAAGGTAAAAGAGAAACAGGCATCTGGACTGTTCTGGTTGTACAATCAGGAAACAACAAGAAACAGTAGGAGTGCCGTCTGATACATGGCCTAGCTCAAAGAAGCTGGTGACTGACACATATACCCGTGTACGTAGTAGCATGGTGTGTGTGCGTAGTAGCATGGTGTGTGTACGTAGTAGCATGGTGTGTGTGCGTAGTAACGTGGTGTGTGTACATAGTAGCATGTTGTGAGTACGTAGTAGCATGGTGTGTGTACGTAGTAGCATGGTGTGTGTACGTAGTAGCATGGTGTGTGTATGTAGTAGCATGGTGTGTGTGCGTAGTAGCATGGTGTGTGTGCGTAGTAGCATGGTGTGTGTACGTAGTAGCATGGTGTGTGTGGTGTGTGCGTAGTAGCATGGTGTGTGCGTAGTAGCATGGTTTGTGTACGTAGTAGCATGGTGTGTGTACGTAGTAGCATGCAGCTATATAATGTCAATCACATGAAATGAACGTAACATATAGAAAAAAGAATCACACAGAAATTAAGACAGTATTAGGCAATGTCACTGGGATCATCTTTTCAAGTTATGTGATGGAAATATTTACCAGGTGTGGCCTTTGAAAATAAATTTGACTTATCCATGTTGTATGATGGCAAATGTTAAACGTGTGCACCTTTTACAGTAGTTTGGAAATGATACAATGAAGACTAACAACGTCCTTTATAGATTTCATTTAGTGTTCCTTCCTTTGCTACACCTGCGGGTTGATTTTTTTAAATGACAAGAAATCAGCATTTTTTTCGATGTGAACAAAGATCATTTCTTCTTCGTGTATTTATAATATGCCTTCAATAACCTTTGCTTTGACCTTCATCTCAACTATGTTGGTCGTGGTAGTTGCCAAGGCGCTGATGATAGTTGAATGTGTTTTGCAGACAGTGGGAGTCTCATCTGCATTAGTCTCGCATTCAGGTAATTTTGGAGACTTATGAGCTAGCTAACTACCTGTGATTTCATGACAAACCTAACTACCAACTCTCATGTCACTCTTCTTTACATCGACCACTCCAGAAAAAAAAAGGTATAGCAGACTTCTAGGTCGGTAAGTCGTCCTTCCAAAGCATGGCGAATGCCACTTAGGCTTGCTACATGGATGTTGAATCTAGACAGTTCGTTAGCAACTAGAGCTATTCTTCTCTCTGGTCTATCCATTGAGCGCCTGTCATTATAGTGTGGTACGTTTTAGGCACGGGTGGTGAGTTGCATCACCTTTGCCTTCTTGTTAGGTTTTCTACCACTAAGGTGGGATACCATTCATGCTGTCCGTGTTTAATGGGAAAGCAGGCAGTGTTTAGTACACATTATCTAGCTCCTTCCCTATGCTTTGGAAGTGAGCAGTGTGATCCTAAAAAGGCTTGCTCAGACAGCCATGGGGCTGTTGAAATCCATTGTTGCTTCGGTCCTGAGAAAAGCAACCTGTGCCCTGAGCCGTCTGTGTGCGGCTCTGTAGCTTCAGCCTCCATTGTATCCACACCTGCTGCTCGCCCATTGGCACGGAACTTTACGGTATCTGGTGGTGGTGGGGTGGATGAATAGGAGTTATGTCGGGGCAGCTTTGCATACTTAGGAGACTCTGTGGTTTGATGAAAACGATGCCGCAATGCTGAAAGTTCTGAATGAGAAATATAGAATACAGAAGGCATGTGTAAAAGGGCAACACTTCATTATCTAACAAGGCAACCTTTAATAACATAAAAAGGACTGTCTATCACAAACTCAGAGGACTGCATGGCTCATGGCTCAGCAGTAAGGCAGATAAGATCCAGTCCTACGCAGAATGGAATGACACGAAGGACCATCACAAATATCTCCAATACCGAGTTTGCTTGCCCAGAGAAATTCATCCTGATGGTTCGACAATCCCATGCTTGCTCGCTCATGTCGACAAAGACGATGAGTTATCTGATCCACTCATAATCACCAATCTAGTCAAGCAAGGCTGTGTGTTGGCCATATCATACTGTTCTCTGACATGCTTACTGATGCATTATGCGACTATGTCCCTGAAATAGACATCAGATACCGATATGATAAGCTCGTCAGTATGACCTGCGAAGACGAAGTCATAAAATTGACTGATCGAGATCTATTTTCTGACGACTGCTCCCTGAATGTCAACGTTATTGCCATCGAGTCTGACATGCAACAGACTATGTACCAATGCTCCCAGGTTGTGACAATTTCGGTATCGCAATCAGTATCAAGAAGACCAACGTTATGCTCCAACCTGCACCAGAAACGTGTAGAGCATACCATCACAGGAAATGACTAATACCACCTGGCAGTGGACACGATCACCTGTCTCTGCAGCATACATTTACGTTTAGGCTACATCGATGCTGAAACTAATGCCTGAATTGATAACTCATGTGTGGCATTTGGAAGACTACACGCAAATGTATGAGATCGTTCAGCCATCATTATACAAACGAAACTTACGGTATATAAAACCACTGTGTTGCCAACCCTGCTGTACGACTGCAAAACCTGGACTGTGAACAGATGGCATGAGAAGAAGCTGAACCATTTTCACATGGAATACCTGAGGAAACTGAAGAGATAAGATTTCAGCACAGGATCCCAGACACAAAGGTTATCACAGGGAAAACCTTCTAAGCATCCACACTCGCAAATGAGATGGACAGGCCATGTTCCCAAATTGTCAGAAGAGCAATTTCCAAAAAAAATATCTTCTATGGAGCGTTGAAGATTGAAAGCGATCTCAGGGTGGTCAGAATAAACGCTTTAAAGGTTCTCTAAAGTCATCATTGAAACACTTCAACATCGACCTTGGGTGTTGTGAAGATCTCGCAGTGTAGTTGAGTACACAGAGTCTCTGAGGGATGCAAAACCTTTCCTTCTCCTTTAGCAGCCTCATTCATAGCGGAGCTACATACGTTTAAAGGAATAGAATTGCAGAGACTAAAGCACTAGCTGTGTAAATATCAGAAGTGGTGTGCATCCTATAGTCATAAAGCTAACCCAAGCTTCAGCTCCTGTCACGTTTGCCAGAGATGGTTCAGTTGTTGTTCTTGTTGTTGAGTTTAACGCCATTTTTCAGTACAAGATAGGCTATATATGGCGGCCAGTATTAATGGTGGAGGAAGAACCCTCGAGAAGCTACTGGCAAGCTTTCTCACATACCCATATTGGCTGAATCCGAGACTCGAACCTACGCAGACAGAGGTGAGATGGCAGTGATCCGTAACGGAGAGCGCGTTAGACCACTCGGCCACTCGGAGCCCCTTGAGATGGGTCAGAGCGTAAGTTGGCCTACTCTCAGATAAACCAAACCAGTTATTGATGTCATGGTTATCTTCGAGCTCGAAAACAAACTTTATAATATGCAATTAGAGTAAGCAATTACCTTTGTCGTTAACAAGAGTATGTAAATTATATGAGAGAGAGAGAGAGAGAATTAGTGTACGTCGTCGGTGGAATTTCAAAATTAAATTTCAGTAAAATAGCTGAATCAGAATTCTTCTCTTTTCTATCCAATTTTTAAAAGAATATACTGTGTTCAACGTCAATCACTTGGGTGATATTTACTTACAGTTTGTACTTACATATTTTGACAGATTTATTTTTTCCTTCTCTTTTTTCCTATACATTCTGTGTTTTGTTTTTACAATTCAAATAATAGACTACACAGATCGCTTTCTGTTAATCACATGAAATATTTAGTTCAATTTCAAATTTCTACTAGTTTTAAAGTTTTTTCCTTACTCTCAGTCAAAAAAAAATCACAGAGGTTACAGCAATTAACTCAGCGTTTATCGATCTCTCTCAAATATCTCTTTTGTTCATACTAAATATTCTAAAAGCTTCAATATTCAGGGAAGGGGAGGCAAATCACAATTTTTTTCTGAAGTATTTTTTTTACTCAATGGTTGAACGTCTTTTGAAATGAGCAATACACATAAGTATTTCAGTATTTCGCTTTGAACATGTATTGTTCCTAATATCGTAAAACAGGAGTCTTGAAAGACGTTTTCATTATTGCAAATACTGTTTTAATAAAAATAAAGCCATTCTTTTCAAGATATCTTTTTATCAAATTTAAAATTTCTTCGTTCGGTCATTTTGGATCTAGATTATCAAGCAGCTAACCATAGTCACGCTTGAGGTTATTCATATATGCACTTGTTAGGAAGCTTAATGTCACTCAAGTTTTCCAAACAATTATTTTGTATCTTTAGCATGTAAAAACAGTCCTGAGGAACACGGTTAAAAATGTCCGTTTTGCATGCGCTCAGTCTCACTTGAACTATCCATCTAAAAGAATATGTCTGCCTTCAGGAAGTTTTGGAATTGTCTAATATTACACAGGTGGCTAAATTTGTCAGCTGTTGTATCTTAGCGCCAGGAAAAGATCATATCTCAGCATTCTCGAGGTGCTATTTGTGTTGCTGAGTTCGTTGATAAATTCTAAGTGATAATGTCTATCACCTTTTTACGGATTTAAGGATGAATGGTCCACTCATCGTATTTCAGTTGCATTCTCGCGTGCATCTTCAGTGTCGCGCTGTTGCGTACTCGAATGATATTTTTTAACTGGGATTAAACCAGTGAAATGTCGCTGTTAGTTGCAACAGGTACTCGGGTGCGTACGCTCTCTGCATAGAATTTGTCAGAGTCTGGATAGTTAGAAAAATTAGGTGTCTTTACTGTATGTGAACGCCAGTTAAACAACAACTGACGAAGCGGACTTAGAGATGACCGCATTCTACTTGTCCATCTGGCCTAGTTGCTAGTAACTAATTTGTTAATAACAACCTGTGACATGAAATATGGTGGGGTGGCTTAGTGAAAATTGGGGAAACCTACCAGTAAGGGTGTTTGGGAAGGAAGGGGATGGGTGCGGGTGCGTTTGTTAGAATGTCTTTGTCACACTGTCTGCCAGTCCGATTAATAATGCCTCACTTCCAGAGTACAGAACTTTGTGGAGAGCGTTTGTAACTAGGGTTCTCACTTACCAAATTGTATTTGCCGAAATAGGTTTGTATCCTTAACTGGCCCATTTATTCTGGAACGTTTCGTACATTCTTTAGTTTGAAACTATTATTTTTTACCAAAGCCTTCAGATAAAAAGAATTTTAGTGGTTTATCATGCAGATTTTAACCGACGTGGATTAAACGCTGGCCTCGTTTCTCAGTTCCGAAATTCAAAAGACACGTGGTTCACAAAGCCGATTTCAGTCATGAATATGACGTTCATTTCTCTCATTTTCAGTGGAACACCGTTCTCAAAGTTTCTTGGATGGTGAATGGCTTGAATGAGAGTGACGAAAGCCCAAATTAAGCAGCCAAAGTCTGCCCACGCTCCAGCTATTGTCACGTGAGTTAAATTACAGACTAGATTAAGAAATTTAGGATACTGTTTGGGAGTAATTTAAAATGTCATTTCTGATTCAGTTTTAAACAAATAGAATTTGAGCTATAAGTTAAATAAGATATGTGCAAAAGTCAAATATTGAAACAAATACGGTCCTGAACATACAATTTCGAAGGCCAAAACTTGAATAAAATTATATGCAAAGATAAATAACTTGTAAGCCACTCAGTAGATCAAATGTTGAATATTGCCGTTCCATCTGATTTCGGGTCCTTAAGATAGACAGACAGACAGATAGATAGATAGATAGATAGATAGATAGATAGATAGATAGATAGATAGATAGATAGATAGATAGGTAGGTAGGTAGGTAAGTAGATAGGTAGATAGGTATATAGATAGAAAGATAGATATACAGACACACAGACGGACTGACACATACATATAGGTAGATAGATAGAATTGCATAATTTACAAAATGACCTCAGACTTTTCTCAAACATTCGAAACATCAGTGCTTAATTATTGATTTTAACTCATACATGTTTAAACAATACGTGAATATAAAACAGGGACGGAATATCAGTAAAGGAATTAAGCATTTCTCGTGTTCACCATTGTAAACCCATGCTTCGTATACCCCAAAATATGAACAACGCATCATTAATTATCACATTAGAACTGAATTTATGAGAATTATTACCGGATAGTACCTTTTAAAATGACTATGAAAATACCCTAAGGTATAATTTCTAACGTCATATTACAGTATATAAATATTACATTCTGACACGCGGATAATATCTATTCTCTCCATATCAGTAACATTATACATATTGTATTATACCGAGTGTTTCTGTAAACCTTGTTTTGTCCAACAACTGAGAAGAACCCGTGTGTTTGTCTAGATCGATTTAAGGGTGGTTTATTAGAATTTACTGTGAATAGACCGTGTGTCTGTACAACTCGTATTAAGCGTGGTTTCTGTGGAAAAATTGCGAAATAGAAAGACCGTGCATCAGGGTTACATTAAAACTAAAGAAGAAAAAAATCGAAAAAAAATCACATATTCCAGACTAACAGTCTTTGTGTCTATAATAATAAAGCGTGCCAGAGTTCCGTTATCGCTTTGTCTTGTCAGATATCTGATACGCTTGCTATTTGCACATGCACGCTCAGTTTTAAACATTTATGTAGTTCTATGTCAGGACGGTACTGCTAACACATCAAGAATGATAGGTACCAACGAACAAGCTGGGTGGGGTGGGTGTGGGGTCGAGCATAATGTGCATGAGCGCGGGGAACAGAGTAGAGTTCTCCGAATTAGAGCTAGCTGCGATTGGTACATTATGCAAGATTTGTAGTTTCTGTCAGGCTTACAAAAGATGAGTTTCTTGGCAACATATGAGGTTATGTTATTCCGTATCTATATCGGTGTATCGGGTGTGGCTGGAAAACTCTTACCCTCGTCTAGTTCCAGCAGAGTTATCTCCCTTAAGGGCCGTGGTGCACTTGGCGATATCCTTCTCGAATTTCCAGTCGGACAATGCTCTCTGTGACAGTTTGTGACACGCGTGCTAATGCAGGATAGAATGTATATTTGTTTCAGTAAACGTTAGCATTCGTGTCTATGGAAAACAGCTGGCACCGTGATAACATCAAACAGGCGATTTTCAAGTTGAGATGCTATATTGATAAGTAAAATAAATCAAAGAGATTTATGTACATTCTGATTAAATGATGAAGTATGTTTTGTTACGCGCCGAGAGTTTGCTCTACTTATTGCGACTACTCGCAAGCTAACCATATTTAGTGGAGAAAAAGACTGAAGAGTATCAACTGATATTATTAATAACTATTAGTAACCCTAGGGAAAACCAAGTAGATGCCTTGGGTGGTACTTCGAATCTGTCAATGTTAATCCTACTATTAGCTTGTGGATGACAGACTGCGCACACGTGGCTAAAATATATGAGGCGATATTTAAATAAAAGACTGGCAAACTTCGGTCTTGGCTATCAAATTATACTATTTTCGGCTCATTTTTGTTTCTTAGTTTCTTTGTTGTTTTTATGTGACCCGTTGCTTTAGAAGCAGAATCAACGTTGCCAGTTGTTTCATTGAGGGTAACAGTACATATTGTTCAATTCTATTCAGCCAATCAAAATTCAAGATATTTGCACAAATTATTATAAATTTAAATGTTTCATGAACGGGGAGAATGAAAACAATCCATCACAACAGACAGATATTGTAAAGCATTTTCCACATGGTTTAACCTTTCTTTAAAATGTTAGCACCTGTGTTCAGCGGTTTGATTCTCAACAGCTTAGGAAAATAAAACCAGAGAATAAAACATGGAATTCTACTATGTCACCTGCTGAACAATTTATGATAACATGCGCAAATTAATCGAATTTCACAGTCTGCCATTATCGTTTGTATATATAATTGATAGTATCAAACACTGTGAAAAACATACAAAACTGGCCCTGCAGGGATCAAAACAAGCGCAACGGAGCTACGCTATCTATTGATATGGAGTGATCAATATATCTATTTATCTCAGCATATTTCAAATAAATCAAGGGTTTTATTCTTCGATATATTACAATCTTCGTAGACTAGACTTCTCTCCTTGTTTTCAAAAATGTATTCTCAGGCCATGGAGACAGGAAATGAAGGCTCGAAGGGATGGACGTTGAAAATATTCTGAGATAATTAATGACTTTCTTGCGGTATTGAAACGATGCCCATTTTGGAAATATATAAACTTTCTTTAGTGTATGTCATGTTGATACTGACTCTCCCTTGTGTTCACCTTTCTTTCAGTAACACGAGTCTTCCGTCCTCAGGGTTGAAATTAGTCTTGGTCACACAGACGCTTGACGATCTCAGGAGAAAAGGTCGAATTGAAAAACACTGTTATAACCAGTAAAAAGCTGAATTGTAGCATTAACATTATGAACATCTATTTCTAAGCGAAAAATTGTTTGAAATTGAACTACACGAAAGGCTGATGTGATCACATAAAACAATGAGCAACATTAAGTTTTGTTGGTTTGCCAATGATTCCAGGCTTCACTTAACCGTACTTTCCAAATGGGACTCAATTACATTACAAATAGGTACTGAATGCTCATATATGCCAACACGTGTCGTACGCACGTGACGCAGCATTATGCAGTAACTACAGGACCAGAAAACAATTTACTTGACGAAGCCAGATTCGTTTCACATGCAATAAAAATATTCGTTGATTAGATAACTTCATTTAGGCTTTCCTCTGTAAATACATACGTATTTGACATAAACAGTGACAATAAAAACGACTTTATTTCAGCTTCATATTCCCAATGATCTCGGTTATAGAGTTGGTAAAACTCGTCATTTGGGTTCAAGGCCTTTCAAGGAAATCTAAAAGCTATTTGTATTTTAGTTTTTTTATTTTTAAACTTGTACTGGGAAGAAAGATTCTTTTTTATATATACTCAAAGAAGTAAAGAAATAAAGTACAGACTGTTCTGTACTGGGACAGCAATGCATGTATCTGAACTGATATTACTTGTATAATTCCCAACGGAAAGAGAACAGCGAATTTAAAATTAAAATAAATAAATAAATTGCATGATAATAAAGAAACAAACTAGGTGGGATTGCTGATTTTACGACTTCCGTTTCCTGTCCTCAGTATATTTAAACTGGTTGAATGTTTAACCACGGTAAACAAGTTAGTAAGATTAATTCACTGTAACAATTTTGGAAAAACGCACACAACACGCGCGTATACATTATTTCAATCTAACGAAATCACGCATTGTTCTCGACCTTCTTTTTTTCCAGGATCTAGTAATCAACAGCAGTCTGCAAACCAAAACAGGGCCTGTACAACATTGTTATGACGTCACATTATATGATAGACAGCACGGATTCTATTAATATAATACGATTTTATTATGTGAAAGTAAAAAGATGTTAAAACTAACTTTATTCTCGTATTTCCGCAAAATGCAGCGATTTTGCTGTTGTTCCTTTGTGTCTAAGGCTCTGTTGATATGTGAGTTCGCCTGTCCATACATTCTAAACAATGCGATATTTTCTACTCCTACACTTTTCGAAGATTTAATTTGATACTGTGAAGCCTAAATATTGTGTCCAGTGAAAATGTGGTATGCGGTTTTGTGTTTATACTCTGGCCTAGTTTTGGGACCATTATGAAAACTCATGTTGTCATCGCGTCTTCTATCACTCTGCCCTGAAGATTTTGCTGGCGCTTTGTAGGCTGAATTTGTGGTTGGTGTATATGCACAGTAATGTTTAACTTTCTTCTTGTGGCCATTTTGGTGACATTTATTTAAAAATTCCAAAAATATATTTGGGGAACTCAGTTCGTTATGGCTTTTCTGTTACTTTGCTTGGAAGAATATTCTGGAACTTTGTAGGCCAGACACGTGATATTTGTCTTGATTTGTAATAAGCTTTCACTTTTTTCCATCAGGCCCATATTTTATGGAAGTTTATTTACAAATTGTCAAAATTCAGTTTGCCATTGCTTCCCTTTCAACTAATTGTTCTCCTTCACTAATTTCCTAACCCTCACACTGACAATCCTCATTTTGATCTTGGACCGGCTTTGTTCTTCCGATGCGGACAAACATATAATTCCTTCTTTATTCGCTGCCACATGAACTATTATTTTCCGTGGTTACAGTGTTTGGTTTATTCAAGGTTGACGGCAAACAATTGTTATCCTAAATTTACACGAAGCTGATTGAATGATTGATTCTAGTGACCTTAACGCTACTTACAAAGTAATACGGTTCAGTTACAAATATAGGTTCTCTTTTCACTCACTAGACTCGGCAGAAAAGAAGAAAAATATATTAAATGACTAAATGTGATGCTCTGTACGTGATACATGGTTAAACATGATACAAAATCGGTCTTTCCAGATTGATGTGCTCAATTAGATAGCCATTGCTATCATGTCTTAAACAGCTGCTACCTTTTCATACGATATTGATTCATTTACTGGATAAAAATGGACGCGTTTTAATACTGATGATAAAGGACCGATATACGTTCACTAGTGCTAAATAATTTGAATGTGGCAAAGACATGTTTTTTCGAAACAATATATGAATTAGTTTAAAATAGCCAGCTAAGTCATTCATATACTTTCCTTATTCGGTATCAACTTTCCTCCTGTATCAACCCAATGCTAATACGTACCAGAAGATAAATCAAATTTTAAGCACTAATGTGCATATACGATTCTACCTGGACTCTTTAGCAGTGTTAAAGACTTTGTGCGACATAATCCAACGGTACTTATGCGTACATGTATACACAAAGCTGGAATCAGGCTCGCATAATCCCAACCATGCCAAAAATGTTTTAAGATCCATGAGCATGAAGGCATTATTCAAATAAACGCATTGTAATAATTACCTAGCTGTAGTTTCATGAATAGTTCTGTAACAGCTGTACATCAATATTACACGGGTAAATTTTCCACTCGCAAATGAACATTGATATAGTCTCTCATCACAGAACTCATCATATACCAGACTCCTTTATGATACCTCTTCATAGATCAGAACATTCAGTTCTAAGTACTTTTCTATCCTGTGATAACTACGCAGAGAAACTTACATTATACCTGTTTTCTTCAAGTCTATATTAGTTCAAAACTCTTGCACTTCATTTTCATTAATCACTAAAAACGTTTCCACCATATAATTACAAGAAGAAGGTACCACACAGTTACTAATTCTTTATATTTCCCGGTCGAGTCACGTCAAAGACTTGTAAAATGGTACTAACAGCCTCCTTGCTAGGCGCTCAGCATTAAGAGGTTACTGTTAGGACTGGTCGTCCTAATGTCAGAATAATGTGACTGGGTGGACATCATGCTACATTGTTGTGGCATGATGCCCCAGTGCTAGACACCACTATTAATTGCCACACTACAGACGTCGTAGGGATATGACCGAAATTTTTTTTAAAGCTCCGTTAAACATCCATTTCACACATGTACTCTCTCTCTCTCTCTCTCTCTCTCTCTCTCTCTCACACACACACACTATATACGTCACCTCTGAACCAAAACATGTTTCTCTTAATAATCTGTAAGAATATATATTTAATTTTTAATTAGCTTTCCGTTCTCGTGAAAGCAACACGTAATGGGATGATTACTGCACATCGACTAAATACATCGAGTTCTCTGAACCGTTTTTCAAAGGTTTATAAATAACTAATTGTTTACGCATATGAACAAAAACAGCTATTTATAAATAACTAATAGTTTACGCATATGAACACCGGACAGCTATTTATAAATAACTAAATCGTGCACGGATATGAACACAAAACAGCTGATTATTGATAACTAAATTGTGATAACTAAATTGTGTACACATATGAACACAAAACAGCTGATTATTAATAACTAAATTGTGTACACATATGAACACAAAACAGCTGATTATTAATAACTAAATTGTGTACACATATGAACATGAACAGCTATTTCATGCACAGTAATAAAAATGGAAATAGTCAAACCTAGAGAGATATCCATGGTGTGTATCCAATTTTCCATGAACTCTTGTTTTGTTTGATCATGTAATCTTCCTTTTCAAAACTGTATTGACAGTAGTCGTTTATACCCAGTTTTAAGAGTACCGTTTTGACTGGTTTCGTACTCTTTAAATATTTTGACCACGATACTGAAGATTAATCTAAAACTATAAGGTCAGACATGTTAAATGAAGCACGTCTAAGTAATTGAAAATTAGGATGTTTCTGGGGGAACCATAACAAAATCTTGAGAAAAAAGAACAAGACCTAAATTCAGTATAATTAAAGTTATAGATTATACATTTCGGAGACCCTAGATTCGAAACTGAATTTCGTATTAAAAATGTTTCGAAAATACAGAACCCGGTACTTCTATTTTCAAAATCTTACACAGTGGTCTGTATCCTAGATTTAGTAGATATACACTCCACGGTAATTAGAGAAAGACCCCGAAGGCGAAGGCAAAAATCTTATTATCGTGATTGACAGAGAAACAGAGTGATATGTAGATAGACACACCTCGAAAGGTACGCAAACAGACTTAAGAACAAATACAAAGGACAAATAAAGAAAAGACAAACGTTCTAGTTATTTTTGTAACATACACGAAATTAGGCTTCCTTTCATACCTGAAACTTTATATACATCTAATTTTATTCGACGATATAAATATATATGATTAGAACTGACAATAGAGTACATTACACTCTAAAGAATAAATGAAAGAACTTACCTTAAGAATATTTCACAGGTTCATTAAAGTACCGAGTAAGGCAACACTATTTATCTGTATCTGACGTAACGTCCAGATTCACTTTTAGTAAACTCCTACTAATAATCAAGCGAACAAGATTGCCGCCGCGCTGCTGTTGAGTTAGCAGAACTTTATCTCGATTCTGGCCTTTCCCTATTCAGTAAATGATCGACAACATTGCTGCGTCATGGTTGATTCTGTTTAAGGCTTTATAAAATGTCCTTTTTATACGAATAGATTTTTTTTGTTGTCAAATCGACCATACGATATACTAGAATGAACTTTCCGATCAATTTAAAGTCAACATTCACCTGCTGTTAAATAATTACCAATCGCTAGACATGCGCGGCGAATACTGCTTTATATCTTCGTTTTTTTTTTCCTTTTCATTTTTATAAAGTGAGGCCTCTGCTGACATTGAGAGTACGCTTTACATCATGAGTAATGCACAGCGTCATGATCTGAAAATAAACTTAGATTCGAAAGGCAGATTATTTATTTAAAAAACATCGAAACAAGACAAGTGACCTTGATAGAATCTATTCGAGGAACTGATATTACTAAGTTCGGAATGTAATTGAATAAGTATACATGTTATAGGACTCACGTTACTAATTCAGTTCCAACAGTAAACCCATGCAAACACCATGATATTAAAAATTCAATAACTTCAAATTTTGAGTGCTCATTAACAAACCTATATTTATCAGTATAGATGAAACATGGATGTCAGCTTCTGTGTAGAGGAAAGGATATGAGCCGCCACATTTTCCGGACCTTTATGTATTTGAAACATGTGCTTTCAATTCCGCACCAAAGAGGCAGGTGCTCATTTTAGTAACGAGTGTTCCAAACATAGGACTGTTAAAGGACTGACATTCCATCAATAAAACAATGTCTCTATTTTTAATGTACAACTAGGATAAACTCTCAAAAGATTCTTTTTCCAAAAACATAACTTACATTATTAACCATTTCTGGTCAGCCAAACCCATATATCCTCTACTTTATGTTCACTCATTTCCAGGCTGGTTCCCATGTTTCCAAATCATTAGTTCGTGTGTCCTATGTAAGTATTGCCATCGCCATAACGGCATTAAAACCCCGTCTTGTCGTAAAAGTTGAGTTTTCTTTCTTGAAACAAATAATATCGCTAGATGTAAATTTAATCATAGACATGTATGACCCTATTTAGGCCAATTCTATTTTCTCTTCTTCTTCTTCTTCTTCTTCTTCTCTCTCTCTCTCTCTCTCTCTCTCTCTCTCTCTCTCTCTCTCAGAATGAATAGTCCTTAAAACGTGTAAAGAGTGTTGAAACACTACAATACATTTCTGTAATCAGTGAAAAGGTGCGGTAAAAATGCATAAAAATGAACCCTAAACAATAGAACACCAGGCTTCAAATACTGACAATTAATAATCAGTTTTCCACGTGATTCATATAAATTGTCAGTGATTGAACGATGCTGTTGCTATTCGATTTTCTATCATCCATACTATCATGTCTATATGTTACACTCAACAACAAAAGGTAGACATTTTTAAGACAAACACTTGATTCCATATAGTATTAACATTGTTTACATAACGATTTTAACTGTCAACACCAATCATAATCATATCTGAAAACGATGGAGAAATCAAGGATTAATCAGTGTCGACTGCAAACCGAAATTAAGTGACAATCGAAATTGAGGTGCCACATCTGCTACCGAAACAAACTGCAAAGTCCACCAATACATACAGTTCACGTCAGAATGGAGTCTATCCCCTACCCATGCAAACGACAGCCCCAAGTCATTACAAGTAAACTCAAAATTATCAAACTCTGTTGATTAATTACGTTAGGCTCTGAAGTCGGTAGGGGAGTTCTGCCATTGTGTTATAGTAACCCCACCCTAGCTATGTTCACTGTACCAATCCGCGCAAGCTTTGTGTTTAGTAAAATAAACCTGTCTTTATTTTCGCATAAAAACTTGTATTAATTTAGCAAAATACACAATTTGAAGCTTTATATGTACCATCTAAATTGACAAAATGTCGCTATCTAAAATATGTTGTAAAATTTCGGAACTTCTTTGTATCGATGTAATAAAGCAATCTGTAAGTCCATTTGAGCAACGAAATGCAAGTCAAAGGTTTTGCCCTTGAAACATATAATAAAATATAATGAAATATTTCACTCGTAAAGTGAAAACATTTTATATTGTCAATCGTGGTTTCGCTAATCGTGACAATGCAATGTTTTGATTTCACTCGTAAAATATTTTCTTATATCTACTCAAAACACGAAGATATCTTCTGCAAATAGAGCCGAATCTTTGGGAAATTTACTAGCACATAAAGTGTAATGAAAATTTATTTTAATATAAAATATAGGCACTATTTAAGATTTTATTTTGTTTGTTCCTTATGTAACGTCTTGAGCGCCTGAACTTTCATATCTTTCATGACATTTTTCATCATTGAAACAACCAGTTAATACTTCTTTTAAGGATCGTGTAAATAAGATTATTGTGACGTCATAATAGAAAGGATCATGCAAAAAAGATTGTGGTGACGTCATAATTCGTTCTAATATGGAATTCGTTTATTTCACTTTTCTGTCTTCCTCTAACGGCTATAATTACATGGTTCCCATAAAGGATGACGTTTTATTGGTTGGTATATTGTCACGTGATGTGTGCTGTGTTTTCATATTGCATGGTATTAACGTCAGTGAGCTTAACCGATGAATAACTTATGTTACTTGATGGAATGCAGTTGAAGTACAATTCTAAAGCAAAACTAATTGCAATTTCGTCTCTAAAACATGTAATAAAACGATTAGAAACTCCTGTTTCGATGAATATAAAGCTTAGTGAACCAGTAAATCCGACATATGGTTGACGTCGCTTAATACGAGGCTTACTGGTCTTTAAAACTTGATATTTTAAGTCAGCAAAGGTTTGTAATTGCATCATTTCAACCGTGATGTCTAAGATATCCCTATTTCGTCAAAAAATACTAATTGCGGTTAGTTGTTTAAAGGTTATGATCATTTGATTCCGACATACCTGCTATTACATAGGTGAGAGATTAAAATAATATCCAAAATAAGAAGGCTCCGCTTGACCTGACACCATAAAGATCCCAAATTCGAAGACTTAATAGATATAATCGATTCACTTCTACTTCCGTGATACAAACTGTAACATAGGTACTTCTGTGATACAAGTTGTAATATAAGTACTCCCGTGATACAAACTGTAACATAGGTACTTCCGTGATACAAGTTGTAACATAAGTACTTCCGTGATACAAGTTGTAACATAGGTACTTCCGTGATACAGGTTGTAACATAAGTACTTCCGTGATACAAGTTGTAACATAAGTACTTCCGTGATACAATCTGTAACATAGGTACTTCCGTGATACAAGTTGTAACATAAGTACTTCCGTGATAAGTTGTAATTTAAGTACTTCCGTGATACAAAGTGTAACATAAGTACTTCCGTGATGCAAACTGTAACATCATATCGATAAGTACGATATGTATGTATGTATGTATGTATGTATGTATGTATGTATGTATGTATGTATGTATGTGTGATTCAAAGGTTAAAGCGTTCAAAGGAAAGAATACTTTAAAATTAAGATGATATTTTTCAATGTTAGAGACAAAGACAGAATTGTATGAACTTTCATGGATGCTATAATAGAAGACGTAAAGTGTCCAGCATGTATTCTGCTTGCTCCACTTCTACTTTCCTTGTCTACTGGATATATAAAAATTAGATGGTTTATTGATTTTGTACAGTGCGGAAACTGTACGGATTAACGGATTAATTGTTGATCAGAAGTATTGGGACACTGTAAGTTTTACGAAGATTGCAGCAAATGCAAATCTCAGTAAGTAATTTTCATGTCATGTGGGATTTTAAATTAAAATTAACTGAGTTTTTCATGCTGTGAAATCTTGTATCTAGACCTATGCGAGAAAGAAATTCTTGTATCCAGGCCTGTGTGGGAAAGAAATTCTTGTATCCAGGCCTGTGTGAGAAAAAAGTAAATCACGTTGTCAAACATAAAACTCTTTGCTAAATTTTAATTCATTTACACGGAGACTATTTTCAGGGATACACTATTTACGTCTCAACATATCTTTTAATATTAACAAAAAAAACCCTTGTTAATGCAAATATTTTGACTTGCGTGACTTGATTTAAACGTTAGGAGTTTTGAATGGATACCACTGTAGTATATCTTTAGCGTGATATAATTTTCGAGGCGTTTTTGTGCTGTAAAGACAGCAAACAATCACAACCATAAACTGGTTTTTAATAAAAGGCCACGTTCCAGCAGTTGACAAGATAGGAGACCATAGACAAACTGCTCAGTAATACTAAATTCCCTCCGAAGAGTACTCATTTATTACATAAACAAAATAAACAAATGAGAGAGAGAGAGAGAGAGAGAGAGAGAGAGAGAGAGAGACTAATGTATATTTTGTTAAGTAGACAATATGCAAATTTGTTTTACAAGAATTGTCACGGCTATCAATATCCAGGCTGACAAAAGTCTCCAATTTTAGTATCGCACTATTTACAAGGGCCAATTTAGTTACAGAAAGAAAAAACAATTCTCGAAACGGCATGCCTCTATGACAGGCGACGTATTGATTAAAATGAAAACTCCATTTATTCAGCCTCATGTGGAAAGAGAAACTCGATATTGTTGTCAATTACAAGGTCACCTATTGAAGTTTCAGTCATTTGAAGAATGTGTGCTTAGGAATATCGGATGCGTATTTTCTATGAATATTTTGGTCGTAATAGACATTTCAGTTTGAATGAAATGCGGACATTTGTTAATTGTGCGTAATAATGTAATTCACTTTTCGTTTTAGTTTTTGTTCTACCTGTCACAGACCAGCAGCTTTTCTAATGTGCTTTAATATGCTCTGTCATCAGGCGTACGTCCGTCCGTCCGCTCGTTAGCACAAGATGATATCTATACTTCGATTAAACTACTGACAGGATTACAACTAAACGTTGTACGCACATACATTTTGAACATTAATTTTCCTGAGCATAGTGTTGTATCGACACAGAGTTTTGACTAAAATACTTATCTGATATCCATTTGGTTTTAAATGAAAATGACGCCCACTTTACATTAATTATAACATCGACCTTCTTTAAAATAGTGTTATTCAAACTTCTCCAAAATGGATGGACCTAGCTACACTGCGTTTGCAATGAAAGACTTCGTATGATGTCGAGCTGGTCCTAAACGAAATTGACGCAGATCTAACAGCCACAATACGTGTCATGGATGCCATTTTTTTAAAAATTGTTCCTTCTCCCGGACTGATGGTTGTATTTGAAAAGAGTTTTCACCTGACGAATTCTTAAGATATGTAGTGGATCCTGAGTATAATGGTGACTTCCAACAATACTGCCTTGGTGGCCAACTAGAGAAATTCGTCAGGGTCACTTCTGCCGAATAGATGGATATATCGGCATGGGGTTTTCTGGAAGGAATTTTTATGATTTCGAGTTGGTTTTAAATGGAAGTGGTGACGATTAGACTTTTCCTGTGGCCGCAACGGTGGACAACTTGAAACTCCTAATATCCCCACTCCTCTGAAAGGGATGGTCGTGTTGACATGATGTTTTCAGCAAAACTCTTCATGCTATATGGATGGCCATATCATAGTTCCAAAGAATATGCTTTTAATTGCAATAAGTGCTTGCATCAATATTAAATGCAGATGCTGCTGCTCTAACTTGCAAAATGGTTGCATTGACGGTCACCTTGAAAATGTTTAAATGGCTAATTGATAACTTTATGTAGCTGGCCCTACATGAAGATTTATCTGTCCTCCAAAATGACACCATAGTTGCCATCTTTAAAATCTTGTTTTACTACTCCTCTTGCAGGAATTGTGTCACTGACATTGAGTTTTCACTGTACAATTATAGCACTATTTATTTTGATCCGAGTTAAAATGGTGCACCAACGTATTCACGTATTTGTAAAGGAGTTTGAAGACCAGACTATGTTGACCTTGGTGTCAGTTCAAGTTTGTTGCTTGCATTTGTCCTTCATTGAGTTTATGACTACATTAACTGGTACATAAACACATAAAGTTGGAGCAGAATTGGTATTTAGGATCCATTCCAATAAAAAAGCTGATAGTTATCACTGTTATTGATGTCAAGGTCATATGTCTTGGCACTGGTATTTAACTGTACTGACGTTCTCAGTATGAAAATACAAACAGGTATAAATAGATTTCTATCAAAGCAGCTTGTGCGACAAGATCGGTGATCTGTATCCATTATATCAGGCCCAAGGTCAAAGGCCTTACCAGAGGATTGTGGACTGCAATCATGGGTAACTTGTCAACATATTAACTAAAACTTGGCAGAAAACTGTATTGTTTCCAAATATGTTTTGTACTGGTCACGAATATCACAATTAAAATCACATTTAATATCAAATTTAATAACAAAATTTCATCAGTTAAAAATGATAGAGAATTGAAAGAACAGAAAAAACAGACTTTACTTGGAAAGTCTTTCTGGCCAGCAGAGCATTTATGACTTCTAGGTACTCTTGTTATCTCACTTGGTTAGATACTATAACAACTGTCTTAAGAATACATGCAATAATCCAATGTATAAACAAAATATATCTCATGAAGATTTTCTCTTTCGAGGAATGTGATGCGTAAGAAAAACAAGGAAGATGAGCAAACATTTATCTCATCAGCAAAAGGTAATCTCGGTGATAAACGAATTTATATCTATGTGTCACTATCTTGGACATTTGTATAACCACAAAGATGGTTATAAAGGATGTGCCCGTCTCAGAGATGCAGCTTTGGCGGTTAATCCGTTTGTAAGCTCCTTCAATATAACACAATGAATACGTTTTAATGGAAAACCCTCAAAATGATTTAAAGAAAATAAATAATGTAGAATTTAAAATAAAAAGAAATTTGCATTTATACCTCTGAGTGCGTTATTTTGCTTAACTGCATCATGCAACTTGGTATTTACATTGGTGTTTCAATATCAGTTGAGGAAAGTCAGAAGCAGGTCCGGACATTGATAATCATACGTTGTGCATGTGGCATAATAGAACAAGATGTTCTCGATACATTTAATTAACTCATGCAAACTGACCTAATAAATGCTGATCCATATTTCTATTCAAGTCAACATTACTGTCATCGCAAGCACAAAAGAGTACACAAGGATAGCTTAAACTGCTAACAATGCTAAATGGAACTGTCAACGCAGATTCTTATTTCAGTTAGATAACATGATTTTAATATTTTAATCTTTAACAGGATATGTAAGCTAAAATGTACAGATTAATTTTAGTGGTAAATTATTCCGATCGGATTTCCTTTGTTTATACTCTCATTATAAAGCAAAGCCATTGTCATTAATGGACCCTACTTAAACGTTTTTGAGATCTATGTTTAACGGTTACATGGCATTTTGCATGTTTACACGTGTTTCCTAATTACTGATGTCCCATTTGCTCTTTCCTAATCTGTCTTAGAGTCTTATGTCTCACTTGATTTCTGGAATGCTTTCCGAATTCATCAATGTAAATTGCTAAATTTCTCTCTTTGTGTCCCGTTCTCTATATATTTGTAAATTAACTCTCCTTATGGAGTACGAAATAAATACTGATTGATTAATCGATCGATTAAAAGAGTAGTTTTCTGTAATCTACATGAATTAATTTCTTGATGGCCTTACGTGTGTATACTAAATGTTTTATTACACTTGTCAAATGAAAGGGCTACGGAAATATTTCGTTTTATATTAGTTTTGCTTATATTATTGATTTGTTTTCGAATTCTTCACTTACGGCTATAAAGTGCTATAATTGGACTTAAATTTTCAATTCAAACAATGGAAATGGTAATTAAAAAACCCAACCACCTCTTAACCCCCAACCCCCAAACGGAAGGTAACATGTGTCAGATAGAATCTGCCAGAAAATGGTTTTAAAACAAATTTGATTGGTTAATTTAATTTTATGGATAGTCGTTACACAATATAAACGATATCAAAAGAGTTATGGATATGCTGAAGATTAAGTTTGTATCATTTTGAAACTAGAGAATATATCGTTGTTGGCAACACCTTATATTGAATCTCGGAGTTTATAGTTATCTATGATTTTTGGGAGTCAATACAAATAAAGTCGATTCCATATGTTTTATAGTATTCCATGAAAATTAATATGAACAGATCAATAATATAATTTATCAAAACGGATTCGGTTGTGGACTGGGGCAATAAATTTCAGTCGACAGGCTGAAATCGATCATGGTCGTTTTCATCAAAATGTATTCAACATTTACAGATGCTATATATAGCCAATTCCTCTTTTGACATTGAAATTGTGCGGACAGTACAACGTATTGCAGGAGTAGTAGTAGTAGCAATAGTGGTACTAGTACTAGTAGTAGCAGTAGTATTGGCAGTAGTAGTAGTAGTACCAGCAGTAGTAGTACTAGTGGTAGTAACAGTATCAGTATTAGTAGTAGTTGTTGTATTTCAAGGACAAATAGCTCCATACCTCTCTCTGTCTCTCTCCAACATCTTCCCTCAGCCGATATTCGCGTTCCTTCTGGAACCATGACATAAATAAACCTCTGAGAAAAACTTTTACTTTTCACTGTGAACCTTAAATTACTAAATTACTAGCTGAACGATGTCAGTGGGATCATATTATACCACCCACCAACTACTCACAATATATATATATATATATATATATATATATATATATATATATATATATATATATATATATATATATATATATATATATATATAATTTGCGTAAGAAAGAAGATTCTGTTAATGTGTTTTACGTTTGTAGGCTACGTTAATTGGTATGCTCCGTTGAAAGAATGCGCATTAGGTTCCTGAATGATATAAATTAAACGAAATAGGATCACTGACTTCACATTTTATTATTCATGCATGAATTGCATGGATACTATACCAAAAATCTTTGTACAAACATTGTCATGCGAGATATATGAGAGAATCTTCACGCTAAAATGGACTTGTTCCATTAGCAATCCTTCCGGAGTACACGATGGGCAAGTGAACAGCCCATAATGCCAACATTTTTCTTTGATCTTTCGCCTAGTTGAAATTACCGAGAGAAGTCACCAGTCAAATAGAAGCAGATGCATTACCGGAACTAACATATCAACGGGCATTCGATCGTTATGCGTAGTAATAAAAAAGCAACAACAGCCAACAGCAGAAATAACATTATAAATTCCATTCAAGAAATTTTCATCAATTAGAGGAAAGCGGGAGTGGGAGAAGGGTTAAATCCTCTTTGAATCATACTGAGGTACCGAAGAAAATATTGTAATCGGATGCCTGACGATGCTTAGGACTGTATTGTTGTATAATCTTTGAAAGCGTTTCCATGACAACTAATATAAATATTTATCACTGATTAGTATAGTGTTGCACTGGTCCTATTGCATCCACGCACTTGCTTTGTGCATCTTTCTCATTAACTTTAACAAGGGTAAGTATATTTATACGAACACGTGAGGAGGAAGCTTCAATAAATTATTGAACGATGCCTCAGACTGGTTTCTTTTAAAGTATAATGCATGTTTATTCTTAGTTACATGTATAGGAGTGACAATAATAACATTAGAAACGCATTTGGGGTAAGTTGAATGGTGACTCTATTCTTAGAGGTTTCTAGATTTCCTTACAACAAGAAGTCATTTGGGACTGTTTGAAACAAAATAAACAAAATCTGACAGACAAAGGAGATGTTGGTGACTAATTCATTTTCATTTATATTAAAGGATTCGTAATAATACTGAGAAAGTTAATAGCGCTCTGGTGTTTACGTGGATTGTCCAGAAATAAAACAATAGAAGAAAATCCATTATCATGATTTAATCAGTTTTGGAGGCTATACAGCTTAATTGAAAAGAACCGTAAAATTCAATATTGGTTATTGGACTGGTTGTTAAATCGCTTTAGGGTTTTTACTGCTGGTTGATTAGAACTAATACCGTGGACGTGCTTATCGGAAGCGTATGAATACAGAGTTAGCTAATCTAAATTAGACAGTACACTCAAGCGGTAAATATAAATAATTCTCGACATTTCAGATATTAGTGATCAGTATATTATAATGTGTGTTAAAATTAGTATCATTATTTGTTTCTGTGATAATTACTTACACTTTTTGTTCATATCTGAAGATAAATGACCAGCGTCGAGTAACGGGATACAAAATTATCAATGGCCTTGAAAGGAAATTAGTCGAAATGCTGACGCAAGAGATAGACCGATTGATGTGTTGAATGGTTATCGATTGTTTCTTTTTACATCATTATGGTCAATTCATGTACCGCGTCCTTAATTGCATGCTCTATATACATCTATATATTTGCTTTGCTCACGTGGGTGGTCCAAAGAAGAGTTAATACATATGTGGCGAAAATATATACTAAAGATAATGCCACAATTTGCAGATCTTCCCTTTTGCTGCAAATTCTTCTCTATTTCTGCAATGAGAAAACTTGTGATTTTCACAAATTCCCTGCCGCCCACATAAACAGTTATTTTTACTGTAAATTTATTTCATAGTTGCTTATAATTACTTTTTGAAATCTATTTTTGCAAATGGCATACATTCAGCTGCATAAAGTATACCATTTTAAAAAGGGAAAGAATGATAGTTTTGAAAATACCTTGTTTTTTTCAATATCTAAGGTTTCCTTGGTTTTGAGACAATTTAATGTTTGGAACTTCAGTTTGATCGACATACGGGTCTGTGAAATTTCAATCATATATGTCAGTCTTTCTCAAATCTTTAATGAGGCCAAGATGTATAATCGCATACTATCAGTGTCACCAGCTCAGTCACAGTTTGACTTAGTCCTAAATGTAAGTGGACAACCAAATATAAACTATGAACGTTAAACCAATATGCTGACATTTTAAAAGCTGCACATCTGTCTTTGCTTTAAAGTATGTACAAATTTAAAGACTGTAACGTGACCATTTTTAGAAATGGCCTAAAAATTTTACTTCTTGTAAACCTTCCATAAAAAGCACAAGGTAAGTCCTCCATCGTTTTCAAAAGGTCAGTCCCTAACAGTAACGTTTATTGCTGGTGATGACATCTTTATTAGTCGAAGTATCATCGGCAAATTTACATCTGGTAGTGCAAACGGTTTTAAAAATGTTTGATGGCCATGTCCATGTTGACTAGGAGGACCATACCTGTCCAGGATAAACACCAATTCGTTCTTGTGAGCGAGAGCATGTTCGAGTCTGAATGCTTGGACTCTTTGTCAGTATCTGTGATGTGTTAAAATTTTAACAATCATGCTATACTCACTGCTCAGGGTACCCACTAATCATTAATCGTATCGGCGTGCTGCTTGACACGCAAGCGCTCACTGAGGTTCTGGAGACAATGTAATCATCAAAGCAAATGCGGCTGCTAGACAGACTTGATGATGTAAGGAGGAATGATGTCTGGTTTAATTAGTATGTTCTGTGTCCGGAGACTCAGCGCCTTTAATATTTGCATCGTTTTCGAGGTATAGTCGTCCCACGTCAGATGGTTGCGATCTAATCACCCTTTTTAGCATTCACTGAATAATACATAAATGAGACCGCCAGGTACAACTGCGCGATAAAAGAGGCTTCCGGTGCCTTGCCGTACGGTGGTGGAGGCATCTTGCACTTGCTTTCCGCGATAAACAAGATTATATTGTCTTGTTTAAGTTTTTTTATCTTTAGGCTAAAAGTGGCTTACAACCTCTGTGTAGAGTCAACGTACATTCTGTCGAAGCACGACCGTTGTCATTGCTCCTTATTTGGATGGTTAAATGAAGTATGGTTCTGCTACCTCCCTTAGGTCATTACAGCAATGCCCTCAAGTGTTCAATACCGTCTGGTGTATGATTTGACCATACCCGAAGAAGATAACTGGGATAACCTCTCTCGCTGGAACGTTTTTTTTAAATATTTTTTTTTCGATGGACGACAGATTTGTTGGTGGTCATTTTCTTAAGCTTCCTTAGTACCTCATCTATATCCAAATCATTTATTGCAAACAGTCAAACAATACACATTCATATTTGAGATGAAATAAAGTTGTAGGTATTTAAGCTTCTTTACTGTATATATAAACAAAGCAATACTACTAAAAAATAGACAGAGGGAAAGGTTCAATAAATCATAGACAGAGGGAAAGGTTCAATAAATCATAGACAGAGGGGAAGGTTCAGTAAATCATAGACAGAGGGAAAGGTTCAGTAAATCATAGACAGAGGGAAAGGTTCAGTAAATTACAGACAGAGGGAAAGGTTCAATAAATCATAGACAGAGGGAAAGGTTCAATAAATATATGAATGAAAGCCCTTTTCCGCCTGAATTTAATGACAAATTTATACCACGATTTTTTCAAATCAGAAATTATACTCGTTACCTGTACATTTTCTTTTTTAATTTAAAAAACTCTGAAATTATACAAATATAGATTGATAGTTTATTTTAGAATAAAACTGATTAAAGTAAAAATAACAAAAGTAGGCGCTGTAGACACTTTTGACCGTATCGACAATGAATGGTCAAGGAAGTGCTCGACACTACAGGTATATGCCTACACGTACGCCGTTTTGCCGCACGCTTGTAAAGCTTAAATGCATACACAAGAGATAATCCACGAAAAAAGAGATAATCCAGATATGCCTCATTCCGCTAATTATAACAAGAACTATTTTGGACCTATAGGCGTCATATCTAAGAGGAAACAAATTTTCAGGCTTAAGTTTCGTTAATGTTTATTCTTTACATATGACAACTATTTAGTTATCGGGACGGCTCAAGTGTGCTTCGTCACTTATAACTTTCTCGTTAAAATTATTATTATTGGAATTGCCGACATTAATTTGTTCTGATTAAATTTGTTATTTTTCTTGTCAAAAGGGGGCTCGTATTGCTTTATTTCTCCCCAGTATTCTCACTCAGTTCTCTGTTGAAATTCCATTCTTTTTTCACTCGCGCCGGGCTATAATATCGAGGGATGTCATCCTCTAGATAACGCCAGTCAAACCCAATTAACCACCCGTCTTACTAAGAGGGACACGTTGCATACCATATGGGGAAACACATCAAATTATAATCTATCCAGAATTGATAGACTCCAGAAAAGGGCAGCCCGAATAATACTGAAACTTCCTGTTATGACTCCCTCAAATGTTTTGTTTTCACGTCTGCAATGGCTCCCTATACAAAAACGTATTCTTTAATTTAAAGGAATCATGACATACAAGTCTTTAAACGGTCTTTCTCCAGATTATATCTCTAACATAAGTGAACTAAGGTCATGGAATACTGATCGACATCTCCGATCGTCGACTAACAACGATCTCCAGATTCCTTGGTCGAAAACCAATCATTACAAAAGCTAATTTACTGTATCAGCACCTACTGTATGGAATTCCTTTCCAATGAGGATACGTAATTCAACTTCCCTAGCTTCTTTTAAAATATCATTAAAGAAATTCTTTCTAGACCAGCTGGAATGACATACTAAAAGCTCTGAATAGAAAACTTTATAATCATATCCATAATTGATATATCCAGATCTTATTCGATATATATATATATATATATATATATATATATATATATATATATATATATATATATATATATATATATATATATATATATATATATATATAGTAAGTAAGTAAGACTTACGCTGAAATATATGTACCTGTGTATTGAATATTGTTCATATTTGTATGTTTCCCAGTATAGTCACACATAGTCATTCATGTTAAATATGTACGAATGAGTGTGCGACGATACCTGGTTATGTGCATGGTCTTCTATTTTTAGTTTGTGTATTTTTTTTTCTTTCTCTTTCTTATTTTGTTTTAAATATTTTTATATATATATTTTTTAAACATATCCGATTACAAAAACTGAGGACCACATGGCAGATGGGTCAGCCATGACCAAATGTGTTATCCTCGTTAAAGATAGTTTATTATTATTATTATTATTATTATTATTACATGCATGTATGTGTGTATATGTGTGTGTGTGTGTGTGTGTGTGTGTGTGTGAAAATGTAGTTTGTTACGGCATGAAAGCATTTTGAGATAATATGATATCTTTCATATATGGAATCTTCTGCGACTTAATACTTTTTCATATGAGTTGAAATCAATATTCATTTTATCCAGGCAAATGTTGTCAACAGTTTCACAATACACTTCCTCTATTTGTAAGGAATACGATATTTCATGAAATTCCATACGCTGCTGGCGAAGGGAGATAGATGTCTCGAGGTTGAAAACAAAAGAAATACAAATTCCGAAAGTCTCGCATTTTCCTTATATGCGATCGTACTAATTCGACGGTCATGTATGCAAAAGAAAAGCGAAATAATTCGCAATAAATGAAGACTACGTGCAGTAGATTATTGATTGAAGGCAAGAAAATTCAATAAACCCGATTCGACACGCGGCCAGATTTATAAAGATTATAGTTAATCTAGCTCATTATATCTAATTTTCATGTACAGCTTGAATTTGAATTTGTCAGCGGAACCCTCTCATCCATAGATATGTGCAAGACAGAACCTATATATTATCTGGATTGCTTCGGTATAGAACCTAACTGTTAACTAGACGCGTGTGACAGAACGCGTCACCTACGAATGTGCAGAACAAACTGTTATCTAGGCATGTGCAGATTGATTCTAACTGTTATTTAGGCGTGTGCACAATATAACCTAACTGTTAACTTTGCTTGTGCGTGATACAATCAAGCTATTATCTAGGCATACACAAGATAAAATCTAACTGTTATTTAGACATGTGCTCGATAAAATTTAGCTAACTCAAACTAGTTTTTCTTTTCTATACAGAATTATTAAGTTAATTAGACTGTGTGAGAGAAATTGTCAGAAGCGTGCGGTCTCGTTGTCTAAACATGATTTGTACAGATTTATGACGAGCAGATTTGCACAAACCCTTCCAACACCACACCACAGACCACCCGCCAGTAATCATTGGCCAGGATGTATATATATCAGTAACATTTAATTCGCTGGTATAATCAGTGGAAAAGCAAACCAAAACTCTGCTGACGAAGTAATTAATAAAGGGAAACATCAATTCACTTGATTCACATTGGATTTTATTTTTTGTTGCAATTTTTTAATTAAATACCAATATTTTTTTTATACAATTCTTGCCGTCATGTCAAGTAGCATGTACAGTCTCAAAGGCATTAAAAAAATATAGCTACTTGTTTCCGGGAATTTGTAGTGTCCATGCCGTCGTAAAGCATTGATTCCGATATGCCACATAATTTTTGGTAAATAATCTTAAAGTTAATACACCTTTCAAGAATATAACAATTACAATATTCCGATACAATGATAAATTCTCTTCCACATTGATATTTAATTCAATGAATAAAATTTATCGTCGCTCATAGGAAGTTGTGTATTAGGCGCTTGCTTTTAATATCTCCGAAACACGTACACGAATCTTGTTTCTTTCCTTTATCTAGTTTAGTAAGTCTAAGTGAAACGTGTTCAATTTACCGGATATTAACCGTTTTTGCTTAAAATAGACTAATACAAGCCATTTTCATGATTGGACCTTAATAATAATTCCACTGCATTATTCAAGCATACAAAATGTATTTTGCAAAATGAAAATATGAAGCCATATTGTAGTGCTTAGTGTTAACTTCAAACAATAGAAATTCTACGCATTGTATTTATTACCAGGATTACATTATTTGTACATAAATCTTTATACTTTTCTTCAGTTATTATAGAAACTACACTAATGCTATATCTTAGGACACCCAGCATTCATAATCTTTCCGTCACGGACTTGCAGCTTTGACATTTGACGAAATTTTAAGCTCTTTTAGTATATCAAAGGCACACATTTTTAATAAGGGTAAAAGATGTTTGCTCGTTTTAATTTTAAAAGTAAAAGTAAATGTAAAGAGACAGTTCAAATTACTTCGTATATATATATATATTCTAGGGGTAACGCTCTTTGGTCATACTGTATCGTACGTTATTGGCAGAAACAGTGCATTGCAGTTATATTTGTGTATGAACTAGTAAGTAGATAAATAAATGAAAGATATAGCTTTGCAGTTCATTTCAACTTGAAAATAGACCTTCTATTTCTTAAGAGAAATACTTTTTGAAGGTCTAAGAGATCAAACAGAACTTTACCTACCTTGATACAAAAGCCACAATAAGACGACTGATGACAGTGATGAGTAACAAGTAACGGAAGCGTAAGAAGAAGTCAAATTTGAGCCCATTCATGGGTTCACACATAAATTTAGAATAACTTTGTTTTTAACGGATATTATTATCGAAGCTCGAAATAAGTTTTACCAGACTTATGTAAATACATTATTTTCTATCACTCTCTCTCGAACTCTCGTTTTGATATTTTAAAAGAATTTAAGAATTCGTTGTTAGTAGATTATTTCAGAAAGACATTATTTTGAATATTTGGGGTCTTTGACGTCCTGCTTCAGTGAGTATTGACATCAAGAACGCAAGGGTAAGCTCTGTATGTTTTGTGCTTCGTACTTTTATGATACTTGTATTGTCTTTATAGAAATTATGTATAACTTCACCGGGGCCCCGAGTGGCTGAGTGGTCTAAAGCGCTCATCGTTACGGATCACTGCCATCTCACCTCTGTCTGCGTGAGTTCGAGTCTCAGGCTCGGCTAACGTGGGTACGTGAGAAAGCCTGCCAGTAGCTTCTCGTGGGTCGGTGGTTCTTCTAGGGGTTTTCCAGGGTTCTTCCTCCACCAGTTATACTGGCCGCCATGTATAGCCTATCATATGCTGAAAAATGGCGTTAAACCCTACAACAACAATAACAAATATAACTTCACCATTTTTGTTTTATTTTATCCGAGCTTTTAACATATGACCAGCCGCTTTTATACGGACATAATGGGAAAATATAAATATTAATGAACTATATAAATTATAATGCGTTCCTACATTAAATTAAATTTTACATTGAACAATATCATAAATGAGGGTAAAACGAGATCAACAACATATATTTGCTTTCAGACAAATATATTCCTCTGAAGACGAGGAAACTTAAGCTGATACCGGCCTTGTGTTGTCTAAATATCACATCCACAGATTATTCTAAAACTAGCATGTGACCAATAGTAGGTTCTAAAATTTAGTATAGAACATGTGACCAGCAATAGATGTATCAAATGGCTAAAATTTTGTTTGGATCACGTGACCAACAATAGGTGAACCAAATGGGATCGCATCACAATTATTAGTTCCGGTGACGAATGTAATTCCAGTCTTTCTTTTTTTTTTAAGGCATTTTATCCTGTCTCTTTTTGGTAGTGATACGAGAGTTAGATTTAGGCATTCTTAGTATGGATTGAAAAGTAATTGTTTATTCTTTAGAATATGATTGATGGTGTGGTTGTATCTGTGTGTTTCGGTAACAGTGTACAATGAGTATCAAGGCTTTGGTGATGATCCTTAAGTGAAATCTGTAATCCATTACACATTGCTTTTTTACTCTCTAGCCTCTCAAAGACATGCGGTGAACCTATGACAAAAACTTCACTGAAGTCGTCTTTGAAGGTATTTCAGATTAACATTTAATTTGTATTGATTTCGACACAGTGGAAAGTTCCGTACTGATAAACAAATTTAGAGATATAAAAAAAATGAATTGTGATCTGAGTACAATGTGATAAATTTTCGTAAGGATCATGTGACCAACAACAGGTGTACCAAATGGCTAAAATTTCGTACTGTCAACTGAAAATGTGGTAATAAATCAGAACCCATCTCTTTCATCTAATCATTTTCAATAATGTGCGTACCTCCTTTGTGTCAACACAATGAATATTACCCCCTTTGTGTCAACACAATGAATATTACCCCCTTTGTGTCAACACAATGAATATTACCCTCTTTGTGTCAACACAATGAACATTACCCACTTTATGACAACACAATGAATATTACCTCCTTTGTGTCAACACAATAAATATTCTGATATTGTCTGATGTTTTGTTATTAGCGTCAGATAACTGTTTCTAAGTATGTGAAAATGTTTACTTATTGTACCTCGAAATAAATCTGTTATTTCAATTTCATGCATTGCTTATACATTTTGACAAGTGTTCTCTTAATTTCAAAAGGTCAAATGCTATCAATTTACAAAGTAAGACGCCTTGGCAATGGTAGAATGTGGTTATGTGGATATTCAATTCGTGATACAGTTTTAGATTTGAAATCTGTTCGTGCATATATCTGTATTACAAATCAATTTTTATCATTGATTGATGGGTTTAAAACATGACTTATCCGTGATCATCCAATCTTAGACCAATTAGATTTGATATTTAAGCTCTTTAAATACTATAGATCCATTGTGTTGTGAAAGTTAAATACTTAAATTGAAATGGAAGAAGTTAACTCGTCAAATACAATCACTACACGTAAATCGACGATTCACAATGATAGTTTAGTGTGTTAGTTGGTGCAGTGGTATTATGCTTTGATTGCAGAAACTTGTAGTACCATTTGCAATTTGGCTTTGAAAAATGCATCATTTGATGTTTATCTGCCAGTTCCTAGTTGTCTTTGTTGCTCTGAAATAGGTTATTTAAAATTATTATAGGATTACATATACAAAGTTCCATTTAACTACCGGTACTGTATCCATATCTAATCACGTACGATCAACCTTGCTCGGCTAATTTACACTTTTACCAATTACAGAGGCCATGTGAAATGAACGATCCAATAATATGAACAGTTCAAGAAAAATGACGCAATTAAGCTTAAATGGGTCAAGTTTCTTTGCCAACATTCGTAGAATTATTTCTGATCTGACAAATATTTATACTCCCATCATTGCAAACAAAAAATAATTAAGAATTTCTGGGGGAGTTTATTCAAGCAAAGAACAGGTGTAATCATACCAGAAGATTAATATGCATAATTGAGAATGAATAACCGGAATGTGGGGGAGGGGGGACGGTGAGGCTGGATAATGGCGTTAAACCCACAGCAACAACAACAACAACAATGACAACGTTAAACAAATGTCAACAAAGTTTCGCCAAACACTTGAATATACGCACAACCAAAAATAACTTAAAAGATGGTGGGATGAATTTGAAGATAATGAAATGATAGTACAAAGCTAATCACAGAATTGTTTACATATTGCTTACGTTGATCTCGTTTTATGCCGAGACAAATAAGCTAGGGTTGGCTCGTCTAAGAACGAAAATAATTCATCAACAGCTTGTCATCCCTTTCATTTTTTTAATTAAAGTGACTTGTTTTTAAGCCGGAAGTGAAATATGTTAGGTGTTTGACATCATACCAAAACAATTTCGTAATCACCACTGGCATGCATAAGGTTTTTAACGGGATAGCCTTTGTTGCTAATTGGCACGCATAAGGTGTTTCACGTGATAGACTATATATCTGCTAGCACATGTTGGGCGTTTAACGTGATAACCCTTATCAGACACTACAGATACAATACGCATCATACTAGCGGCAAAATATGTTTGTACATGATTAAATAATTACTTATTAACACGATTTTGGAAATGTTTATTAGATAGTTTTAAATGACGTCAGTTGTCAGTATTCTGGACATTACGTCAGCTCCTGTTTAATAATAATAATAATAATAATAATAATAATTAGTAGTAGATGTATTAGTGGCAGCAGTGGTATTATTGGAGCTTGCACCCAGTGATAAAGTAAACAGCCATATACATTGTACATTGTGCTTGTTTTTCGAAAGCTAATGTAGTAGATTTACAATTATTCTGAAAGAAATGTTTTCACTTATTCTTTGCATTTTGAAGTTTATTTCAATTTTCTCTCCTTATGATGTTAGAAAGCGTATTGTGCTACTAGGGAAAGGTCGTCACTGAGTCGTATGAACTCGTGTCAAATTCTAAATATTTTTTTCTTAGGCAACTAAATATGTTTGCAATAAAAACAAATCCGTCATGATTGCACGAACAACAATCAGTAATCACGCATTGAAACAAGAACGACAAGGTTCCGATGAAGACACGTTGATCAAGGTGCTAGATATGTCGGTACGTATACAGAAATCATTCAGTAAGTCAGTTTATGATGTGCTGCACGTCTTTCAAAGATTAATTTAATTTACTTGACCTTATGTGCATCTGATGTTAAAATTGGACCAGAAATCGACTGGCTTCCTAAGCTGTGGCGTTCTTTCATTCAGCCAGGAAAGGAGCTCATGTTCCAACTGAGCATAATGTTTTAGTATTGATTTTGAATTCAGACAACGTGTCACTGAGAGTATTAGGCGCATACTTTTGTAATTGTGACTTCTCAGAGCAAAACCCCCCCGACATTTGCCGACGTGAGGAAAATACAGTGATGAAGAATATGTTGAGTTAAATACAAAATTGCCAGCCATTTATCTAGAGACAAGGACGTTTAATCAGCTATATATTTTTCTCTCCTCACCCTCACCAACAGTAAATAAAATAGTATGCCGTTTCCTTTAAAAACAAATTCGAAGAAAATATGCGTGCAAAAGGTAGATTTCGTACCGAAAAAAAACTGTTTCTCTTCAGATTGTTCCTCCTGGACATACTTTCAGATACATGTAATAAATCTTCAGGTGATATCATTATAGAACGCATACCTGTTATCCCTATTAAATATTTGATTTGAAAGCGCAGACATCGTACTTGCCACAATCCAACAGATATTGCTAGAATAAAGATGAATTTTACAGGTACACGTTTTTTTATTTTGATACATGCATAACATAATTTCGTTGAGACCTGTTTTGATACTGTTATGTATATTTAATTTAATTGCTTGGTTGTTAGTTTTAATACTTGTTAATTCATTCCATGTTATTGTAATGTAACATTGTATGCTGGACTTGATCTTGTACAGAACTAAGTTCATTTCTGCTTGACTGATTGAAGTTTTTTAATTTCATTTATGTAAACAACTAATAATAACTTCATTATTCTCTATGTGTATGAGCTTATTATCAGGATTATTATTCAGGTAAACACGAATGAGTAAATATGTTGATCTGGGTCAGGACTTTGGAGATTGCTAATTGAATTGTATAGGTTATTGTGTTGTAAATAAACAAGGTTCATTAGATCATTCTAGAAGGTTATTTTTCCATTAGGTAATAGTTGTTTTTAGAAAATGCTATTTGTGACATGAGGCCAGGCAGAGAACTATATAATCTTGTGACTGAAGATCTTACCAGTCGTGCTTTAACATCTAGTGCCTTCAAGTTTTATTATGTTGTGACCAGTTTGGCTGAGTTTTATTTTCTTCAAATTATTGAATTCAAGTGATTAGTTTTCTCTAAAACTACAGAAGTGCTCTGATCAAATTCTTATATAAAGACATTCACTGGCATTTATATTGAATTCAAACCTGGAAAAATATTTATGTGATTCAACAAGAGACTGTTGTTACATCAGTACTTCCTAGGCTATAACATACACGTTATCTCCATCAATTTTGGATCTCTTCGGGAATTGAACTGTGTTTTATTCAGGACTTTTTATTATTAAGACTTGTGTCTTTAATTCTTGGATCATTTTGGAATTTAATTCGCAATATCGTACGCTCTTTGTTTCTCATTTTCACTTTGTATACCAGGGTAATAACTTATTTGTTATATTTTACAAAGCTTGTTGTCTTTTACTCTTTTCTCTTGCATATTTTAAGAGCATAGACTCGTAACAATACATTTGCACTAAAATATCGCCAGTGAAGTATTAATAAATAATATTAATAATAATAATAATAATAATGAGGACTTTGTATAGCGCCTAATCTTTAGAAGCTCTAAGCGCTTTACAACATTAGACAACACCTATAAGATAAAAACATATAATGATATGATTACAAAAACAAACACCATGAAATTAGAAAACATAAACAACATGCTGAGAATATTTAACGTAGGAAATATTATTGGGTCTTTAAGTTTGTTCTTGCAGTCTAAATAAGTGAGTTTTGAGAACACTCTTGAATGGGATCGCTGTGTCTTTGTGTTTAATTTCAGTGGGCAATTCATTCCAAGTTGCTGGGCCCTGGTATGCAAAAGAACGCTGTCCATATGACTTTGTTTTCATAGAGGGAATAATGAGTATACGATTGTCAGAACAGGAGCGAAAGTATCTTGCTGGTGTGTACACATGGGTGAGGTCGGATAGGTATGTTGGACTAGAGTCCGACAGTGAAACGTAGCACAGACAACAAATTTTGTGTTTGATTCTGGATCGAATGGATAGCCAGTGTAGGGTACAGAGCAGCGGGGAGGTGTGCTCTGATCGTGGTACTCCAAGTATGATCCGAGAAGCTGTGTTTTGAACTTTTTGAAGTTTCTGGAGCAGATATTGAGACGAATCAGACATAACTGAGTTACAATAGACCAGTCTAGAAAGTAATAATGAACACACAAGTGTTTTAGTGGCATCAACTGAAAGATATTTGCGAACTGAGCTGATGCGTCTCAGCTCAAGATATGCAGTCTTGCATATGTTCATGATATGTTGGTGCAGTGTGAGAGTACTGTCCAGAGTAACACCTAGGTTTCGTACTGATTGTGTGAATTTAATGTTGGTTTTGCTGATATTTATTGTTTGAGGTAAAGGATGTGAATGAGAAACTCTTTGTGTTGTGATCTGAATGGCCTCACTTTTATTATCATTCATCTGGAGCTTGTTAAATGTCATCCATGATTTCACATTAGAAATGCACCTCTCTACACTTTGGATGGTAGCATTAACTTCAGTTGGGTGGCTAGATTTGTATGTTTGGGTGTCATCAGCGTACAATTGGTGAGACACTGGATGATGATCTATGACACTTGAGGGCGAAAGAGTGTATAGAATGAAGAGATCAGGTCCAAGAACAGACCCATGTGGAACACCACAACATAGATCAACTGGGCTGGAGTGTATTCCATTTGCAGATACAATTTGTGTCCTGTTGACCAAGTAGGACTTGAACCACAGTAAGACTGTATCATGAATGCCACATACATGTTTGAGACGGTGAAGTAATATATCATGATCTATTTGTCAAATGCTGCAGACAAATCAAGGAGAGTGAGGGCTGTAATCTTTCCGCTATCCAACGCAGAGAGAATGTCATTAACTACTTTTAGAAGAGTAGTTTCAGTACTGTTGCAAGAGCGATATGCAGATTGTACATTGCTAAAAAGACTGTTTGAATTCAGGTGAATACAAGCTGGGATAGAGCAACCTCTTCTAAGATTTTTTATATGAATGGGAGATTAGAAACTGGGCGGTAGATCTTGAAATCGTTGTGGTCTAGTGTTGGTTTCTTCAGCAGAGGCTTTACAGTGGCAGTTTTGAAAAATGATGGGAATTCCCCGGATGAGAGAGAGGTATTAATAACATCAGTTAGTGAAGGCAATACTGGATCTAAGTACTCAAGCAGCAGTGATGTTGCAATTGGATCAAGTTCACGTGACGTTGGTGCACTCTTCACCAGGATTGTACGTACGAAATCCATAGGGACAGGTTCAAATGCTGCTATTGGTTGCCGCTGAAATTCTGTATCTCAACTGTATGGTGACGACGAGTCAATTGAAATTGTCTTGTCAAGATTATTTCTAACGGCTTGTACTTTGTTACGGAAGAAATTTGCAAACATGTCCTGAAGGTCGACTGGAGAGAAGGTAGTTGGAAGTTGTGTAGATTTGTTCCGTGACATTAGCTTGTTAGTAATCTCGAAGAGCTCTTTGCATCTGGAACTTACCATGACCTTAGTAGTGTAGTGGGCTGATTTCGCTGCATGGACTATATTTTTGACAATCTTCTTAGTTGCTTTATAGATTTGCTTATGAATAGTGAGTCTGGTGGAATGCCAAAGCCTCTCAGCTTTACGGCGGTCTCTTTTAGCAGTGCGAAGCTGGTCCCTAACACTGCTATACCATGGAGAACACTTTTGAATTGATACTCAGCACTTGGTAGCTGGGGCATGTTTGTCGAGCAATGAACGCAGACAGTTATCGAGTTGTTCTGCTGTAGGAGGTAAGCAAGTTATTAGGTTTGCTTGGATGTCGTGCATTAGTTTGGTTCTATTTCTCATACGGAGGTTTATCTTAGCAGCAGATAAAGGTGGAGGGTTAGGGACTGATACGTCAAGATGGCATGTAATGCAGAGGTGATCTGTTGCAAGGTTATGGGATACCAGGGAGGACCGTAAAATGTTATCATCAGGTCTATGAAGAATCCAGTCTAAAATGTGACCATGTTTATAGGTGGGTTGGTTAACTGACTGTTCGAGGTGGAAAACATTAATGGAATGTATGAGTTTTGATATGTTTAGGTTTCCGGGACAGCCAAAGTGAAAGTTGAAATCTCCAAGAATAATCAGGTTGCCACCTATCGAATTTCCATACTCCAGGAGATTCGGAAACTGCTCCAAAAAGAGAGATTCAGCCAGCTTGTTTTTTTCTACTAGGAGGAGGGCGGTATAGACAGAAAAAATGGACTGACCTTTCCTCCAGTGTGAGTGTGGTTTGGACTAGTTCAAACGATGTGTTGTCGAAAATAAATGTTGTGGTGTGGTTAAGACATTTGATCATGGAGTTCTTTGTGATGACAGCAATTCCAACTCCGCGAGAGTTACGGGAGAACGACTTGATTGAGTAACCAGTGGGTGTAATAGTCCCAGAGCTTTTCTGAACAATTCTTTTACAACCCTTTTTTATACATGTGCACTAGGATATCGATTTGATCAAATATTACATTAACACCATTTTCATATGTCTGAGTTTGCAGTGATTCTGATTTGAGAAACGCAACCCTAGCACTAACAAAAGACATACTTTCAACTATCGACCAGTGAGACGTCAAATAAAAGTGTTCCTTTATAAATAAAATAATATGGCTTTTCTGAGCGTATTTATTGTCTTATGTTAAGTGTTTAGGCTCGTTAAAACAGCAACAAAAGAAAGAGTGAAAACAACAAGATTTGACAAATGTAACAAATAATTTATTTCCCTGCAAAAACACTGTACAAATGAAAAAATAAGAACTTACGGTTTTAAGAATCAAATCCAAAAATAATCAAAGAATAATCCACGAATATAATGAAATATTCTAAGGAATTGAAAATAGAGCACCGACGAAGAATCCAAACTGGAAGGCGATGACGTATTCTGTAGTAAGTATAGAGCTGATGTGCACATTCCTTTGTAAACTACATAAAACAATATTCCGGTGTTTGGATTCCGAATGAAACTTGAATAAACGTCTTTGTCCAAGAATTCAGTATGAGCACTTAAATACTTCCAGGAAAAAGAATTAATCTTTTAGAATAAAAATATTTCGAATAAACATTAAAATGTAATTCCCAAACTGGTCACAAACACGCACTCTCCAGTGTAAAGAAAAAGCCCCGACTGACTGAATGTCTCTATAACAAAGATTATACAGAAACTTGAAACGCAAAAGCAGATTCCCGTGTAAGGGTCAACTAACCAGAATCTTCAAGAAGTATTTACGTCTAAAAGCACGTAGTCCCAGTATGACCTTGACAAAAACCAATCATGTAACTCTAAGAATAAGATAAACATACAAAGTTGTTTACTTATCTCAGTGATTTCTGAAATCAAGGTCGGGAACTATGTCAGCTTTAGGTGTTTACAACTGAAGAGTCATGGTCAAATTATTTTCTGAAGAAAAATACCAAGTTCCTAGTAAACAAAACTACATTATTTTGACATATAATGATATTAAAAATAAAAAGATTTTAAAACTTACAAGCAATTGAATTAAATCAAATATAAATTAAATCAAATATACATAACAATTGTCGTAGCTGTATGGATGCAAAACGGCGTTAAATCCAATCACCATAGGCAACTGGAGCATGTGTTTTGGTATCAAAGAGTGACAGAAATAGGCAAAATGACTTATTTATGATTTTTACTATAATTTCCCTTGTCTCACGAAACCCCGATTCGTTTGGAAAGACGATGTACGAAAACAACGGCGCGGAAAATTTAGGAAAATTGTAAAAGAAAGTAATTTAAATAAGAAATAATCGCGTTTGAATGACAGCAAATGAACATTATTCAGTATTCTAAGCCTCAATAAAGTATCAACGTAGCGTCTCACGCAAAGGAACCAAGATTATACATCTGGGTAATAAAGATTTAAATTAATGAATATAAAATAAAAATGTTAGCGTCAAAACAATGATTAAAATAAAAAAAATATTTGACACATTTATTTTCAGATAACATTACACTCTAAGTTACTGGGTGCCACACGCCCAAATCACTGGCGATGTTTTACTGTTTTCTGACTTTTGGCAAATAATTTGAGAGAAAAATAAACAGAACAGTAAACCAACGTATATAACTTTACACACCAAAAAAAAAAAGCATGTAATCAGGAAAGAATTCAATACTGAAGACATTGCATTTAGTCTCTTTGTTCATGTTCGAAAGGTTGTGAAGGAATGTCGTGTTTCATTTATCATAAAACGTTGACTTTCTTTGCTCTCTATTCTAAGGGCAGCTTTCGTATCGGATTTACAATACATGGTAGAGCAAACGCTTCTATTTGCAAAATACGATTTCCTGCGTAAGCACTAGACCGGATTTTGCTTTCGGGGCCTCGAATTCGTAGCTTCAGTAATAAATCCTAGGGCAG
Organism: Sinohyriopsis cumingii; assembly: GCA_028554795.2. Taxonomy (NCBI): domain Eukaryota; kingdom Metazoa; phylum Mollusca; class Bivalvia; order Unionida; family Unionidae; genus Sinohyriopsis; species Sinohyriopsis cumingii. The sequence continues at coordinate 21,415,760 of CM068842.1, read as the reverse complement.
CTTTTGACACGCCTGTTTCCATTTTATTGTTTGTAAATATATCCTTTGGTCACAATGAGTTTTGCAAGAAGGGAATCGTGCTGATTTCTGCCCGGTTATATGGTGTCTGTCATCATCTGCCTAAAGCCAAATATCGTTCCAGACTAAGTGTAGAAGAGGCCTCCTTTGTCAAACCTGACACTTTCATCTCCAGGTGATCATGACTGCACTACTGTTGCGCCTTGCTCGTTCGCGACACAGAACGGGTCTCATTACTCCGAATTGATGAAAACCAATCTGAATATATACATCCGGCTGTAGTTACAATGCCATAAAGAATCAGGTCACAATTAGTAATTCCAGTTCAGTACCCACGAATTTAGTTCTAGTCTATTTTTAGAACATGTTTTCCTTTCTCATTTTGGTGGTGATAAAAGAGTTATAATTATGCATTGTTGGTAGGGATTTAAAGGTAATTGTTTATTCTTGAGAATATGAGCTCAGGGTGTGGTGTTCCATGTGTATTTCGGCGACAGTGCATAGCGAATAATAAGGCCTTGGTGATGACCCGGAAGTGAAATCTGTGCTCTGTTTACATGTTGCTCTGTTGACAGTCCAGCCTCTCAAAATAATGCAGGTCAACCTTTGAAAAGAACTTCACCGTGAAGTCATCTTTGAAAGTATTTTAGGTTAACATATAATTTGTATTGATTGTCACGCAGTGGAAAGGTCAGTATTGAGAAACAAATGTCGAGAACATATAGTACAATTAATTGTGTTCTGTGTCCATAACTTCAATGTAGCATAATGTCATAATATCAGGTGTGTGTGTGTGTGTGTGTGTGTGTGTGTGTGTGTGTGTGTTTGTGAGAGAGAGAGAGAGAGAGAGAGAGAGAGAGAGATTTGGATTTTAACGTAGCTTTAAAAAATTTTCAGTCATATCGTTACGATGTCTGCAGTATGGCAGTTTATAGTTATGTGAAATATGGCAGTTTATAGTGATGTGAAGTATGGCAGTTTATAGTGATGTGAAGTATGGCAGTTTATAGTGATATGAAGTATGGCAGTTTATAGTGATGTAAAGTATGGCAGTTTATAGTGATGTGAAGTATGGCAGTTTATAGTGATATGAAGTATGTCAGTTTATAGTGATGTGAAGTATGGCAGTTTATAGTGATATGGCAGTTTATAGTGATGTGAAGTATGGCAGTTTATAGTGATGTGAAGCACTAGGGCATCATACTACAGACCGATCAGTCCTAGCACAAACCTCTTAATGCTGAGCGGCAAGCGACGCAACTGCTTGTACCATTTATATTAATCTTTGGTAAGACTCGGCAGCGGTCCAAAATCCGAGGCGGACGCTCTAACCAGTTAGGCCACCATAGCGGTCTCTCATTTGTGTGATTCGATTTGTGAATTAAATGAGGCGAAAAGCATCCTATGGATTAAAAAATACTCAGAATTTTATTCGAGATAAAGTTTAAAAAATTCTCATCTTCAACGCGCCCTTGTAAAATTTGAGCCAGTGCTTTATCGTTTATTATTTACTTTATGCATTTAATGTCTTTTTGATGTGTTAAAATTAATGAAATGACTTGTCTTTATTGCCGTGAGCGGTTCTGCAATACATCCTTATTCTGTTTTGCAGGCTGTCTTTTAAATTTGCATAAGGTCACTGTTTAAAAACAGCACAACGAAATCAAGTTACAAAGGATGAAGGAGACCAAGATCTGCTGCCACGTCAAGTGCAATTTTAAAGTAGAAGACTCGTTGGATTAATGTGTTGACCCATAATATATTGAACCAGTGTGGCATATATTAGATTTTAATTTGTTTAGATCTTGAATTTATGGAGTTCTATTGACACTTGTATCACTGGTCATTATTTCTGCATAAGAATGGGGGGGGGGGGAAAAAAAGATAGGAACAAAAAGAGAAAAGTATAATTTAACTCGCGTAAGCAAAAATCACTGATAACACCAATCTCATCCATTGCCTATGTACGTATCAAGCAGTAAAGAACGGTTCCTTTTGTATCCGCGGCTATGTCAATAATGAATTCATTTCTGCAGTAATTCTTCCGCTCGAATCACGATTTCAAATAAGCACTGTCTGTTATATCGACTAAGTTTTAAAATGAAAATCAATATTGATGCTTTTTTGCGATTTCTTAATTGAAAGTTGGATTCATTATTCTTATCGGCTCTAAGAAGCCATATTCAAAAGAGGTCTCTTTAAAACGCTTGACATATCAGATTTCTCTTCATTACAAGCAATCAACTTAGATTTCTTGTATTTATTACGTGAGCAGAAAGTATCGATTGCGTGATTATACTGTATTCGTTAGACACGTCCAACTCATGTTGATTGCAAAGTCTCAAAATGCAAAATATTGTTACGGCAGCATAGTTTTCGGTTTAACGTCAGAGGACATAAACTCAAAAAGTAAATCGAATACCTTAATTCTCTTAACGTCTGAAGAGACGAAATACTTTAAGTTTCTATTTATAGGCGAAATCTTTTCAAGGAGAAACAGGATATACCAAATGGAAATCTCAGTGCTTTCTTTTATACCTCAAAATTCATCTCAGTTTTCGCCTGATTAAAAAGAGGTCAATCAAGACTTTGGTCCATCCAAGATGGCGACAATTCAAATTATAATTACACATAATTACATGTTTTGGAAGCACATGTAATTATATTTACACGCAGGTGTTACTTGTAATTTAATAACGGAAATTTAAAAGTATGATAGTGTTACGGTCAAGCATATGTAAATTGTAGGCTTCGTTTCACAGTTTTCTGAATTCAGCTAGTTTTTTCTATTCTTTTTAAATCTAATAATGGCCATATTGTTAGCTACCTATGAACGCAAAGGCTAAGTGTTCTTTCTACTCATGACGCTTCTCATTGTAGAAATTCGTTTTCAGGAAGCAAAAAATTCAGATGTCTATAAAGTTCATGAAAGAAACATAAAATTGAAAAGCCAGTTGTCTTTTATATCATTAACCTACCATGGTTGAATAGCCACTTGCCCTTTCGATCATTGACTTGCCATGGTTGAATAGCCACTTGTCTTTTCTATCAATGACTTGAGAAATGATCATCACGATCCTGAATACACTAGTACAACGTTCTTACCCAATCTCTATATAAGTCATTTTACTATTTGTCATGGAATTAATCAACTGTGGATGATACATACATACATATATATATATATCATCATCATCATTGGCGACTCGGTCTCGAAAGACCATGCGAACAGCGCCCTTGCGGTGTTGCCTGTCTCTGTTGGCAACGTCTGCTGTGGCTGTGCAGGCCTATACGTGAGTGACAGTCCCTACTGCAGTTGGTGCAGACATACTGGGAAGTCTGCATTACTGTGGTTGCTGTTGCGTTCTTCTTTCTCTTACGTTTCTCTGCCACCAACTGGCCTCTCCTCGCATCAGCGACTGATATGCCATTGTTTACCATCAGTCTCCAGGTGCCTCGGTCCTCAGCCAGCTCTTCCCAGCCATCGGGTGAAATGTTGCATGCCTTCATGTCACTCTTGCACACATCTTTGAAACGGAGTGAGGGGCGTCCGACTCTTCTCATGCCAGTGGCCAGCTGTCCATATAAGATGTCCTTTGGCAACCTTCCATCCTCCATGCGTCGGACGTGACCCAGCCATCGAAGGCGGCGTTTAATTAGCAGGGAGTACATGCTGGGGGTACTTGCACGCTGCAGGATCTCGCTGTGTGGAACACGGTCTTGCCAGCTGATTTTCAGGATGCGTTTTAGGCACCGTATATGGAAGGAGTTGAGCCGGCGTTCTTGCCTCATGTAGGTACTCCACGTCTCACTTCCATATAGAAGGGTGCTGAGAACGCAGGCCTGGTAGACTCGGACCTTGGTGTGCTCTGTCAGCGCGTTGTTTTCCCAAACCCTCTTTGTTAATCGAGCCATGATGGTGTTTGCCTTTCCAAGCCTTCTGTCCAGCTCCATATCAATCGAGAGAGTGTTGCTGATGGTTGACCCTAGGTAGGTAAAGTTGTTGACTGCTTCCAGGGTGACACCATTGATTTTGATTGAAGGGGCAATGGTGGTATCTTGCACGCTGACATTTGTTTTTTCGAAGCTGATTGTGAGACCAAAGTGCGTGCAGGCAACAGCAAAACGGTCTCCCAGTCTCTGGAGGGCTTCCTCGGTGTGGGCCACAAGAGCTGCGTCATCTGCAAAAAGCATCTCCCTGATGAGCACAGCTCTCACTTTGGTCTTTGAGCGCAGTCGTGCCAGGTTGAACAGGCTCCCATCAGACCTGGTGTGTAGATATATGCCATCCGTGGACGTGTCGAAGGCGTAGGACAGGAGCAGGGAGAAGAAGATCCCAAAAAGTGTTGGTGCCAGCACGCAGCCCTGCTTCACACCACTGTTAATTGGGAAGGAAGTTGAGGATGATCCATCATACAGGACTGTTCCCTTCATATCTGCATGGAAAGAGATTATCATGCTGAGGAGTTTTGGGGGGCAACCGATCTTACTCAGAAGTTCAAAAAGGCCCTTCCTGCTGACCAAGTCAAAGGCCTTGGTGAGGTCGATGAACATCATGTAGAGTGGTTGACCTTGCTCTCTGCTCTTCTCTTGGAGTTGTCGTAGGGAGAATATCATGTCTGTCGTCGACCTGCCTGCTCTGAAGCCGCACTGTGATTCCGGGTACACACGGTCTGCCAGCAACTGCAGCCTGTTGAGTATGATGCGGGCGTACACTTTACCAACAATACTCAAGAGCGAGATCCCTCTGTAATTATTACAGTCACTGCGGTCGCCCTTGTTTTTGTAAAGGGTCATAATTGTGGCATCACGCATGTCTTGGGGGACTACTCCTTCCTCCCAGCAGCGGCAAAGTAGCTCGTGCAGTGCTTTAATCAATGCTGGTTTTCCACGTTTGATAGCTTCGGGCGGGATGCTGTCACTACCTGGTGCTTTGTCGTTTGGAAGGCAGTCGATTGCTTTGCTGAGCTCCTCTAAGGTTGGCACTTTGTCGAGCTCTTCCATGGTGGGCAGATTCTTTATGCTGCTGAGGGCTGCATCAGTGACTGACATGTATATATATATATATATATATATATATATATATATATATATATATATATATATATATATATATATATATATATATATATATATATATATATATAAGAATTCAAAGTCTGCACAGATCTCCTCATAAGAATAGATTTAAACCTGATATAAAAGTTATATTTGTAATAACAGATGCATTGTTTAGAATGCTAATAATACCACTCTGAGAGGTATGAGAGAGCCATACAGGGATTGCACACTAGACAAATTTTTGGGAAATGCATGGAACGTGTACAATAAATACTTTACCGCACAGCCATTGAACATTGTAGATGTATTCGATATAATAACGGACCAGATAACAAAAAACGTTCTGATTATGCAGATTTCAGGAAATTAGATTAGCGTAATAATAATTAACTTTTAAATAAAGTGACAGTGAACAGCACATAGTCAGCATTAAAATCTTACTAAAATTGTTCTTGTTCATGTTATAGTTCTTTCTGTTCAGCATCGCGAATGATATCCGCATTTTGTAGCTCAGTGAATCGCCACGTGAACGTTTCTAAAAAGAAGATAAAATTACCAAATTCGTTTCGTGCGCGACGTACAGAGCAACACCACTCTTTCCAAACATGCTGAAAAATAGTGGTCTGTGTACATATAAAGCGCCATTTTGGTCCTGGAGTTATGAAAGAGTCCATTTTTCATGATGGAATTAGCGTTTATGTGAGTCGTCAAGTGCCACAGGCAATGAATATCGTCTGCATACGATAGTTTTGATTAAATTATTTAATATATTTAAATAACGTTTGTTTGTTATATGAGTTGACAATATGCCTATGGCACCTCTTCCAAAACTTCTAAACAAAAATGGCGCATTACATGTCTACATACCAATTTTATACAGTATATAGGGAATGAGTGGTTTTGCTGTGTCAATACAATTAATTATAAATTCACATAAGGAGCTTTCTGTGAGATATGTGATTATTAACAATTGTATGATTAACTATAACTGGGAAGTAAGAAGACACGATTATGCATCGATATATTTAGCGGTGTTCTAGTTCACAAACTTTCTAGCGGACGAATTTACAAATTTGTCAATCTTTAAATACACTGTCATAAATATAGTTTCTGTTCTGAAATGAAGAGATTTAAATGCAATAACAGTGCTCATTATTTTGTTTAGTTTAACGCACTCATACATCTTTTCAAAATAAAGAAAATGAAAGGCAAAAGGAGAGAACTCTAGATTAATTTACTCACACATTATAATCAGGTTTATTACTACGTGCCACATTTGCAGTTACAACTAATCTATCACGGCAATATCTTTTCCAATATCGTCAATAATGCAAACGTACAATATCCTTTTTCGGATTCAAATGGATTCCAAAGGGATCATCTTCAGTTGCTAACGCCAATTTATAAAAATTGAACATTTTATTAATTTCTGTTGATTTTGTATATACTCCATTACGTTTTCTAAAATGGTCTATTGTTCCAATGTCAAAGAGTGTCTCTTTACATCAGACTTGATATGTGTGCCCGTGTAATTTCCATGAGTGGTGTTAAAGCTCTCGTAGTGCCGTCTAAACACGTTTATATGTCGAGTCCAAGTGCAAAGTATCTTGACTCAGAGCTGCTGCCTATGCAGTTTATTAGAAGTAATCAATAGAACCAACAACATAGACCTTGATGTACCAGCGCATTATGCGACGGCAGATGAGGGTCATGTTGCCTGCTGTTGGACTAGATTCATACGCGAATGCATACGATATTTGTTAAGATGTTGTGCATATTGTTTAAACGGTGACACAAACTAATATTTAAATGCATTGTTTTAGTCATGTACTGCCCGAAGAGTAGAAAATCGAGATATACACAGACAAGTAACACGGTAAGTACATGTACTCTCATGAATTTTAACAAGTTTCACTTGGGTATTTATTTATTTATTAATTGACGAAAACAACAACACAACATTCCTCATAGTACTTGCATAAACAAATAAACGCACGTAATATATATATATATATATATATATATATATATATATATATATATATATATATATATATATATATATATATATATATATATAGAGAGAGAGAGAGAGAGAGAGAGAGAGAGAGAGGGAGAGAGAGAATTATGAATATGCACATGACAAAATGGAAAATGCTATTCCTTGATTCTATAGAAGAATGCTTGCTAATAGAAGGCAGAATTAATACTTAATACAACTAATACTATAACACAGGTTAGATAATTTTTTAATTCGTACTCTACGGAGATTCGAACCCAGGTCCGCGGGTAAGTGGTACCCATCGCCTTACCTGCACACGCCAGCCCATATTCCCATGCGACCAAGCACACATCACAAAAATATGATCCTACTTCATCGGTGTTATAAGCACTCGTGTGTAGCAGACACACTCGCATGACGATCTAGTAATTAATTCTCATCTATGAACTACAGTCATATACACCAGACAGAACGGAAAGTGTTCCAGATTCCTATGTAAGAAACCAAGGTATATAGAATTAATTATAGATAATTACAAATTTACACTAGACAGAACGGAAAGGGAGGGAATATGGGCTCGTGTGTGCAGGCAAGGCGATGGGTGCCACGGACCGGGTTCGAATCTCCGCAGAGTACGATTTAAAAAAGTCTCCACCCTGTATGATTATATATATATATATATATATATATATATATATATATATATATATATATATATATATATATATATATGGATACATGCATACATTCCTACTCATATACATACATACTCTTATTTCTTTACATACTTCATACAATTTTTATTTATTTATTGACTTCTGGAAAAGAGCGCGTCTTTAAGAGAATATTGTTTTTATTTCAAAATATTTCTCTATAAATTGATATATCATATTACAAAGATTTTCAAGTACAATAATAATTAATGTTGTTGTTGTTTTGGGTTTAACCCATTTCTCAGCGCAAGAGAGGCTAGACATGGTGGCCAGTATAACTGGTGGAAGAAGAATGCGGGGGAAAACCCTGGTAAGAACCACCGACCCATGGAAAGATACTGGTAGCTTTCTCCCAAATCCACATTGGCCGAGTCCGAGACTTGAACCCACGAACACGGAGATAAGATGGCAATTATCAGTAAACACGGCGAGTGCTTTCGACCAATTGGCTACCCGGGGACCCTACTCGATTAATGAAAGACATCGAACCACGTCTCCTGTATTATGCAACATCTAAATCATACAAGAACTTTCGTTTGGACTTACTCGTCAGAATTTATTGCAAATCGTATGTGACCATTCATATGGACTTACTCGTCCAAATTGATAGTAAATCATATTAGACCTTTCATACTTGACATAATATTTGCTTTGATGTATTGCCATGTGAAGATATCTCTGCATCACAATTAAGCACCGATTTCTTTTCTCTTCGTCTAAACAGAAGCGCCGCGATGACATCAGATCTCCGCAGTCCTACTTGGAGAACTAACCTCATACCACATTTGCTTTTCATGTTTTACGTATAAACATTCGATAGTATGCAATTTTTACTGTGACTGACATATTTCTATCTGCACATTAACGCACCATATTTTGATAAGTCATGCAAGGTTTCGTCATTGGTTGACAGAATTTGTTTTTTGTGTTACTTATGTAATCAAACTGACAGTCTACGTAGAGGGTGTGACGAAAACCGCGTCTGTATCGAAACATGGACATTTTACATCCTACTGTTTTCATTTAACAACAAGCAAATGCAATGATTCTATACAATTTCAGCAAGTTTCAGGTCTATACTTTCATATTGTTTTCAACTTCACCACATAAGTCACTGGCAATCATACCATAAGAAGCACTATTTCTAAGGAATATATTCATGATTTTGGTCAACATCCACGGGGGTAGGAGATATTGTGATCTGATGCCATTTGACAGACAGATTTGGCCACGTTTTGAATTTCCAGTCCACGTAGTTTTAGTAGCCTATACAATTCGAGTTAGGAAGAGTTATTATCATTAACAATATCTTCCAAATGACGAGTTTCACTTTCAGATATTTTAAAGTTGTGATTTGATTGGTAAACCACAAGATCAACAGAACATGACTTCTTCCTGGCATCAATCAGATCTCCACGTAGAACTGTGGAGATCGATTTTGATCCGAGTCTGCGGTGACTTAACTGGTCTGCGTGTCAGACGTACGAACATTGCGAGCAGGTTCGAATCAAGGCCGATAAATCAGCCCTTCACCCATGATGATATTGATTTTCGGGTGAGGGGCTGATATCACCTATTCATTAAAAGCTGCAGTTATCTGCATACAAATTTATCTGCACACATCGGCGTATATTTTATACACTTACCGGTATATCTCGTGGCTGTGCAGCTACCATTGGCTGAAGGGTTCTTTTGGTGAGATGTAGATTATATTTCTTGAGCAAATCATATGTTTGGTGACTTGTAAATAAACCTGGAATGGCATATCCATCTGTCCTATGGCCATTATGAGTTTCGCGCTTGATATGGCTATTACCAATTATCAGTATGTGTCTAAAGTGTACGCGGGTTTGTTCCGGAATGATTTGCTGCAGCAAAATTGCATATTTTAATGAGCAGGTGACATCAGACCTACAACATCGTCCATCAGTATCAACACAGATTTTTTTGGGTTGATTTATCGGACTAGTTCGAATCATACCGTCACATCAGCCTACACGCCTACTGTGGTGTGCTTTTCATGGTCAAAACTATTCGCTACTATCGCCTTGGCACAAAATGGCATTCGGATCATGTTAATTTAATTTGGTTCACACTTAAGTGGTTGAGCTTGAAGTTCTTTGAACAATATAAAGAGACCTCTAATGTCAGGGTCAGTGACTTCGTACATAACACGATGGACGAGGCACAAAGCAGATCTTACTAATGGTTCTAAATTGTCAGATGCAAATTATGAACGAAGGGGTAAGAATTAGACCAAAATTATACACACAAATATTCATTATTTCCCGTTTATAAGATGAAGGAAGAGAACAGAAGAAGCAGAAAATCAACCAATCAGAATGTTTTCTACGCTGAAATCGCGAAGCACAGAATACGTCGATAATACAACAACAGTACATGTAACTGGGTAGCATGACCTGCGTGATTTTATCACATAATCGGTATACTTTGCCTATAGTGTGTACAGTTTCATATTTTTGATATTATTTTATGCTTATTTTTGTCTCCGTTAACTTCACATCATCAGAATATTGCAGTATTTTACGATATTGAACACCTTCATATTGCAAATCGTTGCACACAACGTGTACTTAAAGATAATATAGTATAATAGGATCTACTTTGTAAACTAACCATGTACACTCTTATAGTAGACGATTTAGGTTTTGGTTGATTAAATTTGTTTGTGAATGAACTAAAGTAGCTGTTTCATCTGTTTGAAAGTATAAATGATAAAGTTAACGATGTGGACGAGTACACTGAGTGAGAAACGAAACTTTCAAAGAACCAAACGAATCACATTATCTTGACGCCAGCCCAACCAGTCCTAACACTAACCTCTTAATGCTGAGCGCCAAGCGAGGCAGCTGTTAGTACCATTTTGTAAGTCTTTGGTATGGCTCGACCGGGGATCGGACCCACGACCTACCGTATGTATGTATGTATGCATGCATGTTTATATGTATGTATGTATGTATGTATGTATGTATGTATAGGGTTTAATGTAACATCAGCTCTATTCAAGCTGCAGAATGCCAAGTAAATCTAGGTATCTCAAGAAAGACATGTATTGTCCTAAAAGGGTGAAATCTTTCAAATATAAAATCCACATTGTTATATAACTGCACTCTTTGAAAATTCCAACACCTACTCAGATCGGTCATTATCACGTGACACATCTCAAAGTAAATAAATTGCCTGCGTCAGTTGCCTCGTACAATACGAAGGAAGGCGCGTCATGCCTATTTTACATCCCCGAGTCCGCCGGGTGATATTGGGAAAATTATTGTCCGTTATATTTCCAAATGTTCCATAAAAGGCTGATTGATTTTGATGTATGGGCATCCTGGGACGGGAGGGATAAAACCACAAACCAATTAAACATCAAATGATACAGACAGTGGTAAGATCAAGAGACCCTGTTCTCTGGGTATCATCTGAAAGCTTACAGAAATTGTGGAGCGCACAAAATCACCGATAAAATTATTAAAATATAATAGATCACTGACATTATATAACTGCCCAAAAATATACTTCTAAAAAATTATCAGCAATACTATAATATGGGTACAGTCAGTCTGATTGTGGAATTAAGTCATGTTAATGACGTTTGTTGTGGCTGTTTGTTTGTTTACTCTTCATAATCGCAATCGTTCCTTTTAAATAGGCCTTTTCGTCTCTATTCATTTCAAGATAAAAAAAAAAATTATATAATAATCCAGGGGAAAATACCAGGCCAGTCAAATTCTCTGAATCTTTAAAAAAAATCAGCTAGATTCAAAACGATGCAAATCGATCTAGGTTTCTCAAGTAATTGTACATACCTGAGTTGTTACATCCTTTGTGCACATGTGCGTGATTGCGCAATGCTGAGCACCTTCCTAGATTTTCAAGTGAGACCTCGTACTTGGAAAAAAATTAGGCTGACTTGTAGATGTGAACAATTGTCATGAAACCCAGATCCATCCCTTTTGGGATGGAAACGAGATGCGAGGTTTGTCAGCTGGAGTATGTTTAACGGCAGAGGTAAAAATAAAAGCTGAAAATAATAAGGCAGAGACAAACTGCATTGCCTCTGATATTCAACATACGTTGTTAAAATATATTTTTGGATATTTGTTTTATAACTTAAATACAAAAGCAGAAAAACCTTAGTTCTGATATCTTCGCAAGGCAATGTTAGCCTTATCTACACCTTGGCGGATCGAGCAGATAGTGTAGTGCTTTGGATTTCAAGAGTTACCTCATTTAGTATGCGATGGCAACTAACCAGTAGTGTTTGGCAGCTGTGCAGTGTGCATCGGCCGAAAATGGTTTACGCAATTGACTTCAAAAGCATACTTTGTAAGTTTCAAATCGAATGTATGACTACGTACCAGAGAAAAATCATTACCCGTGTATTTCATTGAAAAGTATTTATATTAACACAGACCGGCATTGGCAATTTGCTTATTTATGAATTCGTTAAAGTTGCGTGCTCATCTTGTCGCGATCATGTATGAGCAGTTTTCAAAATTTGAACAACTTAATTTTGAAAGGATGCGTTGGCTTGCCGCCGTATCCAGTGAAATACACAGACGCGAAACACAAAAATATCTTGTCGATCTGCCAAGGTCTAATTAGAGTTAATTAAACCCTGGCTAGAGAAGATGTAGTCTTGGTTGATTAATTAGGCTTCGATATGATTTTTAATTTTAATTTAACTTCTCACAAGGTTCAAGTAGTGCTTCATCTACAAACGTGTTTTTGCCGTGCGCTGGTGTATGTATGTATGTATGTATGTATGTATGTATGTATGTATGTATGTTTGTGTGTTTGAACACGCAAATGATAACTACGTATACCGCATTTATTGTTTATATAATGAGAGGTTTAACCATATTTTAGTGAAGCGTTACTTCGTCCAGTGGTTTCTCCGGCATCAATATCCCTTGGATACCCACAGGTTCATATACAAGAGTATATATTTTCTTCAAATTTGAGCAACTATGACAGACAGAACAGTGGTGACAGCAGCACAACATACTATGGCAGACAGAACAGTGGTGACAGCAACACAGCATACAATGACGCTACTATATTAATCTCTGCTGTGACAATTAAAACATTTTTATATAGTTATTGCTGTTAGGGCCTGACACAAGTGTGTGTGTGTGTGTGTGTGTGTGTGTTTCAGTGTTCTCATTTATGTGTTAGTTTAAATATGTTCATGCATAATAAAGGAGACTCTCTCTCTCTCTCTCTCTCTCTCTCTCTCTCTCTCTAAATGCATGTTATTTACTGTCGTATCGTTTTTCAATATGCTGTTACCGTTGGCGTTGTAATGTCTATACGTGTATTCTTACACTGTACTTCCTGTATAACTGTCTTTTGAATTATGAAAAACTTTTGTTATATTATTTCGGTAAAATAGCTCGCACAGGGTTTTACGTATTTTACCCAGACAACCAATACAATTTATTGTATCGACTTAGGTTGTATCTTGTATCCTGTAAACCATTATACGCACACGAAATATACCATCGATTAATAATAAGCTAAAAATAAGATTTTCTGAGTCATGCTACTGTGGAAATGGACATGTAGCAAGCGACTGTTACAAAATCCCTACCTCCTGTGTCAAAACTATATTTAATAAATACTGAGTCTCAGGTTTTAGAACACAGAGAAGATAAAAGCCGAACGCCATTGAGTGTTCTGGTTGTTTTCAAATTCTTTCTCCCTCCAGCTGCGTGTCGAGCTTCATTGCTGGGGTTCGTTAACGTAAAAGAGAATGCCAGAGTAAGTTTCCCACATTCATATTCATGTAGTTTGATTTTTGAAGCATTAAAAAGGTAGTACGTGGAATATATATATATATATATATATATATATATATATATATATATATATATATATATATATATATATATATATATATATATACATTTCATACATTAAAAAAGATATTATGCAAAATGTAAAAAAGGTGCAGAAGTACAGATTATGTTCTACGATGTTCACAATATATTTGAAAGTCAGATGATCAAACTAATACAGTATTATCAAAGAACAGATTAAGTATTCGATGATGGAAAAAATACAACCTGTGAATCTAGTGGATTTCACAACACCAATCTGCACGGTTTGCATAAAATTAAGGGAGAGTGCGTATGAAGAACAACGTGCAGATTGGTGAAACAGCTCATTGCCACGCGGTGTATGATATTGCTGTCTAAATGAACCAGAGCAACGGAAAAATTAACATTAATTTGAATTCATTCATACGTTTGAACGGGTTGAATAAACGTTGGAAACCATTGCTCTATAGGCTTCCATATAACATCAGAGAATAATGCATAATGGGGTGGAGGGGGAAAAGCAACAAGAAGAATACGGTGAAAAACATCAAACGTAAATAACAATCATCAGATAAATTGTGAGCATTCAAATTATTGCATTAAAAAATAAAATGGAAAAAGCTAAAATTTGAAAAGTTGTCTCAATGATTTTCAGAATTTATAGCGAATAATAAGTTTTATCTAGATTTAACCAGAAAAAGAAAATAAATAGAAATTTTCAGTTTGTAGCTAAAGGTTGAAAAGTGTTACAACGACTCTTAGATTTGCAAAAGGATGAGTGCTTTTAAAGATTTATCGTCTGTACTCGCTTATAAGTCTATACTCGCTTATAAGTGAAGTCCAAATGCAAACTGCAGAGACTCCCATCTACCGTCGCTTCATTCGCCGACAGATCTTGATCTATGCAGTTTGCTTGGCATAATCAGTAGAACAAACAATATAGACTTATTATGCGAGGGCAGATCAGGGTCTATATTGATTCAACTTGGAATCGATTTAAAAGGGAATATACCAGGTAACAAAGAGGTTTCAATTTTTGCAAGAGCGATTCAAGACGTAATTGATATTCTGTATTTGATATACTCTATTTGAGATAAAATGCTTTGAAAATTACTGATCATAGGGCAGTGCTTAGTCTTGAAGTACGTATGACAGAATCATCCCAGATGTTAACACTTTGATATAACTGTTTACCTCATAGGGCTACAATAGACCCTTACACTGCGAAAAGAGTCAGAATTATTGGCATTATAAAAACGAAATAAATGGTGCTAAACACATCACTTTATTTACAGCATTCCATGACTTTTCTGCCATTTTAAAAAGATGACGCATGTAATTGAGATGTTTAAAAAAATTAAGATTTAACACGATGCATTCACATGAGCCAGATGTCTAAATAATCGCGTCAAATTATCTAAACTTGAAGGAAGAAACCTTCTGCAGGAAAGGGGATATGAATATATATATATATATATATATATATATATATATATATATATATATATATATATATATATATATATATATATATATATATATATATATATATATATATATATATATATATATATATATATATATATATATATATACACATATATATACATATATATACACATATATATATATATATATATATATATATATATATATATATATATATATATATATATATATATATATATATATATATATATATATATATATATATATATATATATATATAAAGAGAAAGAGAATGACCAACTAATTGCCTTAAAGAAATTGTAACGACAGTCACGTCGACGAAAAGTTGAAAAAATAAGCAATATATCTATTATAAGGTTGGTTTATCAGTCTTTCTGAAGAATAATATCACGTTATAGGAGATGATATATGTGTATCATGCCTAGCAAAGGAAACGATCACAATTTATGGAAACATACTGATAAGAAAAAATGATGTCTCGGATTAATACGAGCCCTCTGGGAAATACTGAAATAAAAAGCAATTACTTTAGACATTTTTCATGTCTCCATTTATGTTCTTGGGTGATCGAGGGCATTTCAGTTTTAGAGCCAGTGAATTTAATTCACCTCGAATAATTCTGTACGCGAAATATCAGTATCATGCTTACATCGATCTTGACTCACAACTGTCAACCTTTTGGGAAATCATGAACTACAGACGAGTTTCCAAGTTCTAATAGAATACACTGGTGAGGGTAGCTTTAATTCTAGCACTGTTTAATAAAATACACAGGCGATGGTATCTTAATTTCCAACATTATTTAATTATTTAAGAACATTTTAGCTCTATCAAATTGTATCAAAATATGGCCGGGATAACGATAAAGGCTGGTAATAGAAACGCATACTTCCCTGAATTCTGAATATACTCGTTGACATATTGTGATTGGATTTATCCAACTGACTAGTGGCAGGTAAAAAAAAAAAGAATTTTAACTTTTTTTTACATTTTTGCCTTATGACAGAACAAGTTACTGTTCAAACATTGGTTGCTATTTGATCGTTTAACTTTTAACTTTTAAAGATTAGGAAGATCTAAAAAACTAATGCAAATACTAAAGGATGAAATGTAATGAATGACCTTTTTAGAATGGACATAACCACTGAATAGATTTAACCAACAAACATGGTCATTCCGTAATGTACCCAACTATTCGTTCCGAAACAGCTACCCACACTTGTCTGTTCCGCTATCTTTTCAGATTTACGTTCAGTTATGCCCCCACTTAGTTACATGTTCCGGTATGTCCACAACGTTGTGATTCAATATGTCAGCGGGTTCGGCTAGGTCCGCAGTATATATCCGCATGTTTCGTTATGTCCGTAATATTTTGTTCCCATATGTCCCTAATTTCCAGCATGTTCAAACCTTTTTTTAAAAAATACTTTTCATTAGGTTGTAACGTGTCTATTTTTTTATCCTGTTCTGGATACTATTTTAAAGTATTAATAATCTTTTTTTTTTGTAATACAGTCTATCGGGTCATTATATATACACCAAAGCATTATGTGGTATATCAGACTTCAATGCGCATGCCAAACATTGACAGCATGATAGAACGATAACGAAATGTAAATGCAATATTTAATACATAAATGACTGAATGAACATTGTTCTTAGTTCAAAAAGAATAAGACAAGTTATAACAAAATTATGTTAACTTTCAATTTCACCATTACATCATTGGCATATTATATCTACACAATAGATATTATCTATCTGTATTTTCTCATAGCGGCACACCTACTGCTTTTAATCTCCTAATATAGAAATCATATCTCTAAAAATGTATCGCCTAAAATATCTTAATCGTTTACATGTAAATTCGCCTTTTGTGGACTTATGAAAAAGTAATGCATTGATATAATTTATTTCACTATGTGGTGGGTTATTGGTTCTAATGTCTAGAGTATGATCGACCACGATGGTGTAGCCTGGATCGAGCGAATATTAAAATATGAAATGAATGGATGGAATAAATAGAGGTCTCAACAGAGATATATAATAGAACAACAAGACACCAGCAAGCAGAATATAACAATTTAATTAATTAGCAAATAAAATTGTACAAGGCCTATTAGTTAACAGATCTCTACCAGAAATAAACATACAGTTCTAAAATGCAATTAGCAGTTACGTTTTAAATAGATACGGCAACTTTTATCACTAAACTGAGTAAACGTTTCAAACTTTAATTGTCCGGCATGTCTTCATGACCTGATAATTGGTTGTTGGTCACTTTCTAGAATCAACATAGCCTGTTGGTTGATGTCGACTTGCACAGCAGCAGTCTTGTTCCCTCTGGCCTACTCTTGGGTCACTGCCTTTTGTGGTGACTCTCTCGGTTATGCAGTCCCTTATCATGGTCGTCCGCTTTTATGTTCCGTCTTTCACTCTTATATCAGTCCTGGAATCTATTCCATTAAAAAAATAAAAAATTGCTGCCTAAGTCTATGTTCGTTGCTTTACGTGATATTCTGCTCGCTGATACTCTCAGTTATCAGGTGAATACCCTCAGTGTCAAATCTCACAACAGACGTCTCACTGCTAATTGGCCTCAGGTGATAACCTTGCATCTAATACAAACAATTTCGTATTTGTCTACATACACGCCATATTCTCTCTTTCCATAGACAATACACATAGTGTAGGAAAATTAATGTATTTCTCCAAAAGAACGTGTTGTCCTTACTGATTGATCGATAACATACTCTGCTCTCGCTTAATGACAATTATGTCCATGCAGTGTGAACTATTAATAACTTTAACTATTAATCCTAATTGAAATGTTGGATATATGCACACATACGGCTGATCAATAAATTACCGTATAGCACCATAAAGCTGCTCAAATGTTAATACATAAATTCATACCTTAAACGAATTCGCATCTTCTTGATACCAATAGATACAAAAGTATTCACTTAGCTATTTCTAACTAACAATGCATCGGCATAAAGCGGCAAACTAACCTAATAATAATCAACTATCTTCATTCACAATTCATATATAATTTAAGAAATCAATTCAAACACATATCTTACGACTCAGATCAGGAGTGGATCTCTTTTCCCTTTTGAAGTAACGTCTCATTACAACCCTGGTTACGTGTCTCACTTAGACTGTTAACTACACATCTATGGAGAAACTTTACAATGGTTTCACTATTCACCCCTCCCAGTCAAGGTCTTTCACCTCGTGCAAAAACTGGACTTTCTCTTTTTGCGGTATAATTCATTTGTGAAACAAGAGATTTCGCCCGGGAAACATTCTGCAAACCTTTACCTACCCAATGAGAACTCAGGCTTATATAATCGCCATTAAAAACACAGGTTTGTACAATTTTACATTCGCGCCTACCGATATCTGCAAAGTTTCAACTTATGTCAAATATTAAACGCTGTTTCTGCAACATTTAAACCTCTTCATCTCGATAAACAAAACCCATTCTTCACCACCTGTCCAGTTTCGCCTGATACAGTTATCAAATAATAAACCAAATCCCGACCAGATGTACTAAAGAGCTAACATTGTTAAACATGCCACAGTAGTAGTAATAGGGGTCTGTTTAGCGTCAGTGGAAATTCCAGTCAAAAAGGTCTTGGGCACGTTAAGCGTCAATATTTTTCAGACCCACCTGGGCACGTTTAGCGCCAAGGGAAATTTAACATGTGGTATATTGGGCCTGTATAGCGTCAAGGGAATGTGGGGTTGTTGTATAGGGACGGTGCTCTGTGACATTTTGTCAGAGTTAAGGAGCCTGAAACAAATGTATCAGATTTCTTTATTACGACCAAATATAAAAAGACCTACCCGATTCAAACAACCCAACCCTGTTACCACACCTGAGATACCAGCCCTAGTGATCTCTACCAAATCGCCATCGACACGAGCATGTCCAGAAGTAGGCCTTGGCCGTGGCAAAGGCTTGAGGCAGTTAAAGTTGATTGCCCCCTGTTCCCGGATTTTATTTTACAAAACAAACACCCAACAGTCCTTTTCAGGGTCACTCACCTCTTTCGAAAAGAGATATCATTCCATTTGCCAAAATCAATTAAAGCTCCCCCAAAAATTATTTTGCCCATGATGTACGTGTGTGAGTGAGTGCGTGAGTGTAAGTTCTTATTATCATTTATCAAAAATAAAAAAAAAACACTTGCGTTTTCTGTCTGGCCTATTCTGGTACAAATTTTACAATCCATTTCATAACACAACACTTTAAAAAGTTCACAGACTTCCGTGTGTTTTGTCCATTTCTCTCCGTTTTTTGAATTTCTTCACTTTTACGGGGTTTTCCTCCTCTTCTTCCGTACTTTCTCCTTGTTTTCTTTTCTTCTTTTTTTCCTTCTCTTTCTGGACGTGTCTGGGTCCTTCCTTTTGGGAGGGTACCTCTCCTTCCTGTTCTGAACCCCTCTCGTGCTCTTGCTTCTGCTGATGTTTATGCATTCTGAAGACCAATGTCATTTCTCCTGACAATGATAACAGGTATCTTGACTTTTGTTCCTTCTGACACCTGTCTTGATTTCTTGACGGACTGGACACTCTGTAGCCTAATGCCCTTACTTCTTACAGATATAGCAAGTATCAGGATTTTTATCTCGAAAGGAAAGGGACTAGTCCATCGGCTTGTCGGAAGAAAGCTTTCGTATGACACCTCGCAAAGCTGCAATCAGAAGTTCGATCTGTGTGGGCTCTGCCATAGTTCTGGTAGGTTTGAGAGGGAAATGAATACAGGAAGGGAAGACACTGAATCATTACAAAGGGAAGACACTGGTCTGACATGGATATAAGGGACCATGGTATTCAAAATGTAGTGATTTGACTTTTTATAGTCAAGATGAAACAATCGCATCATTCCGGGGAGAAATGAGAAGAAAGTAAGAGGCATAAACGTGATTTGTTGCCTCGCACAGTAGCTGAAGTCTTGGCCCAGATTCATGCCGTTGATTTTGAAGATGGCATCAGTGAACCAGAATCCAGACAAAGAGTTTACACCCAACCAAAGTCCACTATTAACTCCTCAAAAATACTACCACATTCAAGAGACGGAAAAGCACTCCTCTAGAAAATTTAGAACTACGGCTTACACGTACACGGTGAAGTTGAACGATTTGAAGTCCGAAGAACCGTTGTAGAAAACAGAGGGGTACATCACTGAGGTGTAGAATTCTTTGTTAACCACACTGAAACGGCAATGTGAAGCCAAAGAAGATGATCGCTTGAGACTTTCCATTCATCACGACAGTTTGAAATCCCCTGTTTGGATCGAGTTTAGCAGCCTAACAGAATTGACACCTTCCAAAGTCATCTACACGATTCAACACGTGCAATATACCAACGACAAGCTTCACATCACCGATGGAAAATCGACACTGTTCGTGACCCACGTGTCTCTTCCCCAAAGCACAGGACGCAAAAAGGTGTTACTGGTGGACGACCATCGCAGCACCAAAAAAGAACATCGTTCGAATTAATAACCCTCAAGTCCAGATGTGTTTAGCTAGTACCATCGTCAAAGGACTAACGTACGCCGACAAGAACGGCACATGATATTGGAAAAGAGTCTGGAAAACTATTCAACAATCGGACCCAACCAAACAACGAAGAAAAGCAGAATTCCTTTTACAGCAAGCGGTCATATTCAAAGACACACCCTGTTGCATTCCTTAATTCAATTAATTACAAGACGCCTTGGCTCAACGCTACACCTTGAAAGTGCATCCACCCTAGGAAGTGCGCGGACCTCTGTTATTTCGAGCTAAAAGTTTTAAAGATGGAAAAAAATCACGTCTATTATCACGATGAACATTTTGATGCCATCACCAGTATCACCGCATTCCTGAGATACAGTTATTATTGTGAGAAATGTGTATATGGTTATAACAATCTAGAGCAACACAAGCATTTTGGATCGAAATGTGAGGGATGTTTGGCCTCTAAACCCTGTCTGGACGAAGGACAGGAACGAGTGCATTTCCCTTCTTGTCAGCACACTTTTTTCAGTACTGGCCGTTACCAACATCTAACGACTCAATGTTCACAGAAGAAAAGTGCTTATCAACTGCTGAGATTGTGCCCTACTTTTGGACAAGTCATACGTACCAATAGTGCCAAGTTACACGTTTGTCGAGGAAAGAAACGATGTAAATTTGTTGCCCTATCATGGACTTGGAATACGAATGCTGCATTCAAAAATACCATTCCAAGCATCAGGACGAAGACGATGACCAGAACAAAAGCAATTTCATCTGTTTCGATTTCGAATGTATGCAAGAGACCGGCATTCACATTCCTAATTTCTGCTTGGCTCACCGAGCCTACGAGAAGTGCATCCAAGAAACGATATTTAGTCATTGCCGTCACTGCAACAAGATTCCTGGAGGTGTGAAAAAATCGTTCGGGGACCGAACACGCTAGCCGATATCGCGCAATGGTTCTTAGATCCCATCCACGAATCGTGCAGCCAAGAGGACATCGAACGTTACGGAGATTGTCATCTCCATGGCACGCCAGCCAAATCCAATTAACCACCCCTCTTACTAAGAGGGCGACGCTACAGCTATTTCCGCACTTTATCAATACCGAAGCCAATCAACACGCCATTCTACCCCATTTTTGCATGATGATCACTACTACGACCCCGACAACATGTGCACCGAACAACGAGAAGCTTTCTACGCTTGGCACCACTCTCACACCGCAGACCTCTTCGACTTTCAGGAAGAAATGTTAAAGCATTGTCGTTGTGGCTCATTCTTTTTCGATAATTGTTCATGGAGCACGCAGGGGTGATCCTTTGAAAGAGGTCTACACCATTACCACAGCGTGCTCCTTACTGTACCACGAGCGATTCATGCCCCCAAACACCCTGGTTGTAATAACCCCTCAAACGACGAACTTTTACACTGGCTACATTACTTGTAAGAGAAGGAAGACAAATGGATTCAATATGGACGAAACGGAGGAGCCAAACAGACCATCGGAAAGTATTCGGTGGATGGTTGAGACTTAGAAAACCCCAAGATCGTTCTAGAGTTTTACGGATGCTTATTTCATGGATGTCTCCTCTTTTACCCTCAACCTGACACTAAAAATCAGTTTTTACAACGGACCATGGAAGATTTGCACCAGGCCACTTGTCAGCGGTGCTTGACGTTAGAACAGCAAGGGTGCCAAGTGGTGGAAATTGGAAACACGAGTGCGATCACCGTTTGAAAGACGATCCCGAGTTTAAATGAATCGTGCACGGAGGACGGACGAATGACATATGTTCGCTGTACCACGCCGACGAAGAGAACGAAGAAACTATCAAATGCTTGGACATGTGTTCGCTCAATCCTTTCGTGTGCAAATATCGTCACTTTTCAACATGGCACTTGTAACTGCTGACTGAACACATCGACCTTTACAACTTTCGACAATACGAAGGAATGATCAAGTACAAAGTCTTGCCTCCCACGGACTTGTACCATCCCGTTTTACCTCATCATTGCCAAGGAAACCCGATGTTTCCCATATGCCGTACTTTTGCCGAAACGTGCAACCAGACCAACATTATCAGAACACCGAGGAAGAACGCCTTGACGAGAATGTGGGTTTAGCGTGAAATTGTTTAAAGCTCTGGACCTGGGATACCAACTGTTAGAAGTGTACGAAATTTACCACTTTCCCAAGGTATAAGAGTACCACAAGGGTGACCAAACTCAGAAAAGCATTCTCGCAGACTACGTGGATGCCTTTTTAAAACCGAAACAAGAAGTCAGCGGATTCCGTTCCTGGTGCCACACTCCCGAAGACCAAAAGAAATTCAAACAGACATACTGGGAGCAGAAAGGCATCACTTTAGACAACATCGAGAAAAACGAAGGAATGCGATCGTTTGCCAAAGTGATGGTGAATTGTTTGGGGGAAAATGGCACAACTACCGTGTTTACCCAAGACGGAGTATTTGACAGTACCTTCCCGCTACTTCCAAATGGTACACGACTAAACTAAATACATAAAACATGTGGACGTCGTTCGTGAAGACTTAATCCTAGTGAATTACGACGAAGAACTGGACTTTGTAGATGATCACGAATTTGGAAATGTGATCATTATGGCTTACGTGACAGCTTACGTGACAGCCCATGCTCGCTTAAAATTGTACTAAGTTTTAAAACTGTTAGGAGATCGTGGGCTGTATTTTGACAAGGACAGTTGCATCTACAACGGGAAAAGAAGATTCGTCAAATTTTAGGTACTGAAGATGTGTACTATGATGTGTGTTTAGTTTCTGACTTACACTCTCCCGGGACAGATCAACGTGACTGTGGAAAATTTGGGGTTTCGAGGCATGGGCCAAAGAAGTGGCCAATTATGCTCAAGAGTTGTGACGCTAATTTCAAATGTCCAGTGGAAAAAGTAACTTTTAAACCTGTGGTAGTGACAGTGTCAGAAGAAAAAGAACCCGTCAGAGTGGACAACCACTTCCTTCAGGATAGGACTGTCATGGAGATTCCCATTGGGCCATTCTGGGAGGACACCTCTGTGACTGTACCCAATGTGGAAGCTGTACGAACATTACACACTGTCCATAGGACACCTTGGTTACCAAAAGCATGTTGTACAGTCACTTGTTTATATTCCACTATGATCGTTTTGATGTGTATTTTATCGCTGTATCTAACCATCTCGATTTTATGTATTTTTTTTTCTTTCGTGTTGATCCATTTAAAACAAATAAATAATCGTGTCCTGAAAAAGTATAAAAACTCTTGTCTCATCTGTCTTCGTGTCAAAAGTGACATTCCTAGACTACCATGGCTACCTCTGCTGTCTCTGCTCCATCGTTTTCCACCGTCAAAGTCATCGACGAAATATTAGATCAAGCCAGTTAAGAGGCTTTTAATCTCCGGCATCCCTTTAACATGTTAATTGCCGGACCCAGAGGACATAAACATCATTTGATCGATCGTTCACCGCAACGAATCGTGTGGTGTTAAAAAGAGTGGTAATCGACGTACAGTCATGGGAGAAAGTCAAGGCAATGCCACCGTGTTTGAGGAACGGATTCCTGGAGAAGACGACGGGATCGTGTCTGATCCCAGTCAATCCAATGTGGATATTTTCGACGACATGCTAGGAGACGACGAAGAAGAAATTAAACTGTTGTTTACGCGCAAAGGGCATCATCGAATAACAGTGTCATTTACATTACTCAAAATTTGTTTCAGCAAGTAAAGCCCATCGCACCATCATTCTCAATGGTCATTACTTGGTCTTCTTTAAAAGCCTTAGAGATATATCGCAAGTGCAAGTCTTAACCAAACAGTTATGAACTCCTTGGCTGATTCATGCGTACACAGATGCCACTCAAACCTCACCTGCTTACTTATTCATGGACTTAAAACCCACTACCACCGATTATTTGCGATTTCGTACCCATCTGTTTCAACACTAGTGTCAAGACGGAGGGCCTGTCGTGTACACGTCCCTTTTCGTCTACTTAATAACAACACAACAAATAAAATCCGTAGAAACCTCGGACGCTTTGGGTCTGTCTCAGACCTTGTCAACATGACATACTTTCAGTCTCATCTTCCCGTCAGTCGTGCCTTGTACGGCATCAGTTGCTCAAAAGTTACACAAATACGTGCTCGTGTCTTAGAAGCTAGTCTCAAAGAAATCTTGCGATGGCTTAAGGTGATAGCACTTCAATTGCTGCTAGGCATTATTCACATCCCACATCAAACCAAACGAAATTATGAGAGAAACAACGTAATCTTGCGCAACAGGCCGATCTCCGCATCGACACTTAAACCAAAAAGCAAATCATTTTGAAATCTCGAGGTAGCGGTTGTTTAGGAAGTGTCACCATTCGCTGCCTCTTAAAATAGCATCCTAATGCCACCAATGTCCTCCACAAGAAGAAAGCCACTCCCAAAAGGCCAAACAAACCCAACAGAAAAGAGGAACTGTGTCGAGACCAGGTCACGACCTCCCCGAAATAGAAAGTCCCCAGAAAAGAAAAGCCCTCAGAAAAACAGCTTGTACCGCACGAGAGGCATTCGGCCAGGATTCAACCTTACATTTGCAAACCACGACGGTGACCGCATCTTCAGTAGCATCAGGTCTTTCCACTTATCCATTGCCGTTGATGCCTGCCAAACGCAATTTGACACCCGTTCTTCCTCATTTGATGAAACATTGGAAACCCACGTCTCTAAGAACTTCTCCTCAAGCAGTGACAACATCTTCCCCTTTAACTGCAGTAGTAGCAGCTCACAAAGTACCTTCTCCCAAAATCAAAGTCCAAGATAGATTAGGCATGTTACAGAATTTACTGTATTTGTCCGAGCAAGAACTGTCCCGATTTAGTCCGTTGCGAACCCCTTTACGACGTGTGATGCCGGTCATCAAGTTTATATGACGTAAAGACAATCAGCAGCGACGCATTTCAGTATAAAAAAGACCGTCAGGAAAGAATAGGGATCAGTGTTTTTGTGCTCCTGAACGCCCAAAGATGTCCGCTCGAAGAAGTTCACACCGTCATAGTTGTCATTGTCCGGTCCAAAAAGGAAAGGAAAAAAGAAAAGGAACCTCGTCATCCGAATAAACGCTTAGCCAAGCATCAACGTCATCCCCAGAAAAGACCCTATCGTCCAATGAAACGGAGAAGGCAGGAAAGGGGAGGATTTTTTGGCATAGAACATATGGTCAATAAATTTAATCAAAACATTGGAGAAAAAAAAACATTTATCAAGAAAAAGATATAAGGACTCATGTCAAGCCATGGACGTAAGTGTAATTTTAAGTCTGCTCCTGAACACCCCAAAGATGGCCCCTCAATGAAGTGCACACCGTCATCATCCTCTTTGTCCTGTCCTAAAAGGAAAAGGAAAACAAAAAGGACAGTCTCGTCATCCGAACAAAATGCTTACCCAACCATCGAGGTCACCCCCAGAAAAGATGTCCCAGTTACAACACGAGCTGCATGGTCAACTATTGCAACGAGTGCAACCCTTTCACCATCAACACACTCTCAAGTACATCGACGTCTTACCGCACCTGGTCCAAGCGTACAACCAATTTTACCATCGAAGCATCGGAGGTGCCCCCCTCCCAAGAAGTCACTCCTGACAACGAAGTGACTGTTTTTGAGCGCCTGTTTGTAACGTCCCCGACGGTGGCTGTCCCCAAGAAAGGTGGATTGTTGGCTGTAGGAGATTGGGTGAGTATTGGTAAAATCAAACGCATTTTCGACAAACATTACTTACCCAACTGGACCACCGAAATGTTTCGTGTCACTGGACGAGTGCGTGGCCGTCATCCTGCTGTATATAAATTTGAAGACATGAACGGGGAAGTGTTAAAAGGAATGTTGTTCTCGTCTGAGCTACAACGTGTGACCAAAAAAGAAGACGAAGTGTACGACATCGAAAGCATTCTTGATCGACGAACCCGTAAAGTGGGAAAACGTCGTGTCAATGAAGTCAAAGTCCGTTGGAAAAGATGTCCTCCCGGTTTCGATTCTTTGATCTACGCTTCTCAAGTCATCGACTATAAAAAGAAGTGACATGCATGCCCGTCATCACAGCCTCAACCGCTACCACGGCAGTGACCACACCTTCACCGAGTTCTTCTCAGCAAAATCTACAAAAGCAACCCTTGTCGGTGTGATGTGGAGAACGTGTGCATAAAACGTAAAGCGTCTTTTTCTGCCGTCTTTTGAACCACGATTCGTACACTGCTTCTTGGAATCCTGTCGTGTGTGCTAAAGATGAACTGCCTCATCGCAAACCTCAATACCATCAAGCTTAGGTCATCAACACGGACGACAGTCATCTCCCAAGAACCCAGTGAGTAGCCGTCTACTTTCCTAAAGAGGGTTGTGTGGAGATTTTTGATTCTTATGGATTGCCACATTTGGAATACGACATCATCAACTTTATGAGAAGAAATGCCCAGACGACGAATCAATAATGTGAAACTACAAGGCACAGATGCCATGGTGTGTAGAAAATATTGTGTGTATTTTCTTCATCAACTCAGTCTTGGATATTCTTGAGAACATTTAGTGACTTTTTTGATCGTCACTCTTCTAGAAACGATGACAAAGTAGATCGATGGTTTTGTAACCATTATGGCTCTCTTTTGTCTTTAGCTAGGAAACGTAGTGTACATCAATGGCCCAATGACTTCCAACAGTTGAAATCTCACTTCACTGCACAAGGTTGTCAACCTTGTCAAACATTGTTTATTTGAAAATCTGTTTGTTTTATTGTTAATTGTTGGTTGTTTGTTATTTGATTGAAAATGTGTTTTGAAGAAAACAAATGTGTCTATCGTTTGTTTTCAGTTTTTATCGTTATACATGCTCTTTGACTTCTTTATATCTCTCACCCTAAAATCAACAATCATAGCGTTCGTAGAGATGTTTTCTATCGCGTTAGCGCTTGAACCATAAAAGGCAGTCTCCAGTCTAACCATCCATTGTTCACTCGTCCTCCTATGGAGATATGTTCAAGACTAGCCAAGCTGAACGAATCTTACGTGAATTTAGATTGTGTCAGGCAAAGCCTAATGCCGAAGCCTGAAGAGATAGAAAATGTCAGAATGTTGAAAGTGACCGAAGATAGAAGAGCACTGCAGCAGAGGAAATCAAGAAAGATAAAGAAGAATGGACGGAGAAGTACAGACTCAGAAGCAAAGAGAGCAGAGAGAGCAGTAACAACAGCAGAAGTAGGCCATATCCTGTGGGAAAACCTGCCGCAATCTTAGACCAAAACTTATTGTCATAACTCAGTCAACACAACATACTTTTTCAGGGCTACCCCAACGATCTAGAAAAGACATACTAGTTAAATTGCCAAATATGTGTGTATCTGTGTGTACCTGTACGTTAATCATAGAAATGTGTCTATAAGCACTTCGTTTCCATAGCTTGTCAAATAGTATGTACGTGTTTGTATTTAGTGATTATAAGTATAAAAGTGAGTGACTGTTTCTTTTAGGTCCGCGCGTTCCACGTTTTTGGATAATGGTATGGGTCTTGCGAATTTTGGTGTCAGGGTGGATGTTTTCCTTCACGTCAGTGCTTCACAAATATAAAGAGAAGCGTTCGTCAGCTTGGCTACCCATCTTCAACTAGACAACATGAGTAACAGAATTGCTAAATTGCTTGAACTCAAATGCACCAGAGTATGCCAGACGTTTATTGGATAAGCTGGCTATGGAGGCCATAGCCGAACAAGGCAGGACAGAGGAAGAGGAAGATTATAAAAAGAAAAAAGAAGAAGAGGAAAAGAAGAGAGGGATCCTGCCTCACCTAATGCTAAGATCTCTGTGTGAGGTCAAGCCTGAGGTGAGGACGCCTCCACAGCTAGTACCAGAACCACAGCCACAGCCTCTTCCACCAGTACAAAGACCAGTCGTTCGCCAGACTGAAAACTTGGAAAAAGAAATGAGGATTATACAGTATCCACGGATGTGGCATAGGAGAAGATAGACGGAAGTCTTCACTATCCCTGAAAGTAAACACTGGGAGAGTGAAGCCAGTCACCCCCTCCCTCTGCATTACCAGTCACATGCATCAATTGGGAGCAGGATTGGAGACGGAGATGTGTCTGTGGTTACAGGCCTAGGATATGTAACTATTAGCCAGGTGTATTTGGAGTCTCATTTCTCGGGGCTAATCAAATCTTTAGAAAAAGAGACTAGTCAAGTTGCCAATTTGCGTGAGTGTGGAGTAGTGTGATTATAAACATTCACTCCTTTACTGATGTGATAGTGTGTGTGAGTGTGTTTTTGCGTTCGCTTACATTTGTGTGGATGGTAGATATTGTGCTTGTATGCGTTCGTTTACGTTGGGTTGATATTATATTTAAGGTTTATTATTTCTAATTACCGTGTGTGGATAGTAGAGTGTGTGTTTGCATGCGTTAGCGTACGTTTGTGTGGATAGTACATATTGTGTTTGTTTTTTGTCCTCCCCGTGTGTGGATAGTAGAGTATGTGCTTCAATGCGTTCGCGTACGTTTGTGTGGATAGTAGATATTGTGTTTGTATGCGTTCGCGTACGTTGTGTGGATAGTAGATTTGGGGTTTGGTTTTTCTACCTCCCATGTGTGGATAGTAGAGTGTTTGTTTTTATGCGTTGCTTACGTTTGTATGGATAGTATATATTGGGTTTGTATGCGTTCGTGCACTTTGTGTGGATAGTTGATTTTTTTTTTTCTCCTTCCCGTGTGTGGATAAAGTGTGTGTTTGTATGCGCTCGGGTACGTTTGTGCGGCTAATATATTTGGGGTTTGTTTTTCTCCTTCCCGTGTGTGGATAGTGTATTTGGGGTTTGTAGACAGTATATAATAGTTTTTTCTTCTCTTCTGTGTGGATAGCAGATAATGTGAAGTGAGTGTAAGGGATGTTTTCCTTCACGTCCTTGCTTGAAGTCCATAAATCAAAGCGGTTGTCATTCGCGCTATATTAGTCGACAAACGAAGCAGCAAGAAGCACGAGATTTATTAAGAGAGTCAACGATGGAAGCCATTTTCCCTATACAAGACTTGAACGCGATAAGGGAGTTAAGCCTCCAAGTCGCCACAGGGTGGAGCCTTCGTACCGAAGCAAAACGTACAACACTTTTGCTGATATGGGAAGAATATAGCAGATACAAATGGAGAGGAGCGAATAGAAGAAATTGGAGAAATGCGACCCCAAGAAGACCGACATGAAGAAGAGAAAATGAGGCACCGCAAAGGAAGCACAACTTACAACAGCAGAATTTATACACCCATCTGCAAGTGACTCCCAGTGTCGGCAACGTAACGACTCCCACCCACGGATTGATGTCAACAACGGTAAGATCACCTTCATATATTCAACTGCTGACAAGAACAGTTCAAATCTCTACCAGAAATTGAAAAGATGTTCAAGAGAGGGACATGGGTATGAAATCAAATCATTCATCTAGAGGAAAGGAGTCAATGGCAGTTGAGGGTACCCTAAGGCAGGAGAAGAAAAAGAGAAAGTTCCAATTACATTTACTTTCCCAGTATCGCCACACGAAATTAAGGATCATAACAAATCAAGATGACCTGTAGCAGCTACACTATTACTCATAGCCCAGCAAACGGACACTGGTTTAATAACAACAACAACAACAACTTCAATAACCCCAGTAGCAGATTCACCGAAAGCTCCGACGTCACCAATTAGTGAGCGCTTCAAGAAACAACAACCAATCATGATTCCACTTGAAGCAACCGCAACTACAACAAAATCAACAACTACTGCTGCTAAACCAAAACCCGGAAAAGCAACAACTTCAACAACTCGAGTAGCAGACTCGCTGACATCTCCTACTTTAGTAACCCCTAAATCATCTAGCGGAAAAATTGCTGAAAGCAAAACTACCAATCCTGGGAAACTCACAACAACAACACAACAACAACAACAACAACCAAAACTAGTGAGCGCACCAAGAAACAACAACCCACTACACTTCCAACTGAAGCAACATCAACAACAACTACAACTAAGTCAGCAACCACTGGTGCTAGACCAAAAACCTGTATACCACCAGAAACTAGTAAAAATAGATTACTACAAGATGCGAAAAAAGACACTAAAGAAGAAATGGTCCTACCAAGGCCAAAACAAACCACAATTCAAACAGAGGTAAACAACTATGTGGCTGTATGATGTATGAGGCCTTTCTTCAAAACAGCAACGCAGCCATTTATTTCACTGACGCACTCCGGACTACAATTGAGGCCCATCAAAAGATCTATTATGATGGTGTACTATGAAAGAAAAACCTTAAACAATTTGGAGATGCCAGTGAAGCCATTGTAGATATCAGCACCCGGGGCGAAGAATTTTACGACTGCCCAATACCAATCTTGGCGATGTTGATAAACGAACTTCTGAAGCTCCATGGAGTTCAGTCCAATCCAATTAAAAGGCACCACCAATGGAAACTCATGGTTCTAGGAGACCTATGCGGTATAGATGGATACGAAGGACGTAGAAAGGAAAGCTTCAGCCCTCCATTAAACATCCAGCCGTTCCTGTATCCATTCTCCGAGGGGTAGCCCTCAGCCCTTCTCAGGGCTAACAAATTGCCATTTTATTTAAGAGATTTACATTTGGCTTGAAATCTCGACTTGATAATACTATGATACCTAATATGATCCTTTGACTACCGTTCTAAACAAAAACCACAATACCTAACTTGACATTAAAAAGTTTTCATTTGGTCTCTTAGACCTACATTTCATTTGATTTAAAAGTATTAATGCGCATGTTGTGCATTTTGAATTAATTAAAATAGGAAAATTTAATACTTAAATCCGAGAATCAAATTGCGATTGTGGCTAACACCTAATTGGTAATAGGGAATACCTATTATATAAGTAACTGGGTTGAATTTGGCAATATTAATTTTGGTGTTTCAGGTACGTTCCAGCTACGTTTGGACCTCTCCTTCGAGTCTCTCACCTCCCTGCCTGCTCGGACATTAAAGGACGAGTGTGTGGGCTGATTCCCACTCGTTTATAATCAGGTGCCCCGATGAGCATGTACGCACGGAACCGGGGTGGTGTCTTAAGACCAGTGCCCAATCCTGTGAGACATCTTATCCTGTTGTTATACCTTCCAACACATACATTTATTTAACTTGAGTGCGTGTTGGGTCCAATCCGACTCGAGATAGCCTTATACACAGGTCGAAAGGGACTTTATTGTCCCTCGAACTGTCGGCTAATCAATCAGCACTCAAATGAGTGCATTCATGCGTTGGGGGGAAGTGACACCATTCCTTCCCCATAGAAAAAATAAATTATTCCCAAACGGAATATTAACCAGTCTTACCTGCCCGTAAGGGCTTACACGACTTTAATTAAAACGACCAATGGACCGATATTCTCGCCATTCATTCATATTCCATTTACCTCAGGGTGTAGACACTGATGAGGCAGGACCGGAGTATCAGAGGCTCATGAATGGGTGCAGGCGGGAAAGCCAGGCAAAGCGCGCTGCACACAGGACCACTACAAAACAACGTGGCCACAACGTGGTAGCATCCTGCTTCTGTCGATCAACCCATCATGGGAATTAATAAGATGCTGATATAAAGAGGTCGCTGGACAGCCGCAACGGAAAAATGGAAAAGGGCCAGAACACGAGGTAGCCGAAAGGGAGGTAGCCAGTGTGAGTCCCCAACAGAAACCTAGTGGTAATAAGCCAGGGATAAAGATTTGGCTGCCTGATGAAATAACATTGCACCATAGGAGTTTAATGGAAAGGCACCATAGAAATAAACGTAAGTTGCCGTTGGATACAAGAGCAGCCTACCATTCCGGAGGATGCCTTCGAAAAGCAGAAACAGAAGAAGCAATATTTAATGCCATATTGCCTGAATGTATACGGTTTTAATTTGGCTCAAACCCGTTTTTGATATTATCTTTATTTTAATATCCTAATTTGATCCGTTTTGTTACTGCCATACAAATTGTATTCTCCAAATTGTATTATGCGTGATACAAGCTATGCATAAGACATTCTGACTTTACTGATTGGTTTTTTAACTAGCGTATCGTATGTACACTTCGTACTCTAAATTCCAACTTCATAAATGAATCATTTTCAAATTTTGTTTTACTAAGTTGATTTGATTAATTGCACAGGTCGGCTTACACACAGCTGGTATTTTTATTGTCCATTAAATAACTAGATTTGGTTAAGTACGGGCTGGCGTTTCAGGGCTCTGTTTTGTTTGCGTATGCTGCCGGGTAACTCTCCTCCCTTGCCTCTCCCGGACTTCCTGTACAGTGACGGAGATGTGGAACCATTTCCACCAGTCCAAAACCACGTGTCCCGATGTGACGTCATAGTGGCGACCAATCGCTACGGGTGTCACATACTGTTTTGGTAGACACCTGGCTCAGTTGATAACAGAATGAAATAACATATTTTAACATTAGTGCGTGTTGGGTCCATTCCCACTCATGAAAGCCCTTCGTTCATGTCGTTAGGGACATGTAGTCCCACGACCTGATGGCTAAATTAAACAGTACTGTGTGAGCACATGAATGCCTGGGGGATCTGGCACCAATTCCTTTCCCCGAGGTTAGTTAAATAGCCCGCTGTGCATGCAGAAATCAGTGGTACATGTAAATATGTACGAAACCAACTTAAATCCAGTTAGTCAGTCATTCGCGCCTTTCTACACGGAATAAACCAAGATGGCTTCAAATCAGATGGACATCATGAAGATTTTGGAAGAGGCAATAGATGACCTTGGAATAGTGGAGGATTTTGTAATGAAATTGTTGTATGGTGTCTATAATATCCACAGGGCTAAGATGGAGACAAACTGTGTAAAGAAGACGAAGGAAAGATTTAGAGAGCTGTTGAAAAAAGTAAAGAAGGACACGGAGGACGAAGAAAACATAATAAGGATGAGAGCCTGGAATGAAAAAAAAAAGAGAATGAAAGAAATAAAAAAAGGAGGAGGAAGAGAAACAGGAGGAGAATAGAAAAAGAAGGAAGAAAGTATGAGAGAAAAAAAGCAGTTGGTGGAGGAAAAGAAGAGATTAGAAGACAAACAAGAATAAACCCAAAGGCTCTTTCCCGGGCCACTCCACTGTCTCGAAAAAATATTTATTCACGTTGCCATATATGTGTTTGATATTCACCAATCTGTGTATGTGTTCAGGTCAGCCCCTTGCTACATTGTTACCAATCTCCAGTACCGTGACGTTACCTCACCTGTTCCATTCCTATTATCCCTATACAACAAACTCACTTTCCCTTGACGATATACAGGCCCAGTATTCCCTATGTTAAATTTCCCTTGACGCCAAGTGTGCCCAGGGGGTTCTGAAAAATCATGACGCTAAACGTTGCCCACGACCTCTTTGACTGTGATTTGCATTGACGTTACACAACCCCCTACTACTAATCACAGTCTCAACACGATACAAAATCACACACAAAATTTTACATTTGCTATGTATTACAATGGAATCTGCAAAATTCACACTGTTACACACTATTTAATTCTTGCTAAAATATATCACATTGGTGTCAAAACATCTCTATATCAATACTCGCTCATCGCAATCCACTTTCCTTAACCATGCATCACCAAATCTATCTTGCCTTTACCATACATCACCAAATCCATATTTTCTGTGACTATTTACCCAGCAGTGGCAGTCGTAATTGAAGATTGCGATATTCTTTCGGAAATCTGGCGTTTTCATGAGTCGGAACCAATATTTCAGCATCCGAATCTATGCCCTGCTTTTCACATTCATTATACCCACTTTACTGCATTTGTAAATTCCAGGACAATACCCTAGATCATGCCTCGAATATATGTCGATATCTGTCAGACCACCTCGGCTATTTACGGAACAAGGATTGACCATCGACTATAGTTGCATCTATTTAATGTTTCGCTTAGCATAACATAGCATAGCATAGGTGGTCCGAATAGATTGTAATGTCTTTTTTGCGAAGACATTTCTGGCGAACAAAATGTCTGATTTTTCTATAAATGTGCCGGTATACATTCGGGGCCGACTTATGTCTCGCAAAAGTAGCAGAGGACAATCCTATTGAATTCATTATGGACAAAGATATTTGGAGTAGATTTTTATGTTCCCTTTATATATTTGCAAAATAACCTATTAACATTTCCATATCTGATACTGAATGAAAATCCCAATTGTCTGGTGACCAGATTAGAATGGATACAATATCAATATCCAAAACAAATAGCAATGAAAACCCCAATTGTCTGATGACCAGATTAGAATGGATAAAATATCAATATCCAAAACAAATAACAAAGAAAACCCAAAACAATATTGTGCACAGATAATAATAGGTACAATTTCAGTATCAAAAAAATTTAGCAAAGCTAATTTCCAAAACAATATATGCTACTTTTCAAAGAATGTACAGCTGTTATGCTTTGGCAGCTAGCGAGTGTTTTGCTTTGAAGCAAGCATCATGAATGTGTTGGAAGAAAATAGGAAACGTAAATTCTTGCAGTATATTTGGATTAGAAATTTCGAAAGAACATTTCACAAAGGACATGCCAAATTTTACGTATTGTTTTATATAGGGGTCTTACACGTTTTGATATAATACTACATACATATGACACACGTATCTTGTATCTAGCGGCATATCGTTTTACTATTTCAGATATGCAAACTGGAAGCTGGGATTCCAGTTATCACCTAACGCTGATGACGTCACACGTGAGGTCGCACAGTTACTGATTTGTTGTATGAAACGAGGTAAAGAGGTTTACGATCTGTATGCAAATGATGAGTACTATAAAACTATGTCTTTGTAGGTTCACACCGTACTTCAGAGTACTGCATGTACGTCGAGGCTCAAGCAAGTCATCGCTCTTTCTCAGACAAAAAATATAATCGAAAAGCAAGAGGTGTTTTATCTCACCCGCTGACAAATCAGTAACGGAATTATTTATATGAAAGAAGACGCATATAACACAAGTTTCACAAGAAAACCTTTTTCATTTTGACCTTGACCTTGACATTGAATATATCGACCCTGAAGACATAGGTATCTTTCTTTCTGTAACACAGCTAACTCCTCAGACTTTGGCGTAATCTATAATTATTAAATAAAGTCATTTTTAGACAGCTTCCCACCTATCTGAGTCATCAAAACTTGCACATAGCGCTTTGCTTGTGTGCTCCAAAATCAATGAATTTGGTTCGAATGGATATAGTGATATAAGTTTGATATATGTACGTAGTACGTCAGTTTGTACAACGTTTGACTCATACTCCAGGAGTCACCTGTTCGATACCGCTTAGTATACATTTCTGAGGCATGTTATATCTAGCAATAGGCTTTCATTGCCTTTAGATACCAACTACCAACCAACCATTCTATTTAGCATTAGGGAATAAATCGATATGTCATGTCTTTTAGGTAGCACTTCTCTTGCAGAGTGTTAGGGCCGTCCACTAGATATGTGGCTCCTTGATTTGGTTATCATTATCTAAAACATGATCGATGACGGTGTTATTGTCCGGATAGAGTAATTAATATCAAAATATAAGATTAATGGATGGAATAACAAGGATATGAACATAGATATATAACGGAACGTTCCATTTGTAAAATATAACAATTTAATCAATTGCATAAACAAAATAAAATTGAACATGACATTTTAATAATAAACTTTCTCTTATAAATATAATTACACAATTTATACGAATCGCGATTCGTTGTTCATGATATAATCGAGTGAATAAATCAAATGCAACCTAAATATTTGTCCAGGTTTTCTTTTCTTTTCTGGCGTTGAACATTATCTCAACTCTTGTTATGTCAGATATCGTCTTATCGTAACTCAGCTGAATATGACTAAAGTTAATATGGTCAGTTTGCAACCAGATACACGCACAACTTAACGTCATAAAATCAATGTATTTTTCTTAGCTGCTAGCCGCATTCCTAACTGAAACATGACATAGTTAGACGGCTTTGATAAACTAATACGTCCTTCTATGTGCTATAAATCATTTGATGTACAATCTCGGTTGTCATGCACCTGTTTCTCGCTTGAAACGAATTCATAACTTAATTACACTAATAATTTAATGGGTTTCACACTTTGTCCTAAATACATTACTTGCTAATTAGCAATTCCTTGACATAACATTTCCAGATATGGAAATATCCATTCCTAGCATACATGATACATATCATTTAGTACATATAAATTCAAATATTTACACGATTTGTATCTGAAATAATTCTTGACATGCTTAGGATACATGATTTGTATTACATCTGAACTAGGTAATTCCAATAAATTCATATAAATTCGAACACATTCATATAATACACGAGTTCTATAACGTTCGCGACAAATGCATAGAAACAACTAAATTCCGAACTCATTGAAAATTTGATGAAGGAATTTAAAGGAATAAATTCAACAAATAATTACAAATTTTTATCAATGAACATATTCTAGGTGATTGAGAAAAACCGTATGCCTTCCGTGAGAAGCTTCCTTTTCTATGAAACCAAATTTTTCTTTTCCGTGGTCTCAGCTTTCCAGACACTCGTCTCTTGGACAATTTAACGAGAAAAGTACTTTTTATTGATCTAGCAGAAAGAATTCCCCTTCCACAGAAAGACTTGGACTGACTACTGTTGCGATATATTCTTCAAGTTTCAAAGGTATGTATGTAATATGCAGCATCCGGACATCGAGGCCTTTATCTTTGCAATTTCCACTTGTGCTCATTTGAGAAAAAAGTTGTAAACGTATTTATTCTTATATCGCAATGGCTTCTAAGAAGGTTGCATGCTTACTGATGTTCATTTCGATATACCAAACAATATATTTAATGCTGAAAACATTGCTAATTAATACAAATCAATGATTTAGTTTTACATTTTTCTTTGTCACTTAAAATACGTTTAAAAATGGGGAAAAAACCATGAATGTTGTGTGTTCCTTTTTAGAAAATACAACTGCTGTGTTTCTGCTTATGTTTAATGTTCGCGTCCAGTCGATCACAATTTTGGTTCCGGAGCATAGCCAGAACTCTTGAACACTAAGGGAATACGGGTGCTTATTTTTGCAGTGTTAACTTTTTCATTTTGTGTGCATTTCTAAGAAAATTTTTAGCAAATGATACGAATATATACATTTATTTTAGTAAAGGTTAAAACCTCAAATCATTTAATTAATTGCAAATAGTCACATTGACTACATCCCGATCCATGTGGTGGCCAAGAGGTGTTTCTTAGCCACACAAAAGCCGGAAGTGTTGCGTCAACTGAGCGTTAGATTAGATATTAAAAATCTACCCTGCAGCTACTTAAGCTGTTCGAAAACTTGGTGAAGTGATCCTAAGAAACATGTAAATACAATAGTTTAATATGGTACCAATTTGCAATAAGCAGCATTAATTTAAATACGGCAACTGAGGATCAATGTACATTTTAAAATGTATCGCTTGGTTATGAATATACACATCCTAGGAATTATATGGATTAATGTTTGCAGATTGAAATGTATTATACATCTTTTCCTTGGAAGGTTTACCGATATTTCTTGCATTCGCCTCTGCTTTTTCATAAACTGGCAATTTTTGCTGCAATCGATAACAAATATTTCTTAACAACGTGGACATAATAAACACCACCTATCAGTGAAAGATATCCCATGGAAATATTTTCATTAATCTCTTGGAAGCTTTATTCCCGTGATTCTGTACATTCGGAGATGTGCTGATACATGATAACAACAACATCAACATCAACAGAAATGGCTGATTATAAAAAATTTAATTTGCATTGGTGTCAAGTAGGTATACCTCATTTTATGTGCATAATTCTTAAGTGAGGCATGTGAAATGCATAAGTAAACTTTTTATCCGTAGGGATAGGAAGTTTTTGTTAAGATAACTAACTGGACATATAACGAACCCGAAAATAAGCAGAGAAGTACTTAAAAATCGTGGGACAAGAATTAGTTAATTTAAAAGAAAATTGCTAATAATTTTAAATTATCTTTTCAAAATATTTTGCCCACTATTGACCCAATTATGTAGAAACGGAGTTCATTTAGTACAAAAGATATATAGTTCCTTTATAAAGTTTAGATCAGTAATTTTATAAATTAGTTTCCTAATTATTATTTTTTCTTTCCGAGCTTATTTTGTTTTCGAATTAAGTATATGTCATATGGCAGTTTGCTGCCTTGATATATTTAAACAAAGTTTAGAAAAGAGAACTATGCAGGTGTTTGAAATAGTCTGATATATTTTTAAATGAGGAAACGGTACAATTTTAAATGAGCATTGTTAGTTGCTGTTTTTGTACTTTTTTTTAGCTTGCGGCAATATATATATATATATATATATATATATATATATATATATATATATATATATATATATATATATATATATATATATATATATATATGTGTGTGTGTGTGTGAAGTGGCAAATTTTATGTCGATCTAACAAGAATACATTAGCTGAGACCAGACAACCATTAATTAGATTTATGGAGACAAGCGCGTATCATATCGCCATACTACCGTGTACGGTAATGTCCTTTAGAGGGAGAATTCTGTTCCTAATTAAACATTTGTTTATACAGCAGCCAGCCGGACAATTTAGGACAAGGAAAACTTTATTTTCATGGTAAAGTTGTCACAATTGAGAGAATGCAGAAACTCTGTTACTCAAACTACCAGGGTCAAGTTGACCCTGACTTTGGCGCCTCTGGAAAAAGGGCGGCAGAGATATTTGATTCTGATTGGTACGTTAAATGAGAGGGCGTGTTCCAACACAAAATTTCATAGGTTTTAATATCGTCCGCATCGAATTTTAATCAGTCTAAGCTTTTCCTACAAGAGGAGACCCAAAGGTTACGACTCCGGAAATTTGCAAGAAATTTCCGTAAAACTGTTGTCCAAAAAGGGGACGATTGTCGAAAGAAACCGACGAACTAACCTACCGATTAGAGGGAGAAAACGTTGACAGCAAAGGTAGTGTGACAATTCCATGTAATTTGTTGATGCCATATATAATGCTTTGCTGAAGTTATTTATTTGTATCTGCATGAATCTTTTTTCTACATTCGTGTAATAATTTGCTTTATGAAGTATAAGTGTGTTGAGTTTATGCATAGGAAGTTGTACATTAATCTTCTTTAGATAAGTTTGACGAATTGTTTGAATTTGTTGTCTTGTTGCATAAGAATTATGTTCTAAGAATTTAATGCATTACATTAGTTAATATGATTACAAGAATCCGTGTGAATTCGCCGAATTTAGAAGATTTCACGTATGATTAAGAATAAGTGTGTATTGACGGAAATGATCTAGTAATTGATTGACGTGATGTATCCTATTTATTCGCTGTGTATGTGGTAATGTGTAAGGTCAAGGCGTAACGAATTAGCCATTTGACTAACTAGGGTCATTATAGGACATGTGGAGTCGATTGATAACCTTAGCGTCTGTTTAGCACTGATAGTGAAATCTGATAACGAGGGAGAATAATGAAGAGTTAACCGTTTCATAAATAACGGGAAATTTAGGTTGTCTCTATTTATATTTATTTAAAAGGGAGAAAATAGCTCCAGAGACGTATGAACGAATGAGGTGATGTTATTCTGAGACCTATACGGAGAAGCATAGAGAAGAGTGCAGTGAGACATATAATCCTGTGACGCAACCCTGCGACGTATTAATCTCTGAAGAAGTATTCTGAGAATATCCTGAGACGGATGGTAGAAAGTATCATCCTGAGATCCAAGGGTCTGAACAGCGACAGAGGAAGCAAAAAAACAGACTGAGGACGAGCAGGTTATGAAATCGTACAAGACGTTGACTTCGATTGTTCACTCGATCCTATGATGAACTCTATCAGTAACAGATCGACTATCTTATTTTAATCTATTTGCGTTTTCTTTGTATTTCGGTGAAAGTTAAATTTCTAAAAGCAGAGTACATTCCTGATGTAATGAATTTTCACAGTGTCTGTATGTAATTGATTAAATTGTTTGTTTACATGTACGGGGGCTCGTGTTGGTTTGTTCAATATACCTGCTCAGATCTCTATCTATTCCACCTATAAGTTTCACCACTTATATTTATATTTACTCGAACCGGGCAATAACATCGAGGGCGGTCAACCCCTAGATAACGAAAACCAAATACGGAGGGACATTCACTCCCCCCGTGTAACAAATATATCGTGCGCAAACTTTATTTCTTTATAAGATAGTGAATAATCTTAGATAGCGAGTAATCTCAGGTCTGTATTTAAAAAAGTCTTAGCCTTCCTGTTTAAAGAAGGATACATACAGACCTTCTAAAATTAAGAGTTACCAACAGTTTGCGCCCTCTTCAGTAGGAAGCAAATTTAGACAGCGATGATTGCAGTCATTTGAATCTGGGTAACCAGCAACTCAGCAGTAGTATCCGAGTGGGCGAAACATTTTCGTCTGCTTTTAGATCAGGCGACTCACCATCGTAATAGCACTCCTCTTCTTTTATTACCCACAAACCCATCTGCCCTATGTCAACCACGGCAAATTTTATAATAGAAATATGCCGATGTAATCTTCTTCCTGGCTTCTGAACGAGAGATATGTCACCAATTATGGAAACGGTGAAGTGTTTGTCGGTACATGTTCACTGTGATCCAGTGTCACGTGACCCGAGTCAAAGAGCACGTGATGGAGATGGTATCCACCTTTATTCAACAACAGAGCATATATTTAGATTAAGGTCCAACTTTGAGACCTGATTTATGTGATAAAGTATTGGAATAATAAAATATGAGTATAATAGAACGAGCTGACATAAGGGAACAAAAGGTTATAGGCACATATATTCTGTAGCAAAGAGTTAAATACGTTATATAACGCGCAGACACCTTGCACAATACTTGCTGACAAAACAGAACATGTGGGCATATTGGAATAATATGTTTGCAGGCATATCGGAACAAAACGTAAGAATATATATTGAAAGCAAACGCTTCGGACGTAACGGAACACGCGTTTGGTTTTGGGTCATGGGAAATCTTAAGGAAGGAAGCAATGAAGAAATCAAGTGTCGGTCTCCAACTCTTTGTATAGCTATATGCGTTAATGCAGAAAAAAAACATACGCTTACATTATTTCCACGATTCATGTAACATCTGTCAAGAAACTGCCGAGTACAGACCCACCGTAGATATATATTATATATCTTATAACTATCCGTGATTGTTACATCATACTCTCTTAATATGACCTCACTATCTGCATATAATTAACGTCCACACGCTCTAAGAGTTACAACAGTCTCACAAAGGTCACACACTACTAACACAACAAGCTCATTTTAAATTCTATAATCTACAGCTGACTGACACTAATGACGATGTTGAATAATGGCCAATTACAGACACCCATGGAACGGTTACTATTCCCAGACTGATTTGGTGCCTAATAACAATAAATTGTTTCAGAAAAACATAATCTGTAATTATACAGATTTGACTGAACGTTGGACCATTCAACGCCCACATATGGAATCCGGTCACAACAGGTACTTCCAGTTCAGTATCCACGAATGTAGTTCTAGTCTATTTTTAGAACATTTTTTCCTCTCTCAGTTTGGTGGTGACAGAAGAGTTATATTTATGCATGTTTGGTAGGGATTTAAAGGTAATTGTTTATTCTTGGGAATATGAGCTCAGGGTTTGGTGTTCCGTGTGTATTTCGGCGACAGTGCACAGTGAGTAATAAGGCCTT
Source organism: Sinohyriopsis cumingii (assembly GCA_028554795.2). Taxonomy (NCBI): domain Eukaryota; kingdom Metazoa; phylum Mollusca; class Bivalvia; order Unionida; family Unionidae; genus Sinohyriopsis; species Sinohyriopsis cumingii. Next base: position 21,373,290 of record CM068842.1, on the reverse strand, counting down.
GGTGATGATCAGGAAGTGAAATCTGTGTTCTGTTTACATGCTGCTCTGTTATCAGTCCAGCCTCTCAAAAAAATGCAGGTCAACCTTTGACAAGAACTTCTTTGTGAAGTCATCTTTGAAGGTATTTTAGATCAACATATGATTTGTATTGATTGTCACACAGTGGAAAGGTCAGTATTGAGAAACAAAGGTAGAGAACATGTAGTAAAATTAATTTTTTTATATGTCCATATCGGAACGAGAAGATACTGGCATAGTGGAACGGATGACTTAGTGCGGACAAAGTCCAACACTCGCTCATACCGGTATATAACTCCCATTCTTTAATTTCTCTAAATATCATTCAAAATCCGAAAACCCCAACCCCCCAAAACACAAATTCAGAACTGAACGTTACCACCAATCAAACAAAACAGACCCCCGCCACGAAAAAAGCACTAGACAAAATGAGAATAAAGAAACCAGGAAAACTAACATAAGCAAAACAGCATCAACCAAACCAAACATCCCCCTACAATAACGTCTAGTAGGCATCATAATAACAACCAGGCACCCAGATATCAAACAAACCAATTACCCAAATCCACTAGTACACCAGAGGAAAGGAATAATCAGGCCACCAAATCAAATAGGTACTCTACAAATGTTGTCCTCCGGTTCATTAGTGAATTTGCTAATAGCATTGTACAAAATACAAAGAATGATCATGTCCCAGTCGACCTGACTCATCAGGTGCTAACCAAATTAATAGACAAATTCTTTCCCAATCAAAACTCGAGATTATAGTAAACCAAACCCAAACCATAACACTAGTAAATATCAATAATCAATATGTATACGACTCAACGTAAATGCTTGATACTGTGGCAGTGGAACTGCCGCGGGATCATTAAGAATATCCCCGAGCTGATCCAAAAAATAAACTCTGACAAACCTAAACCTGACATTATCTAACTTACAAAAAAACCATCTAACTCAGGCCTCTAAGACCACCCCCAAAATTCCAGGATACTCAACGATATATACTAAAAATAGAACAAACGGTAAATTAAAAGATTAAAAGGTGGCTAGTAACTTATATTACTGACTCACTTCCAAACACCTCAGAAGTTACCCCACATCAAAACCAAGACTCACCTGAACAAATAGAAATTCAAAACATCATGATTAACACTGGCCAGCATAATATAAAACTGCTAAAAAAATATGACCGGGGGGGGGGAGATAATGTAACAGCAATCAATCAATCTACGAAAATGACCAGTGACAAAGAGGAAAATCTTATTATATGCGGAGATTTTTCCGCCCATAACGTACGATGGAGAGGAATAACGCAAAACGAAAGGGAAAACTACTTGAAAATGGACAACCGAATTCAATCTAGTTATCCTTAACAATGGAGCAGGAACAAGATTAGACCCTATCAAAGGTGCACTATCAGCAATCGACCTCACCATAGTCACTCACCATAGTCACCCCTAAATTGGCCCAAATCTCAGATTCGGAAGTTGATCCAAGCAGCACCCTTGGAAGCGATCACCTCTCTATCCTACTCACCCTCAATATAATGACACAAACACACTAAACTAACAACATACCAAGGTGGAGGTGTGACAAAGCCGATTGGGATAAATTAAAAATCGCCCTCTCTACAATAACTCTAGCAGATCTTTATAATGATAACATCGATCAATACAATCTATATGTAATGAACGACCTAATTGAGTCAGCTAAAATAAGTATACCCAGAAAAGGAGGACAACAACTTAAACCCACTGTCCCATGGTGGAACGAAGAATGTAAAGTATCTAAAAAAAATATATTAAAAAGGCTCTTAATCAACTTAATCACACAGGGAGCTCCAATGACTTTAGGATTTACAAAACTAGGGAAAAAGAAATGAAAACAATAATCCAAAATGCAAAAGAAAACTCCTGGCAAGCCTTCTTCTCTAACATAAACTTCAAAACCAACGCAAAACAGGTACGGGACACACAAAAAAGCAAGAAAGGGGAAAAGCATGCAACCAACTTCCAAATCACTGGAAATCTAACCAACAAAGAAAATGCAAACTGCTTGGCATCACACTTTGCAAGCATGAGCAGCAAATCAAAACATACCCAAAAATTCCAGAAGTACCGCCAAAATGTAGAAAAAATTATCCAAACCTCTTCTCTGACCTAGGATCCAAACATTCTAAATTAAATGAGGACTTCGCAGTAGCAGAATGGATAGCTGCAAATGCTAAGGAAAAGGCAACCTCACCCGGTGAAGACCAACTTGGCTATGAAATATGCAAACATATCCCGGAAAACATAACCGAAATCATACTAGGTATACTTAATAATAGCTGGCGAAAGGGCCAACTACCCAAAAGTTGGAAACAAGCTATCGTCATTTAAATACCCAAACCTGGCAAAACCCCAAATGACATCAATGCATATAGACCCATATATCTAACTGATAACATATGCAAAATAATGGAAACAATGATTAATGACAGACAGGCTAAAATACCATCTAGAAAGCAACAACTACATTGCAGAAACACAAAGCGGCTTTCGCAACAAAAGATCCACCCCGGACCAATTGCAGCTAGCATTTAATGCAAAACGCAAATTCAATAGACATCTAATCGAAGTATTTCTCGATCTAGAAAAAAATCATTCGATTTGGTCTGGACAAAAGGTCTTATTGCGAAACTTAATATATACGAAATAACTGGCCGCATACATTACTGGATAGCAGACTTTCTAACAGATCGGAAGATACTGACAAAAGTAGGGGATCAATATTCAGATATATATAACCTAGAAAATGGTAGGCCACAAGGTAGCGTGCTTCACCCCAATTTATTCAACATTATGGTAAACGACCTTGACACTATAGTTAACAAAAATAAGGTAGATATATCCAAATTTGCTGACGCTAGTGGGATTTGGAAAGCAGGCAATCCGAACAGCAAAACAGTCATAGGGCAAATACAAGATAGTCCTAACCAAATAGGTCGGTGGGCAGATAAATGGGGTTTTAAAGTATCTAACACTAAAACAGAAGCCATTATGTCCTCGCCACACAATATAAATACCATAGAATACCCAAAACTGCACATACAAGGGAAAATAATAAAATTTGTCACAATAGCCAAATTCCAAGGAATGTTCCTTGACGAAAACCTAACATGGAAACACCACAATAAAGAACTCACCCAAACACGTAAAGCTGATCTAAGTCTATTAAAAAACCTCAAGGGAACTACATGGACACTTATAAAACGAAAAATAGATTATGGATTCCAAGTCTATGCATCAGCTAAGCAAACATCACTTAGTAAACTAGATTCCATACAACATCAGGTACTAATCATTTGAACTGGAGCACTAAACTCAACTTTCCTAGAAGAGCTCAAATACTGACAGGAGAACTACCACAGCAACTAAGAAGAAACGAAAGCATATCAAGATATGCCGCACGAGTTTCGATCCACAAAACAGGCCACCCCACCAGGAAAATTATCCAACAAAGTAATATCCATTCCATTACAAAACTGAAACCACAAACAATCGGTGCAAAAATAAAATCATGAACTAACTAAAGATCTTATAAATAAGATCAGATGTCTTTGAGATGTCTTAGCGACCCGAGTATTCGGCAAAGATATTTGTCTTAATCAGATAGACTTAGCCTGAAAATAAGATAACAAAATACTAATAGCTTAATCAAGAAAACTAGGAAAATAAATCAAACATAAAGATAGATTAGCAAGCACTTAGCCCAACCCTAAACACACACATATAGAAACAACTAAACTGCAATAACCCTTAATCTAAAAAAAAATTAAAATTATTTTTGTTCCTTTACATTGTTTTTTTTTTCTTTCTTTAAAAAAAAATGAATTATTTTTCTAGGGAACCACAATCCTACAACATGAAGTTAAGGACACTAAAATCTTTTCCTACAGCAAGGTGACCGCAGATTATCTGTAGTGCAACAAACACAACTGCACTAAGGCACAACCTCTCCTCGAGGTACTAAAAACAATTAGAACGCCTAGATAAGACCCCAACAACTAGAATATATAAGGTGGTCTAAAAGGCCCAAGACCATCAGGCCCCGCTGCACAAGACGGCAAAGTCTATCAAGATAGGAAAACTTACTATAAGGATTATGTCATCCAAGTCCGGTGCTTCCTAGAACATATAGTGTATTGGACGGAGTTGTCATATGTGAAGAGGGGGCTGGACAGGTTGAAAAAAGGAGAAGAAATAATGAAACAAATGATGACTGAAGAGGTGAAAAAGATAAAAGAAAAATGGAGTCAAGAAAGACAGGATAAGGAAACAATAAAGAAGAAAGAGGCCTTTGACAAAGTCAATCAAAATTGGATCAAGATACAAGAGAAGTTCAGGGCTATGGGTCACCCAGACTGGTTACCAGAAAAAGAAAAGAGGAAGAACAAAGGAATTTGGGGAAAGATTAGGGGCTGGATGAGGAAATGGAGGAAATAGAAGAAGAAGCAGAAGAAACCCAAAGGCCCTTTTCAGGGCCACCAACATTTCTCGAAAAGAGAATGACTTTCGATTGCCTACCCTTTTTTTAAAAATTTTTTTTTGTAAAAAAAAAATCCCATGTTCAATTTCCCTTGACGCTATACAGTCCAACCCTGTTTCAATTCCTTTGACGCTGTACAGTCCCCTATTCCCATGTTCAATTCCTCTTGAGGCTCAACAGTCCCACGATTTTTCTCCATGTTAAATTCCCTTGAGGCTATATCGTGCCACGATTTTTCTCCATGTTAAATTTCCATTGAGGCTATAGTGTCCCACGATTTGTCTCCATGTTAAATTTCCATTGAGGCTATAGTGTCCCGGGGGGGGGGGTCTGTAATGCTAATTCCCACTGAGGCTATAGTATCCCCCTTCACTACTAAGGTGACCGCAGATTATCTGTAGTGCAACAAATGCAACTGCACTAAGGCATAGCCTCTCCTCGAGGTACTAAAAACAATTAGAACGCCTAGATAAAACCCCAACAACTAGAATATATAAGGTGGTCTAAAATGCGTAAGACCGTCAGGCCCCGCTGCACAAGGCGGCAAAGTCAATCAAGATAGGAAAACTTACTATAACCCCAAAATTGATACCTATAAGGTGGTCCTAAACCTAAGGACCATCAGGCCCCGCTGCACAGTGCGGCAACCAAATGACTAGCGAAACTAGTTAGGACCCTAAACGTAAGAAAATATGAGGTGGTCCAAACCCCAAGGACCATCAGGCCCAGCTGCAAAAAGCGGCGTACCATTAAGTCTCGGAAAGTTCAAATAACCATTCACGAAAGGGTGAACCCAAACCAAGAACCACCCCACACAAATCAGACTCAATAGATAAGGTTTAAATTACACTACAGATTATCACTAAGCGGTCACTGGTGCGGTACTATCTTTAATTAAACGGCACAGAATATATCTCCAAAAAATCAGTGAAGACGACAATTCATTAACCTTTTTGGCAAGGGAGTCAAAAAGTATAACATGGATAAAAACTGTGCCTTGCTAGTGAACAGGCCCCTCCCTGACCGAACCTTTCTCATCGCCACCGCCGGACATTAAATTAATAAACGTGCATAGCACATATTAAATACATGAAGGGAGAGGCACTTTTCACTCTCTTCATGGACAATTAATTAACCCTCCACATGGGAATAAAAACCTAGGTGTCCTGATGTGACGTCATAGTGGCGACCAATCGCTACTGAAGTCACATACTGCTTGGTTGACACCAATCGCAGCTAATGCAGATTGAATTGCTACCTTTAACTCGAGTATGTGCTGGGTCTTTCCCCACTCGAGTATAGCCTTACATTCAGGTTGCTAGGGTCTATGAAGCCAGTCATATTGACCCAAGACCTGACGGCTCTATTAAATAGTGCCTTTTATGCACAGTAATGCCCGGGAGATGAGGCTCTAATTTCTTCCCCCGGGATCAATTCAATAATCCGCTTATGGCCATTAACCAGACGTACATGCCCGTATGGGCAAAAACGTCTATAATTTAAATGATGATGATGATTTATCTACATATTACATCATTATGTGCGGTGATATAATGTACACAGTATATAAAATAAACACCTTGAGGTGGTAGTAGAAGGGTCCATAGCTGCAAAGTTTTCGAAAAGTATGATAGTACATATATTCATTTTTTAAATTTGCTTGTATGCACAAGAAAAAGCTTATAACACACATCTTGTGATTACTTATATGTAGGTATAAGCTTTTCTTAAGATGACAAGGTCCATATTGCTGCGAATTTAAAATGATATTTTTTGAGACTCAAAATTGTAATTCGTTTTAATACCATGATGGCGTTCGATATAATGTGAACCAGCACTTGTTGCAATTGTTTTCTGCAAAAAAAGAACCAATACTTGCCAATTACACAAATGTGGAACATTATTTCTCTATTTTACCAATTTTTGGCGATTAGAAAAATTGTAGAATATTAACTTGTCTGGTGTATCAAATTCCTGATGTTGTGTGTCTAATACGCCAAACTGACTAGAAATTGATTCTTGAATGTCCTGAATGTGCAATAAAGTAAGCAATGTTGCACTTGAGATCATAAATACACACTGTGTCAAGTTCCAGACACGATTGTATAAACCACGAAAGATAAACTACTTCCATATCTACAGAATGGCTTAATTCAAGGTATAACAATTGCAATATACAAGCCTACTTGATCAAACAATGGGAGTAGGACCACACGTGATACCTTTCAACGTGGGATGCTCATCAATTTGTGACCTTAATTATCTTAAATAATCTCTTTTTCAACACTATTATATGAAGACACACCTGTTACATTTAGATCTTAAGTTATTTCCGCTCGATATAAGCTTCTATTAATTGCATATTAGGAACGGAATATTTACATGGAAAGACGGTTTATTTGTACAAAAATATACACAAAATGGAGACAAAGAAAAGAAAAAGAAATGCAGCTAAAATATTACTCTTGTTGGTTCCTGAAATTAAATTCTGAAGGAAACATAAACGGAATTTCGCTTTCGCATAATCTATCGAAAATGCAAATAATTATTTGATGAATCCAATAAATCTGTTGGATACGTTGATTTTTGTATCATATAAAAGTTATCATATCTGTATTCTTTTGTTTTATCTTCATGATGGATATGCTCTCCGCTGTAAAGCAATAATACAGTAAACTATCGATTACAGATATCATTCCCAATTACAGACTACTCTCGTGTCCACCGAAATTGCTACTTATTACTCTGCAGGTGTACACATAAATGAAACAAATTTGCCAATTTCGACGTCAAAATTGAACAGTGTGACACAAATCAGAATCAGTGGAATATAATCTCATGCACGTGGAAGTACAATGGTATTATGACAGTGAGTGAGATACAAATCAAGTTTATGTATGGGCCCAATCGTCGATAAGTGCGTGTCGTTTTGACAATACGAAAATAATGCATATAGACTAATCAACAATGCATTAGGACTGATAACGGTCGAAAGACATTCTTTTGTCTAGGCCGACATGTGTGTGTGTGTGCGTGTGTGCGTGTGTGTGTGTGTGTGTGATTTGGAGTTTTAACGTAGCTTCAACATATTTTCAGTCATATTGCTACGGTGTCTGCAGTTTGGCAGTTTATAGCGATGTGTAGCACTGGGGGCATCATACAGCAGACGTGTAGCATCATGTCCCACCCAGTCACATTATCTGATACCAGGCCGACCAGTCCTAACACTAACCTCTTAATGCTGATCGCCAAGTACCATTTTTGTAAGTCTTTGGTATGGTACGGCCGGGGATAGAACCCACGACCTCCGACATGCGTGGAGGACGCTTTAACCACTAGGCCACTGGAGCGGTCGCCGACGTAAATAGCCGTCGATCAACTATAAATGATGACTTAATGGATGCTGCACGTCAATCACTAACCTGAAGTTTTGTGTGGAGTCCATGCCATCTACGTTTGCCTTGATCAAAACCACCTGCCACTTATGTTCTGAAGACCACACATAACATGGAGTGTCGTAATAATATTTCTTTCTGTGTACCCATTATGCCCTTAAGCATATCGAAGGTTTACAAATTACATGTCTACAAAGCGTTAAAAGCTACTCAGGCACTGAGTCCAATAACCATTCTCATTTCTGACCAAATTCGATCATATGCAGGCGCGAATATCCGGACGAAAGTATATCTTCCGATAGGTCCAGATATTCGACGTTTCACCGTAACCATAAATTAAAAATTGTTTTCATAAGTTCCGGCTTGCTAAAAAATCAAAAAAAAAATTAAACGAGCCTATGTTCAATTATTTTACACGAACTAAATTTTCTTACACGGTTTGTTTCTCCAAAAGTGGCAAATGCGCACACCTTGAATGCAATATAATGCGGAATCCGCAGTTATGAGTCATTATTCTGACCAAAAGATATTTAAAAAATCCACCACCCTGAAAATTCCCGCAAACAAATTAACTAGTGTAATAGCGGTGCCAATTGGCCGCGTAGTATACACACAACCAATATTTTATGTTGGCTTAGCAGATAAGAAAGGAAGGACGACCGCATCTCACACCTTCATTCTTGATGAATTGCCCGGTTCGGGAGCTCATTCGAAACCAGTGATCATTTTCTAAGGCAAACAAGTATAAGGCAGACGTTTAATGAACTTCGCCATCAGTGTGTTTGGGAAATCTACTTCTTACAAAACAAATCTTCAATTTTTAAATCCAATGTTGTCACTTGAGTACAATTTAGATTGTTATATTTGTAATGACGTTTGACTTATTGAGTTGTGCAAAGAAAAAAAAATAGATTTCAACAGAAGGAGTGCATGATATTTGTAAATAAAGAAAACAATATAATCCATAAAAGAACACGTGCAAATCAGATGAAAAGACATTATATATCACCATAGCTTTCCATTTAAATATTAATGTTTAATTGTACCATAATTACACAAGTTAAGAAAATGCATGAGAATAATTTGAGAACAAAAGAACATTTTATTTTACATCTGACAAGACTGAGAAAATGGTATGTAAATTCTTCGAATATTATTGATTTTAATCTAACGTGAAATGTGAATGAAAAAGGTCAAAAAATTTAAGTCAGGCATATACAATTATGTACGAGGTAGTATTAGGGAAACTGATAGCGTTTTCAGTTAGTAATATGTAAGATACAGTGTACTCTGTGATTTATTATCATTCAATTATTGAATAAAGCTGTTAAGAGTATTACAATAAGATCTTTCATCTTTTTCGTTGTCCATTAGACAAATGCGCTAGACGTTTTTATTTAATGATTGCCTTGCATTGTAAATATACAAAATTTAAGCAACATGTAATTGCAACTTACATGAAGAGCAAATATGACTCATAGATGCATAACAATTATTCTATTTTATAATTTGAATCTCATCCAATAAACATAGACGGTTACATTTTATTTTTGTTAAATGAAAGTTCCTGAGCAGACAGGTCATACATGTCAAACCATATTTTCTAGTATAAAAACAAATGAAGATCACATGTTGTACTTTTAAAACAGAGAGTATTTGCTTGCATTGATTTTAAAGGTCGCCTAACATTAGAAAAAGTGTCCGAGCAAAATCTGCCTTTACTTTTGTATCATGTCATTTTTATTGTTACGTTTGTTTCATATGTACACCGATATTGATGATGAGTTGAAAATCTGTATTAAACAATTTATATTTCTAAGGGAATTGAAAAGTCAACACGAAGCACTGTTAGTATTAATAGCTGCGAGGGAAATGCCTCATATAAATCCATTCATTATTTACACGTTGACCCATCGATTTTGTCAATGTATAGTTGAGAATTCTTTAAAAGAACATTTCTCTATCTCAGTTCTTTCAACGTATTTGTTGAATATTGCATTTGTTTCTGGTGGGCAATATATCTTTCGTCTATCTGTTGTCACATACACTAATAAATTATTGAATCGAGATTCAAAGAATGCTCTGAGGCTTGTCATTTTAAAGAAGCATAATAACGTTTTAAAATATATCCATCCGTAACGTACAAGAAATACATTTATCAGTCGCGTTGCCTGGTTTGTTCATTAGGCTTTAACATTCATTTACGAGTAGTTAAATTGTATGCGCATGACAAAGAAAACCAGTATCAATGATAAAACTGGAACATAGTTTAGATTTTTTAAAATTATTTGATTAGAATAATAATATGAGTCTCTAATATCTGGCAAGTTACAATCAGAAATTTGCAATGGAGTGGTCGAGTAAATTAAATTTAAGCGGAAAGTACTAATTTGTCCTATTTGGTGATTTATATGTTAATTCTGAAACAACATTATAGCTAAGTAGAGACTGGTGAAGTAAAGAACATCATGAAATTGATGATCACCTGACAGGAAACATTTTTCAAAGGCATGGCCAGGAAGAATATACCTAATAATGAAAACAGCTGTTGAAAATGACTTAATTTTTAATGAACATTGACAGATTTCATTCATGGATAGATTAAATATCACAATATGTAAATGAGAATTCATAAAAACTGCATACATGTTTTGTTAAGAGTTGGTGGTGAGACTGAGTTTGATATGGCGTAGGGATACGTCGGGACCATCCGGTCAAGACATTTTCATCTGACATATCAGACGTGTTCTTTCGCCGAAACATAGCAATTATGAATGTGGTTTTGTATTTATTACATACTCCCTTTTTTCTCTATCTGTAAAATTGAAATTCAAAACGAATGATGATTTTTACAAGCTTCTAACATTTTCGACGCGCGGACGTTATAGTCAAATAGTTCGAATCATGATGTTTGATACGTAAATATGAATTTAACAGCTTTTATCGAATGCAAGACCAGGTATGTAAAATTAAATGAGTATGTAAGAAATCGTCTTAAAATATATCAGAAATGTTACACACAACTGTGTACCAAACGTTTCAAGTATATAACATGTATGCTTTCTATAACTCTGATATTATATTCTTTAGAATCTTCATATTTTTATAGACGTAGTTAATGCCAATTTCTTCAATTTCTTGTGTCAAATTAAAACACTGCTTCCACATTAAATTCAACTAACATGTCGTGTAAATAATGTGAGATCATATGTATCAATAAAGCAAAGGGAAAGTCTAAGAACTTGTGTACTAAACGTACACAAGAGGATCGGGTTAATAAAACTCGCAATATAGCTTGTATGATAGCATTCTAGAAAAGGAGAAGGAAGACCAAGCCTTGAATCGATCAATTACTGAGTGCTTTGAATATGGCTCCATTTGTTTTGTGTGAAACACGTTATGTGCGAATGCAAAATCTTTTGTGTCAGTTGCTAGCCCAAATATCGTTCATGTTAGCTTAATATAAATCGATCTGTTATTTGTTATCAGAGCATGTTTTGTATTCTTTTATCAGAGTAAACGAATTATAAGATTATTTAGAAGATCGCATTGTATATACCAGGATAAAATTTAGAAGAGTATGCTCCCATTCGTCAAGAATAGACCGCTAACACAAATTATTCCCACTTTTCATCGCACATAAAGGCCTATAGTACAATATCGCTGACCCAATAACTGTAATAAATAAACCTCATTTTTCTTGAAGAGTTGTAATAGCTCTTTGCTCGATGTTTGTTAATGGACATTTCTATTCCTATTCCTATTTAACCTAATAATGTGTAAGAAATATTTCATTTTTGTTATTTTTTTTAAAATAACGTTCATCACTGCATTCCTTTTATCACGCCTCTATTGCAAAGTAAAATGTTAAATCAACATAAATTCAATATTCGCACGAAATCTCCAAAAATATAAGTAAAAAAGTAGGAAATCTCACAAATATTTATGGAACCAGTGCATCAGAGCTGAATATAGTTACAGAGAAAATATATTCATCTGTTTGGTGAAGCTAGTAATGATGTGCCAAACAAATCGTTAAGCCATGTGTATTGGCCATATCGTTCCTTAAATATGAAGGAAATGCCGTCAGGGTTTCAACCAATGTCTGACGAATTTGTCTTAAAACGTCCACGATAATAAGCAATTAATTAGCACCCAATAAATTAAAAAGATAAAATTGTATGATTAGTAAAATGGTTGCAAGGTATCAATAACATTATGCAGCAATATAATTTATACAAATGAACACTTTATCGGAATATGGCATATAGCCTCGTTATCTTGAAGCCTTCAGCTGAATGGGGTGCAATTATACAACTGGTACGACGTACAAGCTAACATGGTTTATAATCCTTTGATCGGAGAGCAGACCTTCCTTATTCAGATACTGCCTGCAACAATTAAATCATCGAAGATGTTAATAGCTCAGTATGTCTACGTCATTAAGCCTACAATAGTATCTCAAACCGCTAGATATGTCTAACTTAATTATTTACACAGTAAACAGGGAACAAATAAAACTAAAGCGCATTACATTATTTACTGGCATCCCTACTTCGCCTGCCGCGTTATCGTCATGATGTATGCCATCCTGTGGAAATGTTTAAATTTGTAAATTTAAATTAGGCTTAGTACACTTAATGGAGCCAGAAACATCTTCAATTATCTAAACTTGAAGTAGAGCATCTTGAATGGTTCGTTATCGCAAATTTGCATGATTTTTAACAGTGCCGTTTCAGACCCCCTACCCGTCCTCATCCCTCCGACCATGACTTCAGGGTCTTAACCCGAAATGTGTTACGTATATGTTGTGATCTCCAGCTATGTATGTCTCTAATATGTTTTGCATTTGAAAATGGCAATGTAAATGTAGTTGTAATTCAAAACGTTACCATTTTACCTAAAAGTACTCACGAAAGGTAGAGACACATGAGCCCTCTTGTACAAGCATACTCTATGATCACGTAAGCCATCAAACATATAAAGAAATTTCACCCATATCTTCAGCAGAAGATAGAATAATTGAATAGTGGATGAAAAAAATGCAGACTGGTCAGCAAGTGGCGTGAATAATGAAAAAACAACTGCAACAAGTTTTGCAAAATTAAGCGAGGTCAACAATTCTAGTACAAACGAAAACCAGATTATGGATTGTGTGTTCTGGATATTATACTGGATACATTAACCAGAAGATCAACGAACCGTTACTCAGCATATCCTGTGAACGAAATGGCAAATAACTGACACCCTCAATCGACTTTAATACTATAAATGTGAAAACAAAAATAGTCAACAACTTAGAGGGTTATGTCTGGCTAATCCCCCTTGTCAGTAGAATCATTCCATCAAAAGCGATAGCAACCACACATATACGAACACCCATCAAACTTTGGAAGAATAAACAAAAAATTAAAGCTGAAACTAAACAATGGTTGCACGTATAAATAAGAATCCTCCTAGACTAAACGAAATACATAATGAGTCTTATCTGCAGCTGTCGTTTGTTTTGCACAACAATTATATATTCCCGGCTGTGCGAAATCGCAGAAATGTTCACTCTGGATTGATCAAACGATATCTCGATTCACTAATTAGAAGGTAGAATATGGCCATTCCAAACTGATGATTAGACGCAAATAATATTAACATTTAGGTCAGAGAATTTTTACTTCGTCTCAAAGGAGATTCGAATCCATGTCCGCGTGTAAATAATACCTATCGCCTTGCAGCATGACTCAGTTCATATTCCGTCATGACTAAGCACACATCACCAGCTAAATCATCTTACTAAGTCGGTGGTATATGCACTAGTGCGTAGCGTTATCAACCATTCTCCGTTAAAATCCAGGGATAGTACTTTCCATTATGTTTGGTGCATATACTTAATCATTTATACTTTGATTAAATTCGTTGGAATCCAGAATGACTGTGTAGATTAATGAGAATTAATTATTGAATCGTCATGCGAGTGTGTCTGCTACGCACGAATGCATATATTTTTGACTTGGCAACATCATTTATTTGGCGATGTGTGCTTAATCGGGATGAAATATAGACTTGTGCGTGCAGGCAAGGAGATGGGTGCCGTTTATTCGCGGACCTGAGTTCGAATCTATAACATGTATGATAACATTGTTTGTGTTAAATTTGAATTCTGCTGAGTATTATCGAGCATTCTCCTGTATATTCCAGTTATAGGGATTTCCGTTCTGTTTGGTGTATATTTGTAATATTTTCTCTCTCTCTTGTTTTTGCTGTCGTTATGTGGGAGATCATGGACCCACAGTGGTATTGCCCGCAACGAGTAAATAATACAATACAATATGAAACTAATTAATGGAATAACATAGATCTGAACAGAGATATAGAATAGAACAACACGAGTCATCGTATGTAAAATATAACACTTTAACAAATTCCTTAAATAAAATGAAATCGAAGATTACATATGTTTGATACACTTCATCTTAGAAATACAATTAACAAATCGATAAGAAATGCAATTAGCCGTTCTGCTATACCGATATAACAAATTTCATCATGAAATCGAGCGAATGCCTGAACTAATTTACTCAGCATGTTGCATACTTTGGTTGCTTCAGGTCACTTCAAATCATGTTGGTGACAGGTTCGATGACAGTATGAAGCTAACACAAATTACATATGGGCTTAGCTTAGTTTTGACGAAACGAAAATATAATTTAAACATATATGATATTATCTAAATACCACATCATGCAAATTTATTTATGACTGGATAGTAAATGAACTTAAAAGCGCGAAAATAGAAAACAGCATAACTTATTTAAAGAAAAACTTATGACATTAAGAAAACTATTTTCTTCAGATTCATTTTAAGAGTACATCAAGAAATTAATAAATATAAACTCAAATTAAGATTTGACTTTTTGTCATTATAGCGCAAAACTTCACTCAACCACATAAAGCACCATATCTTTCATTCTGGACTTCGACTAGTCTAATTTCCCGCTTTCTCAGTGTTGCATGGTTACGCGTATGTTTCAATCGACGTCAGCTGACAGTTTCATCAAATATCTACCGGTTTGACTCCCTTGATTAATCTTTTACTTCACGTAATCCGATAAAGATTAACTATGACAGTTCTCTTTGTTGTTGTTGTTGTAAGGTTTAACGCCATTTTTCAGCACACGATAGGCTATTCATGGCGGCCAGTATTAATGGTGGAGGAAGAACCCGGGAAATCCCCAGAAAGAACCCCCTACCCTCGAGAAGCTACTGGCAAGCTTTCTCACATACCCACATTGGCAGAATCCGAGACTCGAACCTACGCATACAGAGGTGAGATGGCAGTGATCCGTAGCGGAGAGCGCTTTAGACCACTCGGCCACTCAGGGCCCCGACAGTTCTCTATCTGGCCTACTAAATATCTAAAAATATATGCATGGTGTGGATGGGAGAGTTATAGAAATGCTTGACATGATTTATCTGATTATTTGTTATGTTAATGCCAATGCTGAGTTGCATACTTGCATACAGTATATGGGATAAATATTTTACATATGATCTCCAAACCAGAGAGGAATTTGCAGTTTTCTACAAAATACATTTTTAGAAAGTATCGAATTATCGATGTCATTGTCGGTCGCAATAAGGAACTTACGTGACATCACACAGCCAGTTTGTCTACAATGCACATAATACACAGTTGAGACTCGTCATCAACGTACTTCCAAATCAAACATAGCAAACTACTTGCTAGTCAGAATTTGTCATGCAGTAGTTAAAATAGAAATCTATTCTTTTGATTTTAGACCCAGATAAAACTGATTTTTCTGTTTTCAATCAGTAGTTCGAGCGATCAAAGAGTAGCGTTTATTTAATTTCGCTCAGGTAGAAAATCAACACAAATTTAAGACCACGTTGGCAAAAAGAAAGACAAAAATTGAAAGCAAACATAATTCGAGATTTAGAGAATGTTTGGTTATATAGTACACCTATTTGGCAACAAATACCAAATAAGTAAGGCCATACTATGTGTTGTACAATATCCTACATGGCAATAGAGAGCTCCCAAATGACATCATCAGCAGCCATATTTGTAGTCAGCTGGCATATTTACCGTTGACTTTATATGGTGTTTGGACGTTGATATAAATTCATTGATTCTCAAGAGACCTTTACGAAAATTACTTATATAAATAGAACGCAAATCAAGCTTTCTGTTAGTATCTATATTTGTGATTTATAAATTGACTTTTCTTTAGTGTGCCTTGTTAAAAATGGTAAATTTTAGTGATCGTATATAGGAGAAATTTCCATGTTGCCCATCGTCCAGGTAAAATTGGCAGAATGTCGTATGCTAGTGACCTTATCGGGAGGCATCTATAACAGTGAAAAGATCACGCATGGTGTTTGTTGGCTATGGAGTCTCGTTTTATTTCAGAACTCATTAGCTACTTTACCATGGCCAATTTAGCCTATGTTTTAAAATAAATCTATTTGAATAAAACAAAATATATCAAGGACAAAAGTTTTGTTTTCGGAACAAAATCATGAGATGCAAGAACACTAAGTCGTTCACATGACGTAGCCCTTAGGCTTCCTGTATCTGTTTGCCTCGCGAGTTCACACTTGACAGATTACCCATATAATTTCACTCACTCTCTGGTCCTTCGAGTTTGACTTAAATATATTCTTTATGTATGCCTTAACAACGTACATTGAATGTTGCATACATTTTGTGTGAAAATATTACAGTATCTGATGTTTAGAGATACACTTCATTTATCAGTTTTCGGAAAGTTAAGGGACTGACCATTACAATTCCTGACCCAAATGTAAATTCCAGCGGCTACCCCCCCCCCCTTGTGCAAATGGGCTGTCTCTGAAAGATTTGTGTGAGCACCGCATAGAACGCCAATCCATTGTATGTTTTGATAAACACATTTCGTTCGTTTCGTGCATTAAAACATTATTTCATTATGATACACTCTACTATTTATGTTACCAAATATGGATATATCAACGATTCATTGGATTCTTTTTGGACTGAAAAACTGTTTTCGTTTGTTATGTTTCCTTTCTTTAACTGAAGAAAAACATTTAACGAGCTGTTTCTGTGGGATCTTTTGTACAATTCTGTCAGCTAAATGAAAACAAATGCTGATAACTCCTTCCATTTTATATCATACTGCCAGCTAAATGAAAACGAAGGCTGATAACTCCTTCCATTTTCTACAATTCTGTCAGCTAAATGAAAACGAATGCTGATAACTACTTCCATTTTGTACAATTCTGTCAGGTAAATAAAAACGAATGCTGATAACTCCTTCCATTTTGTACAATTCTGCCAGCTAAATGAAAACGAATGATGATAACTCCTTCCATTTTGTACAATTCTGTCAGCTAAATGAAAACGAATGCTAATAACTCCTTCCATTTTGATCAATTCTTTAAAATCATAAGACATACAATGTAATTAGATCGAAATTGGTTTCTCACTAGTTCAAAGTGCAGTACGGAATAAACTGTGTCGTACGGAGTCCGTATGAAAGAACTGTATGATTTGTGTCGTACGGAGTCCGTATAAAAGAACTGAATGATTTGTGTCGTACGGATTCAGAATAATAGAAGTGTATGATTTGTGTCTTACGGATTCAGTGTAATGGAACTGAATAATTTGTGTCATACGGAGTCAGTGTAATAGGAATGTATGATTTCTGTATGCGGAATCAGTGTAATGGAACTGAATGGATTTTGTAGAAGGCAAGAAATGTCACGTACTGGGTATCTTTATTTCAACTACACAATTGACACAGTTTTAAAATTGAGATTTTCTAGCTGATGTATGGTGATTCTATTTTAAGCCTTTCTTCCGATTGTCTATTATTTTAGCATGCATTTTATTCTCTCATTGTGAATAAATAAATACAGTGCAAAATTATCGTGACATCCGTCGATGCCAAGCGAGAGAGAGAGAGAGAGAGGGAGAGAGAGTCAAGTTAACCTCTCTCGTGATTCGCAGACTCATCAATCTAAACTCTGTCGTGATTCGCAGACAGTGAGCCTCCTTTGAAGTAAGGCAAACACCAACAAGGGAGGTGCGACAGAGGCCATTTTAATTATATTACATTTTTTTCTCTTTGTGTACAATAATAAATTGAAACGAAGACATCGATCATACGCAGCTTTTGATGTAAAGCAATTTGCCGTTTTCCATTTTAATGCAATATAAATCGGATGCAGACATTTATTAATGTCACAGACGCGATACTAAAGCCCTGGAATGGAAATATACCATCTTCTCAGGAAAATGACTTTAATCCCGAATGAATATATATATAAAAAAACGAATTACACATTCTGATACAACAACCGAGTAAATCAAAACAATAATTTGTTTAGTGTATAAAAACATTCTTGTCTTCATGTATCGACGAGAGGTTTATTCACATCGGTATATCCTGTAATTATACATATTCGGCAGTAACCTCGTGCTAATTGGACCCATGTTAGTCTTATTGTTTCTTGGACAGATAATACATCAGCTGCAGATGAATGTTTTTTTTTTTGTTGCTGAAGTTATGGTGTATTAGCATTGGTTGCTATGGCTAAAGTACGACTAGCAATTGGAGGAACAAAATTAAATAGATGTGAAAAGCATGGTTCTTAACAGAAACTCACACACATATAAATATATATTTGCAGATCATTTCGCAGCACATTCTGTCCTGGTCAGCGTGACGCGTAAAAACTAGGATTGTCGTATGGGAAGAGCTCGTAATTGCTGACTGCTAGGGATGGGATCTGGTCTGTTTGGGGCATCAATTCAATCTTATTAAGAGTCCCTTCGATAACGGCCAGAATGATATGTGAGTGTAAGGTCATATAATGATAATGAGGACTTTGTATAGCGCCTAATCTTTAGAAGCTCTAAGCGCTTTACAACATTAGACAACACATATAAGATAAAAAACATATAATGATATGATTACAAAAACAAACACTATGAAATTAGAAAACATAATAAGACATGCTGAGAATATTTAAGGTAGGAAACATTATTAGGTCCTTAAGTTTGTTCTTGCAGCCGAAATAAGTGAGTTTTGAGAGCACTCTTGAATTGCATCACTGTGTCTTTGTGTCTAAGTTCAGTGGGCAATTCACTCCACGTTGCTGGGCCCTGGTATTCAAAAGAACGCTGTCCATATGACTTTGTTTTCATAGTGGGAATAATGAGAATACGGTTGTCAGAAGAGGAGCGTAAGTATCTTGCTGGTGTGTACACATGGGTGAGGTCGGATAGGTATGTTGGACTAGAGTCCGACAGTGAAAAGTAGCACAGAAAACAAATTTTTGCTTGATTCTGGATCGAATGGATAGCCAGTGTGGGGTACAGAGCAGTGGGGAGGTGTGCTCTGATCGTGGTACTCTAAGTATGATCCGAACAGCTGTGTTTTGAACTTTTTGAAGTTTCTGGAGCAGATATTGAGATGAACCAGACAGAATTGAGTTACAGTAGTCCAGTCTTGAAAGTACTAATGAACACATAAGTGTTTTACTGGCATCAACTGAAAGATATTTGCGAACTGAGCTGATGCGTCTCAGCTCAAGATATGCAGCCTTGCATATGTTCATGACATGTTGGTGCAATGTGAGAGTACTGTCCAGATTAACACCTAGGTGTCCTACTGATTATTATTATATAGCGGATAACTGCAGGGTTGAGACAAACTAGGGCAAAACCTTTGGGAAATCCAGGATCATTTGTTAACAGATGTCATAAAATGATATTTTCCAGAATAGAAATTATCAAATGGCTACTAGAGAGGATTATTTGTAGCGGTTAGAGAATGTACTCCTGATAGGCTAAGGTATACGAAGGTGGGTGTATTCACAGAAGGAATTCAAGTTTTTAAGTAAATCTCCCTCGTGAAATTAGTCAGTTTACGTTTCTTAATTTAGTCAGTATTTAGCTCAGGGACATAGCAAGTATTTTATCGTTAGATTATCAAGTGGACGTGTGTCGGAAATTTGAGGCACGAAAACGAGACATCTGGCTGCATGGCTAGAGCGAGTGTCAATAAAGCACAATGTTAGTCTTAACTGTGTACAATATGTTCACTGATGTAAAGTTTTATTCAAGTGTTGAACTATTCATTTCAAATTCACGCTTCAATTCTCATTTTTTGCTTGCGGTTTGTCTTGAATATTATATGACTCATATATTATATGAATGTGTTTGAATTACCTTTTTCCAGAAGTCATGTATTGCATGAATTTCAGGCATTAATCTGATTCGAATGATGGCAGTTAGTTTATGTGTCTTAAATGAGCATGTATAATAAGAATCGATTTTTCTATGTCCATGATAATGAATCGATAATTAGAAAGTAACGTAGTTAGGAGCAGGAGTATGAATTCTTTTCAACCGAGAAGCAATGGTGTTAGCATTATGAACTTGTATTGACTGACCTAGTAACCTAGTAATTTAATGATTATCAAAAGCTTATCTAAGATGTCTTATTATGCCATGTTCAGGTAGGAATGCGAGAAAGAAAATGTATCAGTCTTCTGATAATCGGGTGAATGTGTACCGTGTGGCGAACTGAGAATACTAGCTTAGTTAACGCGAATTGCAATAAGACAATATACAACGTAATACGAATGGGAATTGTTTTCCAGAAGAAGAAAAGTACGTATTTAGGTTCATTTGTATGAAAAAATAGCTCTGTGCTGCACAATGGAAAAAAAAAGCGCAGTCCACAACAAAGAAGGTTGATGACCCGAAGAGACGAGAGAGAGAGAGAGAGAGAGAGAGAGAGAGAGAGAGGAGGGAGAATACGGCAATGCAGACCTATCACAAGCTGTGATTGGGAAAAGACCGGATGCAACCAGATGATGATGATATGAGTGCGATCAATCACTCGATCATATGATGAAATTTGTTGTATTTGTGTAACAGAATGGCTAATTGAATATCGCATAAATTTTGTAATTTTACCTCTAACTGAAAGTAAATCATTCAAATGCTGTGTTCGATTTCATTTTGTTTACGTAATTGACTAAATTATTATATTTTACATGTGGGGTATCGTGTTGTTCTATTCTATATCTCTACTCAGATCGCTGTTATTCCATCCATTAATTTCATATTTTATTTTATTGATTACTCGATCAAGGAAATAACACCGTCGTCGATCGTCTAGATAACGAGAACCAAAAAACCCATAAGGATTGGGAAGGTCTCTCTCTCTCTCTCTCTCTCTCTCTCTCTCTCTCTCTCTCTCTCTCTCTCTCTCTCTCTCTATATATATATATATATATATATATATATATATATATATATATATATATATATATATATGCCCCCCTTTAAGCATTGCCCCACCCACCCCCACGAAATAATAAATTATGTGTGTGTTTATTTCAGTAAACGTTATCAACATAATTTCTCTCTCAGTGCATATCATGTTCTATATGTTTGTATTGACAGTTACTTCGAACATTTTTGTCCGCATCCTGGATATTTGTTACCATAGGTTGTCAACAGGCACGTTTGCGTTGTTTATCTTCTCACTTTTATCTGAATCCCGACCAGTTCTACTCCCTTGGACAAAGCACGCATGTTAAATTGATTCAAATTCTTTATCTCTAGCCATTTGGAAAATAACGATAGAGTCGAGAAGTAGTCAGTTATGTGCCAGGGCTTGATGCTGTAAGGAAAACTGGGTTTGTTTTGCGGTTTCTGCTTGGTAGATTTCAGCGATAGCTTTCCTTAAAGTTATTGGACCATTATTTGGTGTTCATGTACATTTTGTTTGGTGTTGATTTAGAGTGACTTAAATCTAACAATTTTCATTACTCAATATCTTCTGACAGCATGTTAACGACAATATTGTGGGTCACTGCAAGTATTAAATCCGATTTTAATTAGCTCTACTGGCCATATAACATGTGATGGTCTTTCTTCCTTCGTCCATCTGTCCATTAGCACAAGTTTGTTATTGCTACGCGTCCTAAATTACTTGGAGTATTGTTGTCATGTAATTGAGAGAGAGAGAGAAAGAGAGAGAGAGAGAGATGCATTTATAAGTTAAACGTAGCAAAATTAAACCAGTTTTTAAAATGTACATTCAACCAATCAGTGTCTACTATGTAATTGTTTAATAAATGGCAACTTTTATTCTGGTACCGATAAAAGCTTTAACCCAAACTAAAGTGCTTAGCTCTTTACATTAAAGAAAATGAAACGTCTCCGATTGCTATCCGAGTAGCAATCAAATCATCGTAGATGTTAATGTATCTCCATGCGTACGTCACATACTAACAATAGAATCCGCTGCTGCTATAAATGTCTGACTACATTATTGAAACAGTAGACAGGGTATACTAACACATTACATTTTTGGCCCCTCTCTGCGTTCCCTGCCAAATCAAAGGTATGATTTATATCGAATATTATTGAAATAGTTTAAAATTATAGACTTAAAGTAGACATGGTATTCTTAATGGACCACATGCTGAAATAAACTTCTTAAATTGTCTAGACGCCTCCCCCCCCCCGCCGAAGACCAATATGAAGAGGCTTTAAACCGAATTGAGTCACTAATTTTTGAAATTTTTTTTTTACTGTCACAGAATATTAAAATGGCTGAAAATGACATTGTCATTTTTATATAGGTACCTCTTTTGCACTCAGTTTGCTGAAACAAGTAAAATACCAAGTCTAATAAATTTCCACCTACTGGCTTCATCGACGATAAAGTAAAGAACCAGACAGCAAGAGAAGACCAACAATACCCCTGATACAATGAATAGAACACGAGGTCAGAGATTTTATGCTTATGCATCAACCTACGGAACCACATAATCATAAAATATTGACATCAGATGGCCGCCATGCAAAGGCTATGGCGTTAAACCCAAAACAACAACTGCGACAACAACAATAACGACGACGAAATTGCACATAACTATTACTGGTGTGCATATCAGAAAAAAACATAATAGCACACTACACTCCTAAACTCATACATCGACACCTACCAGACCTAATGCCAGGAATCTACAAAAGACCAACTCTTGCGAAATGCACCTTAGTTTGGGTTAATATGCAGTGAAGCAATTGTTTCTTTGTTTTAAAAATAGCCCATTTGTTACGAAAAGAAGGAAGATCATACGCGTTTCTTTTCATCAGTGGGCGCAGTCTAACATATGGTCTCTCGTACCAGGTTGAATAGTCAATTATCGCAACCATCGTAAAACAAAAAAACTTAAAATCTGTTAAAGCCTGAATTGCATGGACAGTGTATGAACATTTCTTACGTAAAGTGTATGCACACTCAGAACATCATGCGACATCATATACATTTCTCGCACGGCGGCATGTGCGCGTTCTTACCTTGTACAAAAAGAAAATTTAATATACATCACTATTTTTCCCCAATAATTGAATAGCTTTGAAAGTGACAATTATTTTGTTTCTTCCAAATAATTTGACTGGTTTCTATAAGTTTGCTGTTTTATGAGTAGATTGGGGTTTCTATTCTCCATTTGATTCGAGATATGACAAAACTTCGGTCGACGGAACTTAAGAATACAGCATATGCTATAGAAAATATGTGTATTTATGCGTGTTATCGGAAGAGCTCAAACTGTGAGCGGCGATTTATATAACTCGATCTGCGCTTGGCGTGAGCTGAGCTCGTTATTTTATATTTATTTGGTAGAAGATCAAATTAAGTAGTATTTCGACATAAAATTTGAATGAAAAAAGTTATAAAGTGAACACATACATTAAAATAGAACTTGTGTTTTTGTTCGACGCCAATGCAAACTTACATCCGTTTTAAATCTGAATTTATTTCCCAAAATTGACATCAAATCATATCTTTTAGTTACGATAATTGATATTCATAGAATTGAAATTGGGAATATAAACATCATTGTGTGTGTGTGTGTGTATGTGTGTGTGTGTGTGATTTAGATTTTAACGTAGCTTTAACAGTTGTTTTTTTTATATCGATTCCATGTCGGTAGTGTGACAGTAACATCTAGCACTGAGGCATCCTGCCGCAGACACGTAGCATCATGTCCCATCTAGTCACATTATCTTGACACAAGGCCGACCAGTCATTAACACAAACCTCTTAATGCTGAGCGCCAAGCGAGGCAACTGCAAGTACCAAGTTCATAAGTCTTTGGTATGACTCGGACGGGGTTCGAACCAGCTACCCCCGCATCCGAGGCGGATGCTTTAACCACTTAAGTCACAGGGTCATTACATGAAGCTGTTAAAATGTAATTAAAGCATTGAAGCTATTTCTTTGAAATGTAGTCCAAGTTATTTCGAAATTCACGAAATTATCAGAATGAATCCCCTATCGCATTAACAAAATATCATACAGTGAGGTAGCGTGTCTCGAAATATAGTCAAGTCTAATTGCAAACTGCTGTAGCCAGAGACTTTTTTTCTTGCAGTGGGTAGTCTTGTCTTCAAGCTACACCCTGCGTTGTCATTTTGCTGGTGCCATAATCATGTCTGCTTGCTGTAGCCAGTCTTGTTTTCAATCTATAGCCAGTCTTGTCTTCTCACCAAGGCCGGCCCGCGCTCACAGGGGCCCTGCGCGTAAGTTGTTGTTGTTGTTGGGTTTAACGCCATTTTTCAGCACACGATAGGCTATGCTTGGCGGACAGTATTAATGGTGGAGGAAGAACCCGGGAAAGCCCGGGAAGAACCACCGACCCTCGAGAAGCTACTGGCAAGCTTTCTCACATATCTACATTGGCCGAATCCTAGATTCGAACCCACGCAGACAGAGGTGAGATAGTAGTGATCCGTAACGGAGAGCGCTCTAGACCACTCTGCCACTCTGGGCCCCTCCGCGCGTTAGTAACGTTTAGAAATATATCAATAGAGATAAAGCAATATTAAAGCGATGGAAGAATATTTTAAGTTCAATATCATATACAACTTGTTTACAATTTTTTTTATAAATTCCGTGCTACAGGGGGCCCTGCCAAAACGATACAAATCGGGCCGCGCGTTTGCTAAGGCCGTTCCTTATTCTCGCTGTAGCCAAGTTATTGTCTTCAACCTGTTTCAAGAGTATTGTCTTCATTCTATACCCAGAGTTTTGCTTGCTGTTGCCAAAATGTTGTCTTCAAGATAGCTATATGGTTTAAAAAATAAGATCAACATACCCAAATGAAATCCTAGAGTCACACTTTTCTGTTTCCAGTATTATGATCTTCATCAAAGGAATGCAAAGTAATAAAGTTATATTATCAAGATTTTTTTTTAAAAAAAATGGTAAGTATATTAAATAATTTTTTAAGTAAAACTACAAGATGGAAAAGTATTATTACAAACGTAACTCAAACTGTATCTCATAATTTTGTTTCGTTCACACTGGTAGAATGTAATTCAAGAAATGATGCATCAAGAAGCGTTACAATCCAAGACATAGCCTGAGAAATTAAAATGATTTTCTTTGACACGAAAAGATCACGTTCACTCCTGATTGTTTACAACCTTCTCGTGTTTATTTTGACAGCTTTAATGATGCAAACATGAAGGAGGACCATCTCCTCGTGTATATTGTATAAGTAGTGAATAGGGATACATTAGCGACAATGGGAATTAGCATTACAGACCCCCCCTGGGAACGATTAGCGACAATGGAAATTTAACATGGAGAAAAATCGTGGGTCAGATTAGCGACAAGGGGAATTAACATGGGAATAAATCGTGGGTCACTCTAGCGACAAGGGGAATTTAACATGGAACTATAGTGTGGGTCTGTCTAGCGACAAGGGGAAATTAACATGGGGGAATAGAGTTTGGGTTTTTGGGTTTTTTTTTTTTTAAAAAAAATTTTTAAATTTAAATTTAAATTTAAATTTAAATTTAAAAAAGGGGTAGGCAATTGAAAAGTCATTCTCTTTTCGAGAAATATGGCTGGCCCTGAAAAGGGCCTTTGGTTTTTCTTCTTCTTCTTCTGCTTCTAATTTCTTCTTTTTCTCAACCAACTTCTTATTTTCTCCCCTACACTCTTTCTCTTCTTTTTTTTTCTTCTCTTCCTCCTCTTCTTTCTTCTTCTCTTCCTCCTCTTCTTTCTTCCTCTTCTCATTTTCTTCTTCTTTTTCAATTTTTTCGTTCCATTTGCGTATTCTTATCCTTTCCTCTTCATCCTCCTTCTCCTCCTTTATCTCTTTCATGACACCACTTATCATGTCCTTTACCTTTCTTAAGTTATTAATTTCCATCTTTACACGATGGGGACTATAGGAATAGTGGTTTTCAACGAGTCTTATTAACATCTGCTCCATCATTCCTAGGTTGTCTAAAACGTCTTGCAATGTTTGCATTTTGTCAATTTGGTTAGAAGCCATCTTCTTTGTAGAATGGTTTGAACGACGAATACTGTGGGTTCTTATAGTGAAAGCGCGTACGTGAAGGAAAACATCCCCTAAAAACATAAAATTGATCTTACCTAGATCATGACCCAACAACGCGCGGACGTGAAGGAAAACATCCCCCACTTTTCTCATTTCATATAATCAAACCCAAACTATACTCTCCAGATACGCTAAGAAACAATAAAGAAACCCATAATCTACTATTCACACAAACTTTCTTGAACATTTACAAACATAAACACACAAACACATACACTCTCACTAATAATAAAGAGTTAGTGTTTATATTCACACTACTCTACTTACACACATTGGCAAATTAATAGTTATTTCTTTTCTAGAGTATTGGGTAGCCCTGAAAAGGGCTGTTTTTTTTTTGAACTTCATGGACACCTGGTTAATGGTGGCACCTTCCAGGCCTGGCGCCACATACACATCTTGTCCCCCAGTTACTTTTTACCTTTTTGGGGGAGAGAGCAGAGGCAGGATATGTGGCTTCAGAATCCCAATTTTCGGTTTCTGGGATTCTGAAATTTTTTCTTCTCTCCTTTTCCTCCTCCTCCTCTTCTTTGTTTCTTCTCTCCTCCTCTTTATATCTTCTTTCCTCTTCTTTATATCTTCTCTCCTCCTCTTCTTTGTTTCTTCTTTCCTCCTCCTCTCTTATCCTTCCCTCCTCCACAATGGCTTCCGCGGCCAGTTCATTTAATATGCGCCTGGCATATTCCAGATGCACATGAAGTTCCAACAGTTTAGACAGTCTCGTGTTCATTTTTGGTGTTGATCAATCAACAAGGGTAGCTAGACTGCCGAACGAGTTTCAATTTATAGTAAAAGTGCGGACGTGAAGGAAAACATCCCCTAAAAACATAAAATTGATCTCACCTAGATCATAACCCATCAACGCGTGGACCTAAAAGAAACACTCACTCACTTTTTTATGCTGCCCATCACTATTTTAAAATTTTTTATTAACCACTTCAATAGACTATCCACATACGCAAATCAATCCAATCTAACCCTTAATATACACCTCAAACACCAAAAAACATTATTTTAATCTACTATCCACACCAACTTACTTAACCACTTACAAACACAAACACACAAACACATACCCTCATATTTTTTTTAAAAAAGAGTTAGTGTTTATTTTCACACTACTCTACCTACACACATTGGCAAATCGATCGTTATTTCTTTTCTAGAGTATTGGGTAGCCCTGAAAAGGGCTGTTTTGTTGTTTGCTATGGCATTCTTTTTTAGTTTCTAAGAATGCGATGTCCTCTGAGGATAGACTTTCTGGCGATAGGTCTGCTTCTTCGGAAAGAGAAGAAGAACTCTTTGGTGTCGATACGACAATCGACAAAGCCTCTGTCAGCTTCAGGTTGCTGCTGCTGTTGTTGTTGTTGCTGCTGTCTCTGAAGTCTGTACTTCTCTGTCCATTCTTCTTTTTCCCTGTTCATTTCTTCTCTGAAGAGCTCTTCTATCAGGTCTTCAGTGACTTTTAACATTCTCACATTCTCTATTTCTTCTGGCTTCGGTATCAGACTGTGTCTGACCCTATGCAAATTCACGTAGGCTTCGTTGAGCTTAGCTAGTTTGGAACACATCTTCTTAGGAGGATGAGTCGACAATGGATGGTTAGACTGGAAACAACCCCGGTTCTTAAAGTCAAAGCGTGGACGTGAAGGAAAACATCCCTACACGGTTTTCGAGCCGCAACGTTCAGTGAGTGTCATGAGAGGGATAGTAAGAAATGAAAGAGCATCAATCCAACATTCTTATAGCTAAACAAAAGACAAAGGCATTTTTTTCAAAACACAACATTTTTTATTCAAAAATCACTTAACACTAAACAACAACTCTAACATTTTTAACAATAATCCAACAATATAACATTAAACAATTTTTTTCTCAATTGACAATCTACTTTAAACAGGGCTGACAACGTTGTGAATGAAATTGTGATTTCCACTGTTGCAAATCATTAGGCCATTGATGGACACTACGTTTCCTAGCTTGAGACAAAAGATAAGCATAATGGTCACAAAACCATCGATCTACTTTCACATCGTTTCTAGAAGAAGAACGAGGATCAAAATGAGTCACTAAATGTTCTAAGGAATAGCCCAGGTTGCGATGATGCAGAAAATACACACAGTACTGTCCACACACCAAGGAATCTGTGCCTTGTAATTTCACATTATTGAATCGGGTGGTCTGAGCATTTCTTCTCATAAAGTCAATGATATCG
Source organism: Sinohyriopsis cumingii (assembly GCA_028554795.2). Taxonomy (NCBI): domain Eukaryota; kingdom Metazoa; phylum Mollusca; class Bivalvia; order Unionida; family Unionidae; genus Sinohyriopsis; species Sinohyriopsis cumingii. The sequence goes on along the minus strand of CM068842.1, from coordinate 21,344,685 downwards.
TCTTCCAAAGGGGGCAATCCGTACGAATCGAAATATTCCACACATCCTTCTTGAGGAAAGTAGACGGCTACCCAGTGGGTTCCTGGGAGATGACTGTCGTCCGTGTTGATCACGTAAGCTTGATGGTCTTTAGGTTTGCGATGAGGGAGTTCATCTTTAGCACAGACGACAGGATTCCAAGAAGCTGTATACGAACTGTGGTTCAAAAGGTAATAAAGTTCCCAGGTATCCATGTTTTGTGTGTGTTTTTTTCTTCTTCTTCACAGGTAATAATAAGTCGTCAATTCGATCCTGACTTTTTGCTTGAAAATGTCTGACGAATAAACGGTTATTCGTTCTGTTTCCTCACTCTGATTCAGGAGAGCTTCGATACGATGGATCTCTTGAGTGGTTAATGGTGGACAAGAATGTTCACGCAAGTCTTTATACCACTGATGCAACACGTCTTTGTTCGAGATGAGACTCCAAGCTTCGTCCAGATACTCGTCCAATTTTTCTTCTTGACTCAGCATCAGGTATTTATCGTGTTGAATTTGACTGGGATGATCGTTTTGACATCCATAGCAATTTTTCTTGATCAATTCCGTCATTTTTTCGACCAAGTGTTTGGCAAAACAGGAGACTAAATGGGCTTCTTGTTCTGGCCATCTTGACTTCATCATGATCACTTCTTCTTCCACAGTCTCCTTACATTCCATGTCCAAAGTTTCTCCACTAGGTAAAGAGGGATAACAGTCTTCCATGGCTTCTAATAGTCTAGAATGACTTCTCTCAAACTGTTGATTTCTATCGTATTGTCAAATTCTGCATACAGGATGACGTTCAACGTTGGATCAGCAGGGTCTCGGTTTGCAAACTGAAGTTCCACACGAATCTGACCTGATTTTATAGGGTGGAAATGTCCCTCGTCGCTGCCTTGGTCTGCAGTGAAATCGAAAGCCCACAAAGCATAGCCTCCTACATAATCCTCGTACGTAATGCCGTGACTGATGTTGGTTCCTAACTGTCCGGTGGCTTCGTACAGGGACAAGTACGATCTCAAGTAACTGTTCTGGGTAAAGTTAGGCTCAGAGGGTCGGGTACACAAGGTCTTGCCGTCGCGACTGACTTCGATCTTGGACACGCTAGAGTGTCGAAACTCAGAAATATTTTGATCGTGGACTCCATTGAAGGCTGAATTCCTGACGATACCAACAATCAAACGTTTGGGTAACTGTCCTTGGAACAGATGATCTTCGATCATGTATCGCTGTCCAACAGGAATGGTGAACGTTTTCACTTCCACGCGTCGTATGGGATACTTGGCGGTCGTTCTGCTCAACGTCTGACTGACGTCGTTTCCCACTTTAGGTAACACTTCCACACGACGCACGTAAAGTCGGGCTTCTTGGGTAACAGTTTTGTATTCATTGGTATGGGCCATCAAATGGAAAGAAGCACTGCTACGATTCAGTCTCAGGCGGATATCCACGCCGTTCAGCAAATACTTTTCTTGTAACCACATGTCCAAATGCAAACGATCCATCAGTTCTAAACTTCGCCCTTGCAGAATTTTAGTTCTACGTGTGTTAAACCCCACATTGTGATCATTGTCATCTTCTGTCAGGGCTGTGTCGTTAAACGTGTTTGCACCGGCTGTGTCAGGTTTCCATACCACGCAAGCATCCAGATGAGTATTCTTGGCTTCTTTTCCGTACGTCAAGAGATTTTCCAGGTAGGCACGATACGGGTAAGTATCCATGCTGCTGCTGACCAGTTTGTTATTCAAGTACAAGTCCACTTCACTGAACAAGGAATGCATGAAATTGTTAACAGGAGCTACCCTATCATTGGCTCCAGGATTGCTGTTATCCGTTTTGCTCACTTTGACTTTCAAGTACAGGTAACTGCTATTCAGATCGATGTAATCTTCGGGTTGTCCTTTGATTTCAAACTCGATGGGAGCGGAATCCGTCAAAGAGGAGACGGGGTGAAATTCCACCCATTGGGATTCTTGCATCGTCATCATGGTGGGTGGCATGGCAAACAGATCCAGTTCTGTCTTGGAACAGGCGCAAGACTCTCGGTGCATCATTTTTTTGTCTCTTTCTCAATAATCGAAAACGTCTAAGTCTCGAACGGTTCTTCTTTTCTTGGCCTTTCTAGCTTGAAGTCTGGTGAAAGGGTGTTTTCTTCGTTGTCGTCTCTTTCTGCCTTGTCCTTGCTGAATGCCTGACTCGGTAGCGTGCAGGGCATTTATAGGTGTGTCTCGTCGGCCTAAAATGTCTTTGCCCGTTTGTAGCAAGACATTTTTGCCTGCCCTCATGAAAGCTTCTTTAGGGTTTTGTTTGTCGATGATGACACTGGACAACAAATTTTTACAAAAGTCATGTTACTGAAATAAAATTAGTCAATTCTTATCAATTTTTATGTGCTGAACACGAATATGACAGTCAAATTGCAAAATTGGCTCTAGTTTTTTTGTAATCTGCAAGAAATTAATGTTTACATAACGAAATGCATTCCAATAGTAAAAGGTCAACTGTAATAGCCTACCTATAAAAAATCAAGTCATTGACTACATCTTAGATTTCTTCGCCTGTCTCTTGTACAGCTGTTCGGGAGCATCTCTGAGGAGTGTCCAGTAGTAGTCAGCCAGCATTGTAGTGGACCATTTTCCCTGGTATCTTTGTTCCATTGTTGCGATATCTTGATGAAAACGTTCGCCGTGTTCATCACTAACAATACCACAGTTGCTAGGAAAGAAATCCAAATGGGAATGAAGGAAGTGAATCTTTAGAGACATATTGCAGCCAAGTTTCTTATACTTCATCAACATGTCTTCTACTAGTTCCTTATAGTTTTCTGCCCTAACATTTCCGAGGAAGTTTGTAGAAACTAGGCGAAAAGCATTCCATGCTTGTTTCGCGTCATCTTCCAGCAAGTTGTTGAACCGGTCATCTTTGAAAAGCTCTCGAATCTGAGGACCCACAAAAACTCCCTCTTTAATCTTTGCTTCGCTGAGTCGAGGGAATTTTTCATGCAGGTATCGGAATGCTGGCAAAGTCCGGTCAATGGCTTTCACGAAGTTCTTCATCAAACCTAGTTTGATGTGAAGGGGTGGTAGCAAGATTTTCTGAGCCTCAACCAGAGCTGAGTGTTGGATATTCTTCTCTCCAATGGCTACATTCTGCCTGTGAGTCCATTCCTTCCTCATGTAGTGCATTTCCCTTGCTCGGCTATCCCACTCGCATAAGAAACACATGTATTTTGTATATCCTTGCTGCAGTCCCATTAAAAGGGCAACTACCTTCAAATCACCACAGAGGTGCCAGCTGTACTTGTTATACTCAATGGAATTCAGTAGCTGCCTTAAGTTATCGTATGTCTCTTTCATGTGGACAGCATACGCTACTGGAATAGATGGAAGAATGTTTCCATTGTGCAAAAGCACAGCCTTGAGACTCAGTTTCGAAGAGTCCACAAATAGTCTCCATTCTTGTGGGTCATGAGTGATTTTTAAAGCATTCATGAGGCCCTCAATATCGGAACAGAATATCAGATTACTTTCCTTTCTGAAGAAAGGCTCCAATTGCTGGTGGCGCTTTCGATATGCAGTAATTGTGACATCTTCTTCTAGAAGATTCCATTGTTGGAGTCTTGATCCTAGCAATTCTGCCTTGTTCTTTGATAAGTCCAAATCACGAATCAGGTCATTTAGTTCTTCCTGTGTTATTCTGTGTGGGGTTGATGATGCACCACAGTGAAAATCTGGATCACTGCATGCTGATGGACCAGGAGAAGAACAGGTCGACTCACCTTTGTCTTCGTCAGATGAATCAAGAGAATATTCTGCTGGAGGTTCTGGAATAGGAAGTCCCTCACCATGTGGAACTGGTCTCAATGCAGACGGAATGTTTGGGTAGACTATTCTCGACTTCTTTCGCTTCGTTATTCCGCCGGAAAGAGGAGGAACCAAGCAGAAGTAACAGTCATTTAGGTGGTTGCTTGGCTCTTTCCACACCATTGGGACTGCAAACGGCATTGATGACCTTTTGCAATTCAACCACTGTGAAAGCTGTGTTGTACATGTAGCACAGCATATATGCGGAGCCCAAGGCTTGTCTTGGTCACCAACCTTGCATCCGAAGTAAAGATGATATGCCTTCTTCACTTGAGAATTGATACTTTTCTTCTGGTTGGCAAATGTCACTTCCCCACAAATATAGCAAAAATTGTCCGCGGTATTAACACACTTTCGAGGCATTACTGTTCTTTATTGTACGTAAATGGATAAAATAATAAGTTTTATGTAACAGTAGCTTGAACTGTCTCGCACAACGTCTAAAATATTTTAAATGCTGAACCTATCTGATTGGGCTTTATATAGTACACTGCTTACGTCAGCTTCAGCAGCCGCCTGGCATTAGTATAATAGGCCTACACATGTATAGTACACTGCTGACGTCAACTTACTTCAGCAGCCGCATGGCATTAGTATTGCATTGCATCAGAAAATGATGCAATCAACTGTGGATGATGTGAGCATGATGGTATTATGCAATGTTACATCATTATTCCGGATGTTGCTGCAGTCCTACTGGAGAAATTTACACAGTGAAACATAGAAAATGAGGTATATGAATATCTTCAAAACGAGAGCCAATACAAATTTTTCACGGTTATATTCGTGTTCGGCACACCAAAATACTACAGATTAGGGCCTTTTCAAGTCAGTAATGATTTCACTGTTGACCAGTGTGACATTTTGGAGAAATTCTTTGCCTTGCGTCAGTTCCACATCTTTCAAGGCGTGCAATCCGCGTGTCACCATCGGTTTCAACACCGGGGCCACCGAACGAAAGGCCGATTTTAACATATCTCCTAAACCGTGTCCTCGCTGTCGAGCAACCCCTCGGTACACTGGATACATGACTTAAGAGTCGTGAGAGAACCGTTTTCGAAAATGGAGTTTCACCGTGACTTTCCCTTTGGTGAATGAAATATTTTGTCCCAAATCTCCTTTTATAGTAATGTTGACCGTGTCCAAATACGACTTGCTGACAGGCAAATAGTGAGGATGGACAAATTCGCGGTGGACGTGGTAAGTGTTTCCACCTTCCTCGTCAGCGTTCGTGGCAGAATCCACTTTGAAAGGAATGACACGCAGTAACGGCACGGAGGTGTGTCCCACCACGTTATACTCCACCACATCGGAGTACACGAACATCAAATTCAGTCCTTGGTTCAGTTCTACCGGGGTACGAAAATACTTGGCAAAAGTCTCGTTGTCGTAAATGCCTGATGATTCGGGTTGTTTTTTTTTTGTTCTACTTTCTTCCTCAGCTCCATGTCACCGCCCAACATGTCAAACAATTCAGGACAAAATAAAATGGACACGATTTTACTCCGCTCAAATTTCATCAAGAAGCGACGAGCTACTTTGTGGTACTCCATGGTGACACTTTTGTTCTTGACATTCTCAAAAGCTTTCCCAAACACGCCATTAAACCTGGAGGCTATGGTGCTGACCAAATGATGACCACTAAAATAATAGCCTGGGAGAATGGACAAGTGGTAGGTCCACGTTTTAGTTTTCTCATTATAGGTTTTAATGTCAGATATGGTGGCTCTCTTATCCAACTCCTGTTGCAATTGCTCGTCATTAACTTCCACATCAAATTTATTTTGATTGGGAAGGACATTGAGGACTTGGGTCGGGTGAATCATTTCTGCTAAAGCCACTTCCCAATGGGCTTCGTGATCTAAGGGGATGGCTTGAGGTAATTTGGCCGTGTAACAGCACAACGTGTTGTTGGGAAACACCTCCATGGAACTGTCACTGGGTAAGGTTAAGTAAAATTGGTTTTCGTGACTCATAATTCCAGAGTTCCGTGGCTGTCCGAGGGGATATTACTGGACGTCAGAGGCGTGTCTCCGCCCAAAATGGGGTTCTGGTTGTGATTGTTGTTGGAGTGGTGACTGGCACTGGCACTGGACACAAGGTTCCCGTTCGAGGAGAATTTCAGGGAGGGATTGGGAAGCAGGTAACCGATGCAACTGCTCAATAAAATAGTCCACAATTGTTTGTCTCCTTGTTGCAAACTCAAATTGGCGATGGCTGCCCCGATGACACAATACACCACGAAGATTTGGCAGAAAAAGACGATTTGCGTTTTAGGCACACGTTCTCCACACCACACCCACAAGGGTTGTTTTTGTAAATCTTGCACAGAAGAACTAGGTGAAGGAGGAGTGGTCGACGTAGCTGCGTCTGCTGTGTGAAAGGGCATGATGGTCACTTCTTTTTATAGTCGATGACTTGCGAAGCGTCGATCCAAGAATCAAAACTGGGTGGATATCCTTTCCAACGTACTTTGACTTCTTTGACACGTCGTTTGCCCACTTTACGGGTTCTGCGTTCGAGAATGCTTTCGATGTCGTACACGTCGTCTTCGTTTTTGGTGACACGTTGTAACTCGGGCAAATAAAACGTTCCTTTGAGCACTTCTCCGTTCATGTCTTCCAATTTATAGACGGCAGGATGACGGCCATGCACTTGTCCAGTGACGCGAAACAATTCGGTCGTCCAGTTAGGTAAGTAACCTTTGTCGAAAGTGCGTTTGGTTTTGCCAATGCGTACCCAATCTCCTACGGCCAACATTCCACTTTTCTTGGGGACAGCCCTCGTCGGGGACGTACCGAACAGGCGCTCAAACACCAACACTTCGTTGTCGGGAGTCACGTCTTGCGGGGCACGTCCGATGCTTCGATGGTAAGATTGGTTGTACGCTTGCACCAGGTGCGGTAAGATGTCGATGTACTTCAGAGTGTGGTGATGCGTAAAATATTTCCACATGCGTTCTTTCAAAGTGCGTTGAAAACGTTCCACGATGCTGGCTTTGGTTTCGGGATTCTCGGTGGTAAAAAAATGAATGTCACGTTTCTTTAATTCTTTTTGGAAAGCTTGTTTCAGAAATTCGGTGCCTTTGTCCGTTTGCCATCGAAGAGGGTGACGACCGCTTTGTTTCAACACCCGTTGCAGGGCTCGCACTAACTCGCTGCTCGATTTGGAAGTCAAGGGCACGACCCAGGCAAATTTGGAAAAGACAAATATTTGTAGCCACGATTGTAGCTGGCCAAATGAGAGACATCGGCTAAATCGGCTTGCCATTGATGATCGATGCCTTCCACTCGGGTGCGACTTCTGGCAAACTTGCGTCGAATGGGTTTGTGTAAAGTGTAGGTAGCTTGTTCTTGTAACCATCGTTGCACTTGAGGTAAACGGAGACTTTTCAATCGAGTTTTGGCAGCACGATACAATTTTTGAACTCCTGCGTAACCTGCAGGAAGAGAGGGATCGTAGTATATGCTGGCTAAGACTTTTTCCATTTTTTCGTGTTTGTGTGTTAATAAGACACCCACTCTTGGAGGATGCTACTCTTTTTCTCTTGGGGTACTTTCTTGGATTGCAATGCTTTGCGTGTGCGACCGGCAATAGGTGTTGAAGAGGAGGATGTCTGAGCGGGGGATATCGGTTCTTGTTTATTTCTGTCTTCACTTTCTTTTTCTCTTGTGATGAAGAAGGGGTGGCCATCATCTTTTTAAACCATCCAATTCTGGAGGTAGGTGGTGTTGTTAACTTGCGTACTTTTTCTGGTGGAGTTTGAAACCCTTCTTCTTCTTCTTCTCCTTTTTCTGTCTTGGTCACTGGTACTGGTGGTACTGGTACTGGTGATGGTGCTGGACTTTTCATCAAGGTCTTAAAATCTTTCATAGTGGGTAGAGCTGTTTCGTCTAAAGCTTTCTGGTGAAAGAGTTGCAGTCGTTGCAAGAGTTGACCGTACTTTTGCGATTTCTCTCTTTCGGACAAATCTTGGCGATCCATCAAGGACTGCAATTCGTGTTGTAACTGGGACATCTCGCTCAAATTGGGATTGGGAGGTAAATGCGGGGTGCGTTGTTCTTGCCACCGATGGTATTCCATCCATCGTTTGTAAGGCACTAAAGCTAGTTTTCGTCCTTCCATGGGGTTGTCAGGGGTTGATTCTGAGATCTTGGGACTTCCGAGGGCCTTTTTATCTTGCTCCCACCAGTCCTCCCAACATGGTTCCCAAGACTCCTTTCAGTATGGGGCCTAACAAGAGGGGTAAAATGCCTCCACGTTGGACCAACATCTTCTTTTTTTGACGAATGGGAATTTTCTTTTGAACCATTTGGCGAAGAACGTGACGATGTTTGCCTAAGCATTGTTTCTAGTGTTTGGACAAAGGGATCGTGCCTTTCAAAACGTTCAAACAACATTCGCACACGGTATCGATGACCTCTTTGGAGGCCGTTTGAATGAGTTTTTTCGTAGGGGTGGAGAAGCTTTGGACAGGACAGATAATATGTCCCCATGTTTGGCTAAACGTGGTGGCAGTCCTTTCCTTTTCTTTCCTTGGGGTTTTCTGGAGGGTGACATCTTTGAGTCTTCAGGAGCACCAAAAAAACACTGATACCCTACTTGGTCTCAGGCCTTTTTTATACTGGAACGCGTCGCCACTGATTGTCTTTACGTCGTATCAGTTTGAGGACAGGCATGACACGTCGTGCAGGGGTACGTAACGGACTAAATCGAGCCAGTTCTTGCTTGGACAAATCCAGTAAACTTTGTAACATGCCCGATCTTTCATGGACTTTGATTTTGGGAGAAGGTACTTTGTGAGCAGTAGCCACTGCCGCTAAATTGGAGGGTCCTGCCACTGGGGAAGTTCTTTTGGGGGTCATCAACGGAGAAGTTCTTGGTGTGATCAACGTCTCCAAGTACTCTTCAGTTCTGGGTGTCATCAACGGAGAAGTGGATAAACGTGAGGATACTGGAGACGCAGTCACCGCTGTGGCAGGTCGTGGTTTGCGAGTGTAAGGTTGCGTCCTGGCCGAAGTGCCTCTCTTGCGACTAGTTTTCTTCTGTGGGCTTTTCTTTTTCTGGGGACTTTTTTCTGTTTCTTTTTCTGGGGGCTTCTTTTCTTTTTCCGGGGTCGTGTCTGGTAAGAGGAGGGTCCTGCCACTGGAGAAGTTCTCCTTGGGGACCTGGTCTTTTTCTTTTTCTTCTTGGGGCTTCGTTGGACTTTTGTCTTGGGTATAACTTTGGGGGAATTAGGATCCCATCTTAAGAGAGAGCGAATGATGACCCCTCCTAGAGTACCTCTCCATTCAGGTTTCAAAATGATTTGTTTTTTGGTTTGAGTGTTGATGCGGGGATCGGCCAGTTGGACCAAAGCGACTTTGTTTCGATCGAAAAAGCGTTTGGTTTGATGAGGAATCTGAATGATTCCTTGGAGTAATTGACGTGCCGTCACCGTGAACCATCGTAAGACTTCTTTGAGACTAGCTTCTAAGACACGGGCTCGTGTTTGTGGATTTTTTTCTCGACTGATGCCATACAAGGCACGAATCAATTTGACGGGAAGATGCGACTGAAGGGACGTCATGTTCGCACTGTGAGTGAGACAGACGAAAAGGGTCTGAGGTTTTTATAGATTTTTTATGGGGAGTGAAATGAAGTCGAGGACTGAGACGTGTACAGGACAGGCCCTCCGTCTTGGCACCAGTGGTGAAACAAGTGGGTACGAAATCGCAAATCCTCGGGAGTCGTAGGTTTCAAATCGACGAGTAAATAGGCGTGTGGAGTTTGAGTGGCATCGTCGTACGCCTGAGTCAGCCAAGGCGTTCCTAACTGTTTGGCTAAGACTTGCACTTGCGATTTATCTCGAGGGCTTTTAAACAAGACCACGTAATGCGCATTGAGACTGATGGTGCGATGGGCTTTACTTTGTTGAAACAAATTTTGGGTGATGTAAACGACACTGGCATTACGGTGATGCCCTTTGCGCGTGAACCACAATTTAATTTCTTCTTCGTCTTCTCCTAACTTGTCGTCGAAAATGACCAAATGGGTTTGACGGGAGTCAGAGACGATGCCGTCGTCTTCTTTAGGAATGCCTTTCACAAACACGATGGAATCGCCTTGACTTTCTCGCAAGAGGCTGTACGCCGATTGCCACTCTTTGTAACACCACACGATCCGCTGATGTGGCCGATCGATCAAATGATGTTTATGTTCGATCAAACGTTTGACGAATTCGGTTTTGCCTGAACCGCTAGGTCCAGCAATGAGCATGTTAAAGGGATGGCGAAGATACAAAGCCTCCCAACTGGCACGATCTAAGTGTTCGTCGATGACTTTGACAGTAGAGGAAGAGGGAGCAGAGACAGCAGAGGTAGCCATTGTGTGAGAAATGTCACTTGTGACACGAAAACAAACAAGACAAGAGTTTATATACTTTTTCAGAACACGTTTATTGAATGTTTTCAAAGATGAATACGAAAGACAAAAATACATAAAAGCCAAAGGCTTAAGTACAAGAATAAAAGGCACATGATAACCATGAACGTGGAATAAACACAAGTGTCTGGACAACAACATGTTTTGGGTAATGTTCTAACCAGTTCTATAGTAGGGGGTAAGGTCACACAAGTGTCCTCCCGAAAGGGTCTTTCAGGCCTGTCCATGACAGTCCCGTCCTGGGTGACGGGTTCTTCTGGCACCGTCACTAACACGGGTTGAAAAGTAACTTTTTTCCTTGAACAACTCTCGTGCATACTGGGCCACTTCTTGGGTCCAAGCCTCAAAATCCCATTCTTTCCAGGCACGGACATCTGTCCAGTGGGGATGTAAGTCACAAGCTACACACACATCGTCATACACGTCTTGGGTAGCTAAAAGTTGACGAATCTTTTTTTCCCGTAGAGGTCGAGAAGTATCCAGATGAAACCGCAAGGCTTTGAGCAAAAGGAGTTTTTCGTGACCATTTAAGGCCATTGAGGTGGTAAGTACTGATCGTAAAGAGTCCACAAAGAATCGGCTGGTAAACGAAATCCCAGAAAACAAGTCACTAAGACACACACCACTTGTCGACCCAAATTGAACGGATACAGTTCTTGTAATAATTGATGGTAATGATCCACGGTTTAAATATGGTCATTGAGTTCCTTCCACGGAATCTGTTGGATTACATGTGACATAAGCCGTGGCATGGCAGCCTGTTTTTATATTCTCTTTTTTCCGGATGCAATACACGTACTTTCTAGCCAGAGATCTTCGTTCTCCAGTAGGGAATCTAAATCTTGCATACTGTAACCGAAACGTCAGAGTTCGTTTAGAAGTTTCCTCTTCTGTTAAGCAGATTCCACGTAACAAATGTTGGTAATCCTCTAACTTGTCTTCCTCAATGCGTTGCACTAGGTGAATCTCGAAGTAACCATAATTATGAACATGTCGATCATTAGCGACCTCAAAGTTTTGAACAATGTCTGACCATTGAAAGAATTTCTGACGAATCAGTTCTCTTATACCATTCAGGTACCAGTGGTCAAAGATCTGGTGACGTAACGGATGCAATTGTTCTTTACGTTTCACTTGTATTTTCACCAGCTCTCGGTAAATCCTTTCTCTCAACTCCTCAGGTAAGCCCAAAATGTTCTCTTGTAAAGTATCCATAAGTATATACACTGTTTTTGGAATCGTTGGGTGGTGTCCAATAGCCTCGTTTAACTTTGTGCCTGATGTAATATCCACTCATAATCAGTCTTCTTGTACTTTGGAACAGAGCATAATTTAAAACCGGACGAATCACTTTGAGTTTGCGTTTCACTTGTATTTTGATCAGTTCTCGGTAAATGCGTTCTCTCAACTCCACAGGCAAAGCACGAATGTTCTCTAGCAAAGTATCCATGAATAGGTCATACTAAATCCTCTTTGGTCTGACACAAGAAATGTACTGTTTGCACAAACATGGTTTTACTTCAGTGTCGAATTTAAATCGTTCAGTCACTAATCTACACATTACAATTCGTTCAGAAGTTTCCTCTTTCACCAAGTTGACATTGTGTTCAAGATGTTGGTAATTCGTTAACTCTTCCTCTGGAATTCGATGCAGTACGTTTACAATGATGTAGGTAGAATCGTCCATACCAAACCAATCCTTCTTAAAACTAGAGGATCGTTCATCAATGTCTGTCCGATGGAACACTTTCAATTGAATCAATCCTTGTATAGCCTTCAGGTACCAGTGGTTCAAACACCGGTGACGTAACGGATGCAATTGTTCTTTACGTTTCACTTGTATTTTGACCAGCTCTCGGTAAATGCGTTCTCTCAACTCCACAGGCAAAGCACGAATGTTCTCTTGTAAAGTATCCATGAACAGATGATGGTAAGAAGTTACTTCAATGTCTCGGTCCCACTAAGGGTAAGTAATGACAATTCGGTGACCATCGAGCATGTTCTACGTAGGCCGAATCATGCGGTTCCCAGTGGTGAAGTGACACATCGCAACTGAAGCACCTGACTTTATCTCCTTCGCCCAAGTAGAAAAATCCGGCTCTGGCTAATTCTTCGGGGGTCGGTCCTCCCAGATACTTAGGCCATTTTCCTTTGAACGATTGAAGACGATTTTCAAAGTCGCAGTATTCCGACAAACGCACAGGGAACGAATATTCGTTTTTCACAGGTTCGTTTCGATGAGGGTTGAGTGACATGGGCAGGAGTTTGCTCAGGGCTGGATGACATCCGTAGGGGGGTAGACGTGAAGGTGAACATTCCCCTTTAAAACGAAACCCAGTCAAATGTCCAAGAGGACGAGCGGCATCACTTTCGCATCCCACAGGTTTGACACGCACAGCATCACTTTCCATGATAGGGGTAGGGACACTAAAGTTCCCATGATGCTTTACGGCATCGCTCAGGTCACAAGGTACAGCATCGTACCCATCGCAAGGCTCACAATCGCACTCGTCTGCAAACTCCGTTACGCAATTACAATGGTAACCACATGGACAATCGCAGTTTCCTTGCGGACATTTTCCGTCGCAATGCCTGGGTCTTATCCATCCAGTATTAGTCACACTAGAGAAAGATAGAACTTTTTTACAATCCCCAAACTGGAACGATGTCTCTTTCAAAGTATTCATCTTGTTCGCTCGGTCTTGGTAGTCACAATGAACTATCGATCTTGCCTAGAGTTCCTTTTTATATACAGACCAATACCGACGTGACCGTACGGCAACGTAAAGTGATTGGGAAGTCTCACTCGCTTCTGGTACACGATTTGATAGACTTTTTCCAAGGGTCGACTGACGATGTGGTGAGTGGGTAAACGTACAATCTTGTTCGGTTGATAGGTGGTCACTTTAAAGTTTCCATCCTCTCCCGATTGCAAGGCTTCTTTCAAAACCCCAAAGTTGACCAATCGACTGGTACGATAATTCAGAGTCAATCCTTTCACTTTGCACGTCGTGTGCACTTCTCCTTGTTTGTCCCGGTATTCGTAGCCGTAATTTTTGGGGCCGCCACTGACGAAACTTAGAATCTTGTCGTCGGGATGCTCGTCTGTCCAGGCTCCTAAACGGTCTCCTTCGATGTCAGGGTGATGTTGAATCGGGTGATGGATGTAAATGCAACTGTCCGTGTCAAAGTACAGGACGCGTTCCCCTAACAGTTCTAAAGCTTCGTACAATTTTAAGCGAGCATGGGCTGTCACGCAAGCCGCAATGATGACATTTCCAAAAGGGTCGTCTTGTACAAAGTCTAGATCTTCTTCGTAATTGACCAAGATCAAATCCTCTCGAACGACGTCCACGTGTTTCATGTATTTGGTTTTGTCGTGAATCATCTGGAAGTAGCGGGAAGGTTCTGTCAAATATTCCGTCTTGGGTAAACACGGGCGTTGTGCCATTTTACCCCATAAGCAATTTAACATCACTTTGGCAAACGATCGCCTGCCTTCGTTTTTCTCGATGTGGTCTAAACTGATGCCTTCTTGTTCGTAGTATTTCTCTTTGAATTGTATTTGGTCTTCGGGAGTGTGACACCAGGAAGGATAGCCGCTGGCTTCTTGTTTCAGTTTCAAAAAGGCATCCACGTAGTCGGCGAAAATGCCTTTCTGACTGGGATCACCCTTGTGGTATTGTTGTGTCTTGGGAAAGTGGCAAATTTCGTACACTTCTAACAGTTGGTATCCCATGTCCAGAGCTTTGAACAATTCTACGCTGACCCAGGTTCCCGTCAAGGCCCGTTCTTCCTGGCTGTGTTGACAAGGCTGATCTTGGTTGCACGTTTCGGCACAAGTACGGCACAAGGGAAACATCAGTTTGCCTTGACAATGGTGAGGTAAGACGGGATGGTATAGGTTCGTGGGAGGCAAAACTTTCCACTTGATCAAGCCTTCGTATTGTCGAATGTTTTTCAGGTCGATGTGTTCCGTTAACAATTGCGGGTGCCCTACAGGAAAGCGACAATATTTGCACACGTAGGGATACAGCGAACACACGTCTAAGTATTTGATTTCTTCTCCTTTCTCTTCGTCGGCTTGGTACAGCAAACAGGTGGCATTGGTCCTTCCTCCGTACAAACTATCCCTCGGGTTCAGCGGGTCCATGAACTGCTGACTTTCCACGAGGCGTTTGAATTCGGGATCGGTTTTCAAACGGTGATCGTACTCGTGTTCCCACATTTCCACCACTTGGTATCCTTGCTGTTCTAACTTTAGGCGTCGCTGACAAGTGTCCTGGTACAAGTCTTCCATGGTTCGTTGCAAAAACTGATTTTTAGTGCTACGATCAGGGTAACAGACGGGACATCCGTGAAATAAGCAACCGTTAAACTCGTACACGATCTTTGGGTTTTCTAAGTCCCAGTCATCTACCGAATACGTTCCGATGGTCTTTTCACCCCCTCCGTTGCGGGCATGCTGAATCCATTTATCTTCCTTGTTGCACAAGTAATGTAACCAACGTAGGGCTTTGACCGAGTATTGACGTTTGACAAAGTTGGTCGTTTGAGGGCTGATGACAGCCACGGTGTTTTCAGGCATGAATCGTTGTCGATACACTAAGGAACACGCTTTGGCAATGGTGCAAGCTTCTTTCAAAGGATCGACCCCTCCGTGTTCCATGAACAGTTCTCGAAATTTTCCACAGCAACGCCGTAAAATGTCCACGTCGGAACGACAATACTTTAGCATTTCTTCCTGAAAGTCGAAAGGGTCCGAGGCGTGAGCCTGGTACCAAGCGTAGAAAGCTTCTCGTTGTTCGGTACGCATGTTGTCAGGGTCGTAATAGTGAGCCTCAGGCAAATGGGGTAGAACGGCGTGTTGATTGGCTTCCGTATTGAAAAAGTGTGGAAAGTACCCTTTAGCCATTTCTGTCATTCCAAACGTTTTAGGCATTCGACTCAAAGGCATGACCAAATAGCTCATCGAATCTTTAAACTGTACTTGTCCCACTTGCATGAAAATGATTTTGGCTACGTTCAAAGTGACTTTAGGACGCTCGGTGCCATGTTCCGTATAGTACCTCAAAAGAAACTGTCCATCGTATCCGGAAAAATTGTGAGCCATCACCGTGGCATGACGATGACAATCTCCGTAACGTTCGATGTCCTCTTGGCTCCATATCTTGTCGATGGGGTCTAAGACCCATTGGGCAAAATCGGCTAACGTGTTCGGTCCCCGAAAGATTTTTTCACGCCCTCCAGGAATCTTGCTGCAGTGAGGGCAATGACTGAAGATAGGTTCTTGAATGCACTTCTCGCACGCTCGATGAGCCACGCAGAAATTAGGGATGTGAATGCCGGTCTCTTGCATGCATTCGAAATCGTAAAAGATGAAATTGTCTTTCTTCTTGTGACCGTCCTCTTTCTCTGGTGGGGGTTGGTATTTTTGCACGTAGCATTGGTGTTCCAAGTCCACGATGTGGTGACAAATGTGACATTTTTTCTTTCCTCGACATACGTGTGCCTTGGCAGTATTGGTACATATGCCTTGTCCACAGGTAGGGCACAATTTCAGCAGTTGACAAGCACATTTCTGCTGTGAACCTTGCGTTTTTAAATGTTGTTGGTAACAGGTAGGGCTGACAAACGTGCGCAGACAAGTTGAACAAGGCACTGGTTCTTCGCTCAGACAGGGTGGAGAGGCCAAACATCCTGGACATTTCCATCCACAATGCTTGTGTTGCTCTCGATTGTTATAACCATAATCACATTTCTCACAATAATAACCGTATCCCAGGAATCCGGTGATGGTGGTAATGGTATCGAAATGGTCATCGTGATAATAAAGGTGAATGTATTTTCCGTCCTTAAAATGTTGGCCTCGAAACAACAGAGACCCGCGCATTTCTTGAGGGTGCACTTTCAAGGTGTAGCATGGAGCTAGGACATCTTGCAATTTTTGCATCTCAGGAATGCCACAGGGTGTGTCTTTGGACAGTCCGGCTTGTTACAACAGGAGTTCTGCTTCGTTTCGTTGTTTGGCTCGGTCGGATCGTTGAATAGTTTTCCAGGCTCTTTTCCATTCTACCGTGTCGTTCTTGTCGGCATAGGTTCGTCCCACCACGATGGCACGGGCTAAACACATCTGGTCTTGAGTGTTGTTAATTCGGACGAGACTCTTTTTGGTGTTGCGAAGGTCGTCCACCAATAACATCTTTTTGCGTCCAGTCCCTTGAGGAGGAGAGACGTGGGTCATGTCCAGTGTGGCTTTTCCATCGGTGATGTCAAACTGGTCATTAGATTGTTGTACGTGTTGAATCTTGTCCATGACTTTGGAAGCGGTCAATTCTGCAGGGGTGCTAAACTCGATCCAAACAGGGGATTTCAAACCGTCGTGTTGTATGGAAAGTCTCAAGCGATCGTCTTCTTTGGGTTGACATTGTCGCTTGAGTGAAGTGAGCAAAGAATCCCACACCCCAGTGATGAACACTTCTGCTTTCTCTAACGGCACTTCAGCCTTGAAATCTTTAAACTTCACCGTGTATTTGTAAGCCGTGGTTCTAAATTTTCTAGAGGAGCGCTTTTCCGTCTCTCGAATGGAATAGTACTTTTCAGGGTTGACTAAGGGTGGTGAACTTGGTTTAGAGGTTTCAAATTCTGGTTCACTCATGTCCTCTTCAAAATCACTGGCATGAATTTGTGCCAAGATTTCAGCCCTGGTACGAGGCGATAGATCACGTTTCTGCCTCTTACTTTCTTCTTCTTTCTTCTCGAATGAATAGGATCGTTTCATCTTGAGTGCAAAACGTCAAGTGACTCAAGTTTAAACACCATAGACTAATTTATAGTCATGGCGGACCAGCGTATATAAAAGGGCGTGTGTCTTGTCCTTTCACTATTCATTTCACTCTCAAGCCGAGCACAACGATGGAAGAGACTAACCAAATCGAACGTTTCGTCAGATCTTTGCGAGGGGTCATTAGAAAATTCTCTTCAGACCAGCCCACGGACTACTCTCCTTCCTTTCGAGATAAAAGTCAAGATACTTGCTATATCTGTCAGAAGAAAGGGCATTGGTCTTCAGAATGTCCAGACCGTCAAAAAAAAAAAAAAAAAACAGGGACTAAAAAAAGACAAAAGTCAAGATACCTGTTATTATTGTAAAGAAAAAGGACATTGGTCTCCAGATTGCCCAAAAAAGAAACAAGAGGAGTCAGAAGAAAAGAGGAATTCTTCAGAAGAGGAGAGGGATTCTTCGGAAGAAGAGAGGGATTCTTCAGAGGAAGAAGAGGAAGAAAGAAGCCAATTCTATTTAAATGAGGCAAAGAAGCAGGAGAAGAAAAGAAGAAGGGAAGAAAATGCGGAAAAAAAGGTGAAGAAATTGAAAAATCAGAGAGACTAAACAAGGAGAAAGAAGAAGTCAATGAACTTTTAATTAAAGTGTTGTGTTGTGAATTGTGAATTGGATTGTAAAAAATGGAGAAAAGAATAAATTAATGATACAAGGTAAGTGTCTTTGAGTTTTGATTTTAAAATAAGAAGCTACACTCACGCACTCATACACAGACACGTACTATAAGGGTAAAATGGGTGGGTTTTTTTTGTTGAGTTATTGGCAAATTGAAATTGTATTTCTTTTCGACAAATGTGGGTGGCCCTGAAAAGGGCCTTTTTTCTTTATGGTGTAGGGGTGAGTTTAAGCAATCAACTTTAACTGCCTTAAGCCTTTGCCACGGCCAAGGCCTACTTCTGGACTGCGTAATGTTGATGATGATGATGATTGGGTTGAAATCACTAAGGGTGGTACGGTAGGCTTAGTCACAGGGTTGACGTGTTTAGCTCGGGAAGGTCGTATTCTCTTCGGTCGTAATAAAGAAGTCTGATACATTTGTTTCAGACTTCTTAACTCCGCTAAAATGTCCAACAGTACCGTGACCGTTTGATTTTCACCCTCTTGTTTCTTTGCTGCTACTTCTTCTTGCTGTTGTTGCTGTTGTTTTTTTCTTACCTCTTCTTCTTGCTGCTGTTGCTGTAAGAGAAAAGCTTGTTCCGCTTCCTTTTGTCGTTGTATAAATTTCTCCAATTCTTCTTTCTGTCTCTGTCTAAAATTCTCCACTTGCGGTAATGAAGAAGGTAACGAAGGTTCCGGAACAAATTCTTGCGAGGAGAGAAAATCCACAAAATCCCAATTCACCTCTTCTGAAAGTAAGTCCGGGTTCCCTTGGGCAGTCTCCCCTGCTGGTGCACCCCAATGGATCGTTTTCTGAATTTCCGTCTTGTCCTTTCACTATTCATTTCACTCTCAAGCCATGACTTTGGAAGCGGTCAATTCTGCAGGGGTGCTAAACTCGATCCCTTGTGTCTTCCATGATGTTTAGGACGGACATGCTCATGTATGTCCGATCCAAGTGGACTGTTGTCCACAGGACAAACACCAGCCTGTGGATACGTAGGATCTACGTTGAAAGACAAGGATGCCTGAAAAGAGTGCTGATTTACGGACCAACAGTAAGACGCAGCCTAAGGACAAGAAGAAGACCAATGCGGTGCCCTTTATGTTAATGGATACATTAACATAAACCCAAAGGCCCTTTTCAGGGCCAGCCATATTTCTCGAAAAGAGAATGACTTTTCAATTGCCTACCCCTTTTTTAAATTTAAATTTAAATTTAAATTTAAATTTAAAATTTAAAAAAAAAAAAAAAAAAATCTCCAAAACCCAAACTCTATTCCCCCATGTTAATTTCCCCTTGTCGCTAGACAGACCCACACTATAGTTCCATGTTAAATTCCCTTTGTCGCTAGAGTGACCCACGAATTATTCCCATGTTAATTCCCCTTGTCGCTAATCTGACCCACGATTTTTCTCCATGTTAAATTTCCATTGTCGCTAATCGTTCCCGCGGGGGGGGGGGGGGGTCTGTAATGCTAATTCCCATTGTCGCTAATGTATCCCTATTCACTACTTGTATACTTATGACGAATGGAATGGTGCATGATCTTTATTCGATTACATGTATTAAATTTGTAAAAATAACTAAATATCACGCATCCAGTGATGGCTAAAATACTTGATTACATTCGTACGTTGCATGAAAAATATAATAACTGTATATAATGCATTGATTAGCCCCTCCCCCCCCCCCCCAAGACAAGCCGATAGGTACAGAATTCAATTTGCAATGTTCTGACGAACGTTATAATAGAGGAAGAATTGATTGAACTTCTCAACATCTGCTAGAAAAAAATTGTCGTTTCGTCTGTACCGTCATTGGAAAGACTCGCTGGTAGTACTGCTTTGTTTTGTGTTTTTTGCCTTGCTTGCCAGCTCTCGATACACTTGTAAATATTTGTTTCACAGACCATGTCGACTAAAACCCTTCTGATGTTCTCTGTAGTATGGTATCCATTTTACGGGCACAGCAGATGAAAACGAGTCGAACATGCTGGATGATTATTACCATACATTGTGTTTAAGGTATATTACCACTAATTATCTTTTATCGCCACTGGGCCAGTCTACTAGTAGGGGAAAACATATAGAGTACTAAATATTTTGAGGTGCGAACATTAGCTAGTAAATAGAATGAATTTTCTTGCATTATACGTTCCATAAACTTCAGTCTATGTAATATAGAGGATAACAAAATATTTACTTTTAATCTGATATCTTGTATTTAGTTCCTTACTGACAAAATAACATATTAGGTCTTGTTGCTAGATATGTAATTTAGGTGCAGGCTACGGAAGTCACCATGTTTGGCAGCTAAAGGATACAGAAAAAAAAACCGTGCTGCGAAATACCTGTTTTTCAAGGCTGAAATTTTGTTCTCTAACCCTAATGAATGGAAACGTATGGCTTGTATACCAGTCTAACATATAAATTATTTTCTATGTTTTATATATTAGGCTTATATTCTATGGGAAATGAATTATTGGTCCAATCCCTAAGGATGAGGTGTGTGTGTGTGTGTGTGTGTGTGTGTGTGTGTGTGTGTCCATCTTTGCGATCCTTTCATTGTCATTAGTTGATTTATGCGAAACTATAATACACGGGATCATGTCTGGAGTAATTTAAGGCAGCCATAAGTAAAAGTCCGAATGAATGGGGAAAATAAACATCATAAAGGTTACAGCTACCCAGTATTTACTAGTGTCTGGATTAATTGACACAATTTTGTACATCCGTGTGAGACTGAAATTTGAGTTTTAGTAGAGCTTCTACCGATTATGATTTTGCATCACCAATATCTTAGTGAACAGTTATATTTGCACTGCAAGCACATTGAAAAATTTCCGTAAAAAATTTGCCTTTGGTCACCGTGCTAATCGCCGTGATATTTTTGTTACCTTTTCTGCCGGACTATAACAACACTGAGTTGCAAGGTGGAATGGAATTTACCCAACGCCTACATTAATTGGATTATTGTATCTATCATCACGTCGAATGTAATTATTTTCTCTATCACCTCGCAACAAATTCACTTTTCTGATTTCATCTCGGATATTTCCTGTATGAAATTTATGAATGTGTTACACAGAATCTAACATTTATCACATGTTATGTTTGGGCGGCGCTTTTGAAATGGCTCAATTTCCAATCTAACTTACAACTCTCTGTGCTAAGGAAAAAGTTGGAGTGGATAGATTACCCCCTTAGGCCATCTGTCTGAGTGCGTGTGTGTGTGTGATTTGGATTTTTTTTACGTAGCTTTAACAATTGTTCAGTTATATCGCTACCACGTGTGCAGTATGGCAGTTTTTAGTGATGTCTAGCACTGGGGCATCATGCCGCAGATATGTAGCTTAATGTCCCACCCAGTCACATTATCCTGACACCAGGCCGACCAGTCCTAACACTAACCTCTTAATGCTGAACGCCAAGCGAGATAGCTGTTAGTACCATTTTTATAACTCTTTGGTATGACTCGGCCTTGTATCGAACCCACGACCTACCGCATCCGAGGCGGACGCTCTAACCACTAGGCCACCGGAGCGGTGACCATCTGTCTGAAATGTAACACCAAACTGCTACATGATTTCGCATATTTAAATTATAATCAGAAAAGAGCCTGTCTCTCGGAATAAGTGATCTTTTGTGCAATATTTTATCAGTTTTATTTTGGATTAAATTTGTTATATTGTTCATATTTGTTTTAAAATTTTGGCTGAATGTTCAAAATCTTTTGGCTGATATTTCATTGCGTTTATATAAAGTACTTTCAAAAATATAACACATGCAAATTAAGAAAAAAAAATTGTATAATAATGCTTTTTGTAAAATTGAATATTTGCGAATTTATATTTACCTCCGTTTGCAATATGCTAAATAACATACCCCAAAACAAGATCGCACCTTGCAGATAATGCAGTTGTACAATCGTAAACATAATGACACTTGATACGCAAGGACAATGCTTTGTATCTTTCTGCACCTGACTGTACGCACCAATATCAACTATGTATCGTATACACCAATTATGTATCGTATACACCAATTATGTATCGTATACACCAATATCAACTATATATCATGTACAGCAAGATCAACTAAGTATCGTAAAAACCAATAACAACTATGTATCATGTACAACAATATCAGCTATGTATCGTGTACACCAAGACCAACTATGTATCATGTGCGGCAAGATCAACTATGTATCATATACACCAAGATGAACTATGTATCATATACACCAAGATCAACTATGTATCTTATACACCAAGATGAACTATGTATCATATACACCAAGATCAACTATGTGTCCTTCATACCACATTGCAACGTTGCATCAGATCATTCAGATTCACCTAACTACATAACTATTCTGAGTTACTGTTTAGGTCCCCTCCTAAACCATGAATGTTGGCCATATGACTTCCCATCTCACTTACTGTTTAGGTCCCCTTCTACACCATCAATCTTGGCCATATGACTTCCCATCTGACTTACCGTTTAGGTCCCCTCCTAAACCATGAATGTTGGCCATATGACTTCCCATCTGACGTACTGTTTAGGTCCCCTTCTACACCATCAATCTTGGCCATATGACTTCCCATCTGACTTACTGTTTAGGTCCCCTCCTAAACCATGAATGTTGGCCATATGACTTCCCATCTCACTTACTGTTTAGGTCCCCTTCTACACCATCAATCTTGGCCATATGACTTCCCATCTGACTTACTGTTTAGGTCCCCTCCTAAACCATGAATGTTGGCCATATGACTTCCCATCTGACTTACTGTTTAGGTCCCCTTCTGCACCATGAATGTTGGCCATATGACTTCCCATCTGACTTACTGTTTAGGTCCCCTTCTGCACCATGAATGTTGGCCATATGACTTCCCATCTGACTTACTGTTTAGGTCCCCTTCTACACCATCAATCTTGGTCATATGACTTCCCATCTGACTTACCGTTTAGGTCCCCTCCTAAACCATGAATGTTGGCCATATGACTTCCCATCTGACTTACTGTTTAGGTCCCTTTCTGCACCATGAATGTTGGCCATATGACTTCCCATCTCACTTACTGTTTAGGTCCCCTTCTACACCATGAATGTTGGCCATATGACTTCCCATCTGACTTACTGTTTAGGTCCCCTTCTGCACCATGAATGTTGGCCATATGACTTCCCATCTGACTTACTGTTTAGGTCCCCTTCTACACCATGAATGTTGGCCATATGACTTCCCATCTGACTTACTGTTTAGGTCCCCTTCTTCACCATGAATGTTGGCCATATGACTTCCCATCTGACTTACTGTTTAGGCCCCCTCCTACACCATGAATCTTGACCATATACCTTCCCATGGGCCAGCAGATACTAAACGTTGCAGTTAATTCTAACTGATAGGAATACCTAGATTATAGCACCATAATTACAAATAGGTGAACATATTTAATCAACTATGACTTAAACGAGCAATTTATTTCCTTCCAATATCTAAAAGTTAACCAGAAATTGAATTGCGTTAATATTTGAAAAACATTTTGACACAACCTCAATAAATGTGCACATGGTCACGTAAAAATATCTTCACATCATAGTCTTCATCGTGTGTGTGTGTGTGTGAGAGAGAGAGAGAGAGAGAGAGAGAGAGAGAGAGAGAGAGAGAGGGGGAGGGGGGATTTGGATTTTTAACGTAACTTTAACAACTTTCCAGTCATGTTGCTGCGATTTCTATAGTGTGGCAGTTTATAGTGATTTCTGGCACTGGGGCATCATCCCACATATATGTAGCACAATTCCCCACCCAGTCACATTATCCTGACACAAAAACCAATAAGTCGAAACACCAACCTCTTGTTGATGAACGCTGAGCGAGGCATCTGTTAGTCTTTAGTATGACTTGGTCGGGGTTCGAACCCGCGACTTCCGCACCTCATCTAGTCAAACCATACTGGTCACTGATGATACGGGTGAGCAACTTCAACTTTGCAAATGTATGTTTAGGTCGATAATTCAAAATAAAGTCTTGTTTCTTTTGCACTTGGTCGAGTTTCGATGAAGCTTCGGAAAACAATCTGCCTGTTCTAGTGGTAGTTGGTTAACTAATAATACCTTTTTGTAATTAGGCCAATGTAGTATTGCTACTTCTGCCTATTAGAATAATTACAATGTATAATTTCTGCCATGCTCATTGGAAATCATATGGACAAAATACATTGCGTAATTACCAACAAAAGGCACAGAAAACCATAACGACAAAAAGCATCGTGTAGCGTCAAGGCCGGATTAAACGCTGAGCAAACAGAGCAGTTGCACAAGGGTTCACGTCTGGCTCAGGGTGGGGATGGGTGGCAAAGTAGTGAAATGTATTTTATTTTATTTTGGGGTTCAGTGGGGTCAGGACCTCTTTTTAAAACACCTAATGGGTCCTTACCATCTTAATCCACTCTATTATAGCCTGTATTTTTACTCATGATATTGGCAAGTGTACTGCTAGCCTTGCAGGAATTTGCAAGGAAATCACGAGGAAAGGTTATACCATATTTTAGAAAACATTTTTTAAGATTCATTGCAAACGAAATAGAGTGTAATCTAAAGACTTCGAATAAGGCAGTAATGACACAAAGATTTCGATCAGCTTAGAGACGTACTCTCTACGAATACAAGACAGTCAACTATTCTAAGTTAAGGCATCGACTGAATATGTTAAACTTGCAGTGGTGATGTTCATGCCTTTTTCATGCATACACACATACACACATACATACATACATACGCACACATACATACATACATACATACATACATTCATACATGTATACATGCAAGCATACATACATACATACACACACACACACACACACACGCATGCATACATACATACATACATACATACATACATACATACATACATACATACATACATACATACATGCATGCATGCATACATACGTAATAATAGTAATAATAATAATAATAATGAGGACTTTGTATAGCGCCTAATCTTTAGAAGCTCTAAGCGCTTTACAACATTAGACAACACCTATAAGATAAGAAACATAACAATATTATTACAAAAGAAACAAACAACATGAAATTGGAAAAACATTTAAAAAAAAAAACGCTGAGAATATTTCAGATAGGAAACATTATTAGGTCTTTAAGTTTGTTCTTGCAGTCGAAATAAGTGAGTTTTGAGAGCACTCTTGAATGTGATCACTGTGTCTTTGTGTCAAAGTTCGGTGGGCAATTCATTCCACGTTGCTGGGCCCTGGTGCCGATATTTAGCTCAGGCATTCGACTGTGTATCCCTATCAAAAGTTTTACTTAATATCACATCTTTAAGAAATGCCAAATCATTTTCTCACGCCTCTGCTCGACATGGCCGTGATTGCGTCCGCCTAATATGCAAGTGAGATCCCGTTGAATGGAATAATGTCCTCTCATTGGTTAAAGGAACGACGTCCTGTATTTGTGTATAAATTATTTTCAGTTGGCCAATGAGAAGGTAGGATTCCATTCAGCGCGTTCTTCTTCCATATTAAGCGGGCGCGATCAGGGTCATGTCGAGTAGTAGCATGGGAAAATGATTTGGCATTCCTTAAAGGTATAATATGAAGTCAAACTTTTGATAGGGATACACAGTCAAATGCCTGAGCTAAAATATAGGTAACAAATTTATTAAGTTACGCAAAGCGTAGCTTGAAATATCAGCTTTTGTTCTTAAATAGGTCGCGCGAGCAAAGTTACAAGTGTCCTCCCTTGTAGTCGTTATATATTACATGTTTGACAGGTCAATTGTAAGCAACGATACGAGCCATTGTTGATTTTACTGGTTGCAAGTCATAGGCTTTGGGAAACCTAGAAGTGACAACCAGCGGTACAGTGTATCAGTAATTATCTTGGTTAGGAAACAGATGCAACAGCAACTAAAAAGCACGTAGTTTCAGTCAGTAACGAATATACAAACTTCCCGAGTAATTTTGTTACGAATGATGATATTAAAAACATGTTCTAATTTTTTATGTCAAAATAGCTCAAAAAGTGTGTATTTTTGGTAGAAAGCAGTGAAACTTGTCACAATTTAAATTTGAGTATTACAAATATAATTGTATTTATTATCCTTAATCACAGGTTTGACACCTGTCATGTATGCCAATGCAGTCGCCAAATGGACTATTCTAAAAGATATTGGGGCCTAATCCAACTTTTGGAAAAATGTTGGAAATTTTTAGATTAAGAAAAAACTGTCATTTTCTGATTATTTACTAGCGTATGTTAATATGTTACATACATGTATTCATTTCTACGATTATGTATCATCCTACGATTTTCAGGTGACCAGTTTGAATATTTTGCGTAATTTCTCAGGTCCACTCAATATTTTATTGTTTTGTGAGTGAGTGTGCTTTATGTTTACTGCCCAGCTATTGGAAGACCACTCAAAGTTTCTTTCCTTATGTTATCAATTATGTAGATGGCTCACTATGACATGTAAATATTACGTTTGATGTATTGGCTAGGATCGCTATAGCTTGGTAACTTGTAATAATTCCTCTGTTCTGTTTGGGTATGAATTGAGGTTTATTGAGGTACCGCTGGCTAACGGTTAGAACCAGAAAGATAGAACGCTATGATAACGTGAGGTGTTAGCGTGAAACTGTCCAGAGTTGATTTAAACCAGAGAATAGTTATGAAGTAGTAATCCATTTGAAACCGGTCTCCCAGACTGATATTTTCCAGAAGAGTTATTAATAAAGGCGGACTATAAGAAGATTATTCTGACTTCTATGGGTCGAAGGATCGAGAGAGAGAGAGAGAGAGAGAGAGAGAGAACGTCAACCTGTCACCCATTCATATGATGAAATTTGTTCTACCAGTAACAGACCAGCTAAATGAAATTCGCATAAATTTGCAACTCTATTCCTGAGAGAAAGCGAATCATTCGCGTGATTTTTGTTTATGAAATTAATTAAACTGATGTATTTTACATACAGGGGTTCGTTTTATTCCGTTTATTTCTGCTCATTTCTCTGTGATTCCATTCCTGGATAACGCTAACCAAAAATCTTATGGAGTGGGATAGATCACACTTCAATCCACCCACACACCCCGTCACAACAGAGTAATCCTAATCCTCCCACTTTAGTTACAATTTTGTATATCATACCTTATACAACAATTAAATGCACATGGAGAGTGTGTTGCGATTTTGTTTTGAGCTGTGATACTTTATTTTGTTTTATCTCAATATAATTATTTTTCTTTAAATAATAGTTATAATATTTATTTTTTTTTATAAATCAGAGCAAGATATTTTCACCTATTTACAGAAGGAAATTTACCAACAAAAGTGTTAGGGTCCTGTCCCTGAGCATTACATTGCTGGTACGCATCGCGGTATGTGAAATACCGTGGGACAAACTTTTCTTGTGGTACCCAGTTTTACTATATATGCAGTCTAAACCTTGCTTGATCATGAACTAAATGCAAACACTCAGCCAAAGCGTGCAAACGATGTAATATAAGTAACGATGCGTTTCTCTTATTTTACGGTTGTGATATAAACGGACATGTATCTCATCATCAATTTCATGATGATATTGGACAGTGCTAGAGAAATGAACATCAATTTCATGATTATATTGGACAGTGCTAGAGAAATGAACATCAATTTCATGATTATATTGGACAGTGCTAGAGAAATGAACATCAATTTCATGATTATATTGGACAGTGCTAGATAAATGAACATCAATTTCATGATGATATTGGACAGTGCCAGAGAAATGAACATCAATTTCATGATTATATTGGACAGTGCTAGAGAAATGAACATCAATTTCATGATTATATTGGACAGTGTTAGAGAAATGAACATCAATTTCATGATTATATTGGACAGTGTTAGAGGAATGAACATCAATTTCATGATTATATTTGACAGTGCTAGAGAAATGAACATCAATTTCATGATTATATTGGACAGTGCTAGAGAAACGAACATCAAACACCATCTTTAAGCCAAGTTTGTGCACCATATCATTGGTCCAACATGGCCTAATTGAGAAAATAGCGGACATAGCTCATTATATTGCGTCATCTTTCAAAGTTTTATGATTACAGAAAGAGTAGTATTACAGAGCATGCAAAAAATGAACCTGTGATCATGAGCTAAATGCAAAACCGTGACCTAATTCAGTGAAAAATTATGAAAAGTTAGTCCCTGCATGTTTTGTTATACTGATGCAATACTAAAAGTGATACATACCATCGCCGGTTTAATGATTCTAGCATCAAAACTTTATAAAACAAACTTGAAGTAAAGTCAGTGAAATATTTACATAAAGTCCATGTGTATTAGCTAAACATGGAATGCTACTAAAGATGAAAATGACATCACAGCGACATAATTCTATTAAGGACATCGTACTAATAGAGAAGAGGGCAAAATTTTAGTTCCGTTGTTGTAACATAAACATAGCTTGAAAACAATAAAACTTAACCAAGGTCAGTGGAATGTGAAATATTGGTCACATCGACTTAATTTTTTGATTCGGCTGAAAAAATCTCGTCAACATAATAGATTTCCCAGGTTTCTTGACTCCAGGTATAGCAACATGAATACAATGAATTTTAATAAAATAAGCTAAAGGCAAAAAGGGTTTAAATTAGAATGAAGAAATGATATACAAAAATTAGACTCTTCATCCCCATCCAAATCGGTTAGTTGCTATGAAAGCCACTCAAAACGTTGCATCAGACCAAGGAAGAAAGAATGTTTGAGACGCATATGTACATGAATTTATGTGATGCCACTTCCATCTTGATTTTATATTTTCTGAAAAGACGATTTTATTGAGATAGGATTGTCACTGAAAGCTTTCCTATCACCCGTCTGTCTTTAGTAATGAAATGGTGCCGATCTGGCTGTGTACATAGTGATGTAACAACATTAGTCATACTTGAGGGCGGTTCAAAGTTAGAAATGCCTTCAAGCTGGGGCCCAGGGTTCCATTTTGATTTATCGCGCTTGCTTTTACACATCTCACTTCTGTCGGCGTGGGTTAGAATCTTGACTCGGACAACCTGGAGTTATGTGAGAAAGATTTGCCAGAAGCTTCCCGTGGGTCCTAGTTATAACCGGGGTCTTCTACGTTTCTTCTTATGTTCTCCCTCTACCAAACAGGCTGACCGCTATGTATAGCCTATCATGTACTGCAAAGTTTGCCAAATTCAGTTTTTGAGCAGAAAAAGTCGAACAAGTGCACGTAATTTTAGCATTTATTGGCTTCATTTGATCGGTACAATTTCTCCGATTTTATGGTCTTGTGATTTCTCTCACATTTTGTGAAATTATATCCAGCGATTTTGGAGAACAAATAAACGTTTTAATTGCTCCAGTTTTGGTAACGACAGTCAGTGTTGATATTTTATCGGCATGGCTTGTACAAAACTGTAAGACTTTCAAGCTAGAATGACTCATGTCAGAGTTGGTGAAATTCTAGTCAGCAGTTCAAGATAATAGATCTTTTAAATTATTATTGATTGCACATTAGGATAATTTGAATAAGTTTTGATTGCCTTTATTCTAAGAACTTCGTTTGATGGATTTTGTGAAGAAACTAAAATGGCAGCTGTTACTGGATGACAAATAGTTTTTAATGTTTCGTCTCTATTTGATGGTGGATGGCATCAATTGTAAATATTTAAAAGGTATTCTTACCAGGATGCCTTTTGTCAAATCTGATCAAATTCTTGCTCAAAATCAAGAAATTGTTTGAAGTTGTTTTTTTATTTATTTTGAAACAGCGGCCATATTTGGTGCCAGATCGACACCATTCGTATAAATCTGAAAGCTCGTCATGTCAGAATGATCTGTGCTTAGTGTTGGCAAAAATGATTCAGTGATGGTTGGATAAGAAATTCACAATGTCAAGTTTTGACCTGCGCACGGCGGACCCAGGATCGTGCCACAGACTTGCTTGGCCTTAGGGTCAGGTTAGCTAACCAATGTGACAGTTGCATGAAGATTCGCGAAGAATGGGGAAATTGTAAAGATTTAAACCTGTACTTTTATATATGTCGATGTCTCTAGGTAACCCATTCAGTTAGTCAAAACCTTGTTCATCCGCCAAACAGTACCTGTACAAATGCTACAAGGCAGACTCTGATAGATACCTGGATGACAAGGCTGGACAGTGGTCCAGTGAAATTTGTTTACGTGATAGTTCATTGACATATGCCACGTTCAGCAGAGAGGTCTATTCTATATTTGCATATTCTTGAAATATACAAATTTACCGTTTTCTGTAATTGGTACACGCGGATACCATATCCCACCTCTCTCTCTCTCTCTCTCTCTCTCTGACATAACTATTAATAGTCTAAGTGGCACTGTCCTACCTTTTACATAGATATTCTAAATATTGGGCTTGGAATGCCCGTCAGAATGAATACCTATTCGAACCAAAACGACCAGTCTGAGAAAAAGTAACGAAACCTAGTCATAATGGAAAAGAGACGGTCGAAAAACATTAATGTCAAGATGCGATTCTTGGTACTTGGAAGAAAAAGACAGCTGAGCCAAGTCCGCAGTAACTGCAATATGAAAATTTGTAATTTTTAGGCCTTCAATTTTTAGGAAAGTACGTACGGTGCAAGCTCTATCATTAGATGAAATTCTCTTAATTAGAGAATGCATTTAGCCAGTACCGAAGGCAGCTATTGAATCATCACAGATGTTAACAGGTCGATATATTTATGTCATTAATCTTCAATTAGAGATTCCACCGCTAGAAATGTCTGACTAAATTACTGAAACAGTTAACAGGAACAAAAGGAAATGAAACAGTTTACCTTATTTACCTTAAGTAAGTGCTCCGTCCGCCAAGTTAACACGACTAATCTCTGTGTAGATCAAGCCGCCAAGTTAACACGACTAATCTCTGTCTAGATCAAGCCGCCAAGTTAACACGAATAATCTCTGTCTAGATCAAGCCGCCAAGTTAACACGACTAATCTCTGTGTAGATCAAGCCGCCAAGTTAACACGACTAATCTCTGTGTAGATCAAGCCGCCAAGTTAACACGACTAATCTCTGTCTAGATCAAGCCGCCAAGTTAACACGACTAACTTCTGTCTAGATCAAGCCGCCAAGTTAACACGACTAATCTCTGTCTAGATCAAGCCGCCAAGTTAACACGACTAATCTCTGTGTAGATCAAGCCGCCAAGTTAACACGACTAATCTCTGTGTAGATCAAGCCGCCAAGTTAACACGACTAATCTCTGTCTAGATCAAGCCGCCAAGTTAACACGATTAATCTCTGTCTAGATCAAGCCCCCAAGTTAACACGACTAATCTCTGTGTAGATCAAGCCGCCAAGTTAACACGATTAATCTCTGTCTAGATCAAGCCGCCAAGTTAACACGACTAACTTCTGTCTAGATCAAGCCGCCAAGTTAACACGACTAATCTCTGTGTAGATCAAGCCGCCAAGTTAACACGAATAATCTCTGTCTAGATCAAGCCGCCAAGTTAACACGACTAATCTCTGTGTAGATCAAGCCGCCAAGTTAACACGACTAATCTCTGTCTAGATCAAGCCCCCAAGTTAACACGACTAATCTCTGTCTAGATCAAGCCGCCAAGTTAACACGACTAATCTCTGTCTAGATCAAGCCGCCAAGTTAACACGACTAATCTCTGTCTAGATCAAGCCGCTAAGTTAACACGACTAATCTCTGTGTAGATTAAGCCGCCAAGTTAACATGACTAATCTCTGTCTAGATCAAGTGCTGTTGAACGTACACATGTTTTGTTTTAGATTTGATTTCTTGTAGGCACTACCAAAGTAACTTTAGTATTTTTTCAGATAACATATAAATTTAGTAGGAACTGGTATTACTAACAGCGTGTGTATTAAAACAACTAGTACAGAGGTGTTCTGCTTGTATGATCGGAGACGCACTAAAAATTGCCGGTGCTGTTACCCACGCTTTACTATTTACTTGCCTCTCTCCGTTTTTGTTTTTATTTTAAATTAATGATGTGGAAAATGCATCAAAATCAAATATAGAAGCTAGTATCATTTTAGAAGACATGTCTTTATATATTTTACTGTTAACTGATTATTCTGTGATATTTGCAATTTTGTCTTATTACTATGACATTTTGGCATTTATGAAAGCAGAAAATATAAAACGGCTATACAGAAAATATTGATCTTCCTTTTCAATGTTCTTTGCAACAAAAGGATAAAAGACATAATGTATTCTGACTATAGTTCAGCAATTGCCTTGGAAGCATCGTATATGTATAATGATTTGAAGATGTTTTCGAAACCGCTTCCTCTTTTAGAATGATTGCTGATGCCAGCCACAGAAAGGCTTCAAGTAAATTAAGGCTTCTTCATGCCAATTAAAAATCGAGAAAGGAGTGGCATGAAAAGAAATGTGAACTTTGGGCAAATAATGTGGTCAAAGATGATAACCATTTTGGGCTAATCTGTCTTTTATACCTCTCAGTAAAAAAACTCCTATAATGAGCCTTAAAAATGGCATGAGCCAAGCATGTCCAAACAACTCAAATTTGTTACAAAGGAAGATTTATCAGATGTAACATAGCTTACTAAATATGTAAATAATACATGCTAACTTAGGTTATTTTCTGCCGCTGTCTAGTTCTATCCCCCTTTCTAAAGTTTTAACATCAGAGAAAAGAGAACATCTAACAACTTCCATATTCATTAATTTATGCATCCCTGTATTGCTTATATAAAAAAAATTGTTGTACTGAATGCGTTGCTTTGATTACAACTTATCAATAAAGTTATGTTTTTTAATATTTAACTACCATAATATGTACATAAATAGATATGTAAAAACTACAATATTTGTGTAAAACTTTTATCGAACTTTATTTCAAACTTTGCAACGCAAAAGTAGCACCAGGAACAATGGTTATATTTTGCATCAGCTGGCTATTTTTAGGCAGCATTCAGTAGCCGTAGCTTCGTTGGTAACACCTTTTTCCTGTCGTGCGAAAGAGCAACAGGTCAAACCCCTTTGTCTCCATTCTATTTCCCATCTCACATAGTATTGTAGTGATCCTGTTATCCGGGTTCTCATTTTAGACAAGTCATGCTATTTGCTGATAGAATTAATCGCCCATTTTAAGTTCAATATATATTTTAGCACTGCCTGATTTGATTTGTCTATCAGTACTTTTAGTTAGTTAGCACATACTAAGTGTAGGGGATGGGAAACTTCACAGAACTGCTACCTTACGTCTGTTTCCTTTGAATGTGTAAATAAATATTCGTGTGGTCAGCTCGCTAGTACATATCATTGGACGTTAAATGGAACTTGAATCGACTTGCCTTTATGTTAGTAAATATCTGGGGCAAATGCATTCGGAATAAAGAGATTTCGTACGATTTCTACACTCGACTTTAGATTACAGTTTAATTAATTTGCCTGAATTATAGCACCAAGCAAGATTTTTTACAAAGTAATGTATGTCGACACCGACGTGGAAAACTGAATTACTGCCAAACACATAATCTCTTATATATTTCAAATAAACGGCATACAAATATATCTAAATCGTTCCCTAGACCTCTTATATTTTTGTATTTTTTACAACAAAGATCGTTATATAAATCGATGCAAGTATTTTAATATTCCGCACATGTCAGCTCATATACGAGCTGAGAATATTAACTTCAAAATAATTTCTCAAGCCAAATTTAGTAACGTTGGCTTGTTATGTACTTACAATATCCTTTATATTTTGTTAACTGATTGGTATTGATTAGTAGATATTAAACATGAGAAAACCTTTACGTAAATAGAAACAAAAATTAAACTGGGTTACATTAAAAATAAATTTATGAAATTAAAATGATAACCCAACTATTTTGCTCAGATAACATATCTGGTTGAGGATTCTTTAAACATAGGTTTGGTAAGTGGAGATTCTTTACACACACACACACACACACACACACACACACACACATATATATATATATATATATATATATATATATATATATATATATATATATATATATATATATATATATATATATATATAACATGTCATGTCTCTAATAATTTCAAGGAAACCTATGTGAGCAAACACAAGCATGTCATTACTAGATATTCCATTTTCTGTCGTATAATTAATACTACTACTAAACTGTGTCCTGGCCAGACCCCCCCTTCTTTAACAGAAACATCCACGAGTATTTATATCTTTGTACCAAATATAACTGTATAGCTAACCGTTTGTTCTTTTGGCCTTAAAGAAGGAAAGACCAATAAAAGACTGCAACCTTAATTATAATCCGATGCTATAGGATTAACACAATTTTATATTTAAGGCTTTACAGCATTTTTAAATTAATGTTTCAAATTAATAGTACGCTAAACTTAAAAATTGTCATACAACGTTTAAGTTAATCATCTTAAATAAATCTTAAATAATTTTGAAAAAGGAAACTTGTGGCTATCAAACGTTTACGAGAGTAGACCAAAATCACTGGAGCTCCAAGAACAACTATATTGTTATATTATCAAAACTCATTCTTACATACAGAAGTAGAAAGGAGGGGATGACATTTATTTTTTTAATTGAACTTTGGTCAACAGAAGCAATGGTTTTCAATTTAACAGCAAAATACTTTGCTTCAAAAAGCCAGATAATCCAATCGCATCGTATAACGTTTATACTCAAGCTGAAAATGACTAAGTTTACTCCTTGTTCTGACAGCCTCTAATGTCAAGAACGTATCCAACCCAAAATTAAGTTTGGATTGAAATGCTTGCTTTGACAATTTCGCGTGTATGATGGCGAAGATGTGAGAACGTATTTAAAAAACATAGTATATATATATATATATATATATATATATATATATATATATATATATATATATATATATATATATATATATATATATATATATATATATATATATATATATATATATATATATATATATATATATATATATATATATATATATATATATATATTATTACGAAAAGGAGAATATGAAATAAATACAGTTATAAATGTTTTATAACAGATAAATGTTCCGAAGCTTGATAAACCAAATTTTTTTTTACATTTCATCCTAATTTACCGATCATATTATACATCATATTGCTGTAAAGTCACGTTCTATGCACCAAAATCACGAAGATTAGCTAAGCTATAACAAAGAAACAAATTCATACTTAACAGTATTTTCCCACCGACCTGTCGGAAGTGTTCAGCTGAAACATCCCAAACTAGACAACACTGAAAACAAACAATACTGATCTGGATAATTTTGACAACACTCTGAAAACAAACAAGCCTGATCTGGATAATTTTGGCAACACTCTGAAAACAAACAAGCCTGATCTGGAAGCCTGATCTGGATAATTTTGACAACACTCTGAAAACAAACAAGCCTGATCTGGATGATTTTGACAACACTCTGAAAACAAATAAGCCTGATCTGGATGATTTTGACCAAAGATCTAGGCAGAACAAACCCTTCCCATAGCGATGCAGCATTTTAACTTTGTTAGTGTGGAGAAACCAGAGCAACCATTTCCAAAAATTTGTAGGAATATTTCATATATTTATATACAACCTCATTTACAGTCCTCGGTTAGGACCTTTAGGCTGGCTAAACTTTAGTATTACAATAAATAATGGATAAACATGGAGGTAATTTACAGAATGTCAAGTTGGAACTAGATGATAACCTCCAATGTATAATAACAATATTCGTTCATTATATTATATTATATTATATATATATATATATATATATATATATATATATATATATATATATATATATATATATATATATATATATATATATATATATATATATATATTTTTTATTTCAGCTATCTCCTTTACTTCGAGGAAAGTATGACACTATATCGGATCTCTACGAATACAAACTATTATCCTTCCGTTGCAACATAAACAGCATCAAAACATGCACCTTTCGATCCTTAAACTGCTTAAGGGCAACTAACAGTTATAGTCGCTAGGCATACGAATTGCTACATAACCTTCCAGACATCGCCACATAAACCAGCGAAGATAAACAATGTGATGTGTGATTTGGATTTTTAACGTAGCTTTAACAATTTTTCAGTCATATCGCTACGATGTCTGCAATGTGGCAGTTTATAGTGATGTCTAGCACTGGGGCATCATGCCGCAGACATGTAGCATGATGTCCCACCCAGTCACATTATCCTGACACCGGGCCGACCAGTCCTAACACTAACCTCTTAATGCTGAGCGCCAAGCGAGGCAGCTGTTAGTACCGTTTTTGTAAGTCTTTGGTATGACTCTGCCGGGGATCGAACCCACGACCTCCCGCATCCGAGGAAGATAAACAATGTATCTTACGAATTTAGTTTTATGATAAAGTCAGTTTACCACCCAACACGTGTTACGAAGACCTACTTTATAATAATGCAGGGAAAAAAAACACATGGGTTTTTTCGAAATATGGTTCTGTTATATATATATATATATATATATATATATATATATATATATATATATATATATATATATATATATATATATATATATATAAGATTTACACCAGTACATCTGATTCCTAAATAATAACCCAGAGTTTGCACAGAAAGTTTATTTATAGATTGTTTGGCTATTGCCCGTTACGTTTATAAATGTAAATATAATTAACTGATTATACGCCATTTAGCTATGCTGTAAAAGAGGAGAAATTGGAATCTACAAATTGATTCGAGAAACAGTAGAAAATCTTCTTTCCAGAAGCTTTGGAAATAATGGCGTCTTTAAATATATCCAAAATCCTTGCGTGCAAGAGAAATGTTTTACGCAGAGCCTTCCAAGTCAGTGTCATTAGACACGCGGACAATCCACATTTCTTATTGTGGTCATTGGTGGCTGAGTGGTCTATGGCGCTTGTCTGTACTGATCACTGACATCTCATCTGTCTGCTTGGTTTCTTCTGGGATTTCCTGGGTTCTGCCCGCACCAGGTTAATTGGTCGTCATGTATAGCCTATATTGTTCCGAAAATGGAATTAAACCCTCAACGACAACAGCTTCTTGTCATATTATTTCATCAAGAAGAATTATCAAAATAAGGTTTTTTTTTTATTTTACTCTTCTTCGATGAAAACATAACTAGAAAGCTCATTGGTTAACTAGCCAGTCCACTGCACTCAGTTTGTGACGAGGAGACATTATAGAACAACACACTTCTTGATCCATACTCATTCGTGTTCAGGGAACTTGACTGCAGTAGGTTACTTTCTTTGCATTAAATCCGTAACAAAAAACATTATATATTAGATGTGAAAATTGCGATTAGAAGAATTGCTGATAAAGCGTGTAATGTAAGCACACATTACATCAAGAAGTTGCACTATCGCAAGGCCTACAGATTTATGGCTTCCTGAGAGTGCAGTGATTCTTTTGAAATTGATTAATTTTCTTAAGTTGGAATCGTACTGAAAGAACCTTCCCTGAATCAATTTAGCATCGTAAACCATCAGGATTGAAAAAATGAACGATTCGTCTTCTGTGACCTATTTATTAGGTATCAGGGTACCAATTGTTTTTGTACATACACCTCAATGCTAATGTGTTGTGAAATACATATACTTTCTGTCCTACCTAAGCATACATGTCACACGCCGTCATAGAGAACAATGTTAGATTATCAATTTGACAAGGACAAAACTAGTACACTCCTTTGCATTTAAGAGAGACAACTCTGTTGGAACTAGACAGGGGTAGGAGTTATCTAGTCACAACAGACACACTTTCAGCCTCGTGTGCCACATTTAAAAAAAATCTTAAAAAATACAAAGTATGTTCTAGATATGAATTAACATAATCTCAC
This sequence comes from Sinohyriopsis cumingii, assembly GCA_028554795.2. Taxonomy (NCBI): domain Eukaryota; kingdom Metazoa; phylum Mollusca; class Bivalvia; order Unionida; family Unionidae; genus Sinohyriopsis; species Sinohyriopsis cumingii. Next base: position 21,307,008 of record CM068842.1, on the reverse strand, counting down.
ATGTTGCCAAGAGGCTCAACTCACATAGTAGTCCTCTTTTCGTTGTTTATCTGTTTAGTTTTTATTTGTAAGATATGTTCCCTATTACCAATCGATTCACATTCCTAAACCCACACGAGTTCTTAAATGCCACGCATATCATGAATATTTAAGTCAAAAGAAATCAGTCATAGCACGTATTGATAAAAGTAGTTTAATTACTTAATCGAGAGCCTGCATATATAATTTATATAATTGTATTCATTTGTCTTACTGCGGAAATAATTGGCTGAGCCGGTACTGTAATCAATCACACCTAATTATTTCGGCTAATCGTATTTGAAACTATCAAAGTACAAAAAGTACCTCACAATGCAATTTTTTAAATTTTTTAAAAATAAATTGAGAATTTCAATTTCCTTTTAGGGCGTGTAGTTTATTGTATTGCGTTCAATATCTTAAAACGATTGTATTTTGTAATATAAATGTTTCATTACACGTGATAAAATCCTTCAATGCACAAATGTCTTATATAAAATGAAACTCAAAAAAGTGCACGTTCTTTTGTCAATGATATCCTAAAGCAGAATTCATCTTTCTTTCCTCTGATTTCAGCACATCTGTATGTTCTCGTGCCCTCTATGATATATTTAATTCTGACTGATAGGTGGCCAAATGGTCCAAAAGCGCTCGCCTTTACCGATCGCTGCCATCTCACCTCTATCCGTGTGGGTTCTAGTCTCGGGCTCCGACAGTGTGAGTATGTGCGAATATCTGGGCATTGGCCAATGCAGGTATGTAATAAAACTTGCCAGGAACTTACCTTGAGTTGGTGATTCTTACCGGGCTTTCCCGGGTTCTTGCTCAACCATTTACAGCGACCGCCATGTAGAGCCGCCTATCTTGCGCTGAGAAATGGCATTGAAACATAAAACGATAAGGCGGTTTGAAGACGGTAATTACATGACAACAGCGAAGCACCAACTAAAATAGTGTTAGATAAACTTGCACAATAAAGCAAATGACATCAACATCAACCCCTTTGGTGTAATGCGGACTCTTTTGCTTTATGAATTCTCTGCAAAAATATTCAAATCTGCGTATGAATGTTCACTTCTATTGTAATCTTTCGAAATCCTTAAATTAGCCTTTCCACATATTTATTCTAGTACATGGACTTAGAGCGCACACGGACTTAGAGCGTGCACCTAATAGTTATGTTTATATAGTCAATAAAAACAGAGTTCTTTTTTGCATCTCCTGCTGTGTAAATATGCATTAAACCAATGTTCAACTTCTATTTATATGTGCATCTTTTAGTATATCGTCAGGCATGATAGCATTATACCCACAATCCAACCCATTTCCTGTATCTAAGTATATCGTCAGGCAAAGATACCATTATACCCACCTCATGTATCTGGTATCTGTATAGATTTAAAATTACCAAAAAAGCAGGATTGTTTCACAAATACGACTCACTTGCAGCTGACCGCGATTATGTGCCATAATTACTGGGAAAATGTATCTATAAACCTTTAATTAAATGCCTAACATTAAAACCCAAGAGGTGTCACCCCTTAATTCAGTCAACTAAGTCGCTCGTAAGTCCGATCTCTTTCCAGAGTGATCAAAAAGTAGTTATGCGATACATTCGACAAATTCGGCTAGTGTCTAATCTATTAACAACAATACGCGGCGCATATATCATTAGAGTGGAAATGAAGAGAGGCGGGCCCGCTCGTTTAAAATTCCCGAAAATCAAAAAAGTGTGCATGATATAAACGTAAGACTTCTATGAATATTGGTGATCAGCTTGGACGCTGGAATATATGAAGGGCGAACTTCAGCTGAAAACAATCCGACATAGCTTTGTGTTAGCTCCTTATATTTACAACGGCAACGTCATCAAATCTTTTGTTGTAGCTTTCGACTGAAATCGGTTTGCCCACGGATGTAGCCAATAAACATCGGATTAGTTAGTACCCATGTGAAAAATGGCCGGGTTTCTCAGTTCGTGGGAGAAATTACATGTTTAGTATGTTTTGCTGGCTTTGGTTTCGCAAGTAGCAGTAGAGATTACATTCCTGGATTCTATAAATGATTTGCAATATAAAATTTAAATTCTAACCCTGCACTAGAACAATTCTAAACCACAAATATTTTCTACAAACAAAAATTACACCATGTCCCAATACCATAGTGACATTTTAGAAATGGGCCACTCAAATTGTATAGATTAAGACATAAATTGACTTGAGTTTCAATGTACACATTGTAATTTCTTGATTACGTATTGAGTAAATGGCAAAGATAAATTTAAAAATGTTCACAGCAAGAATAATGTACGACGCTTTAGTTTGGTACACTGAAACTATTTCAAACAGGTTCTAGAAATATTTAATGAGTTTAACATAAACAAACATCATTATCAGTCTCAAAAGACAGCGCGTCTTGTTTCTGAAACTTTTCATGGGACCAAATATGGACTGAACTCACTGATGTACTCAGCAGCATTCAAGGTAATATGTGGCTGATGTATTGATGTCGAGCATTTGAAGATGTTCCTTAATATTTTATGCAGCTGAAGATTTGCAGATTAGACTCCTCTGAGTTTAGTATCACGACTGACAAGCGATTCGTCAAAACTGTGATATACCGTATGGAAGACAATGTTATATCGAACATGTCTCATAGCAACTGTGTATACGACATTGTTCGTTTTGCATCACAATGTGAGAGACAAAATTTGTAATAAATCTCACATTGGTTGTACCTTTGAACGGATGAAAGAACTGTTGCGATTGTTTAATATAACTGTTCACGTTGTAAATTGATGTCCTGCTGGATTATTGGTGATGTAATTTTTTGATATGATGCAACTTCTGAGTGTAACTTCTAATCATCAAAATCCAATACAGCCTAGCCGTGTGCTTGAGAGTTACCCACAGTTTGTGGTGTTGTTTCAACTAACAAATATCTAACAAACGAACATTCTGTGTCTTCTAGAAGTAACTGAAAGTGACCAAGTGAAATTGGTATTGTGTTTTGATAATTTTATTTCTTCGTGGTTGCATGTATCTCAATCAACATAATAAATGTACGCATGGTTCGGTAAAATTGACACAATTCGCTTCCTGCGATTAGTTCAGCATTATTTTCGCCAGACACCGTTCTATTTTCATCGATTTTCTCTTTCCCTGTGATAATTATATCACACACGCCAATATTATGTGCCATCATTTATGTATTCAAGTCAGGTTTAAATATCTCTATTGTTTCTTTCTTCGATTTTGCCTGTATCGATCCTGCACTCGTTGTAGTATTTTGATCTGTTACAGATTTGAATGCATCTGTAGCTACTGTTAACTCCAAACGATATAACTCTGTTCTAATCCATTTCATGGTTTTATCTATTTTGACCATATTACCCAGTACAATACCTACAACACCTACAACACACACACGCTTTTACATCTGGTTAGCATGGTTCAAAGTGAGGATGTAGTTTGGTCTGAAACTGTTGACTGCAGCTCCTCTTAAGGTTTTAATGCTTCCATTCAGAGTTGTAACCTACATATTGAAGGACATTTTCTGCAACTATGACAAAACTTTAATGTCATTCTGGATGCAACTGTCATGTTATTTTAATTTCATAATACAGGTTTTTATGTAATTCTTCGATTGGAATTGCAAAGTACTGTATTCGTTTGAAAGTTTTATGTCATACGTTACAGGTCTTTCACCAATTAATATTCATCCATTCGATCAGTTCTTGTATTTCCGAAATTTAATTAGTTATGTCATTACCAGTCCGTTCAAGGAATTGAGATGCTTCGTCAACGTATAACCCCCAACGTTGTAATATCTTGCAAACCAATCATATCTAGTGACTTACGTATTTGCTTATTCGCTAGTTTTTGTAAATTTCTAGCCGCATCACATTTTTGTAATGTATCTGCCAGATAAGTAAAGCTAATATGGCTGACATTACTGTTATTTGTAGCATAGTATTTTTCACCTTCTGTTTCAAGGTGAAATTCTTTTAAGGATTTTGCCGCACGTAGGCTGTTCATTATATATGCCTTTTACTTTAAATGAAAAGCATTCAACAAAAAACCCCCACCTACAATTTTGACCAAATGTATGCAGTACATACAACAGTTACTCCAACACCTATCATATACTAGGTCGTATTCTTTGAGTTTGTTTCATTTTTCTCCACACGTATTATTGCATAATCGATCGATGTCGTCTTTCTCTTTCTTTAAACATTCCGCTTTGGGCTTTCAAAAACAAATTATTGAGAGCGTATAACATGCTGGCCACAAAGTTACATTTTTTATTGCACTTTTGGGCTTTGTTCAACTAGCTTTTTCGGTTCGCTTTTTATCTTCTTTCCATCTGGCCCATTGCCTTTCTCTATTTTTTTTTAACGTACAAGAGCATTTGTAACATATGTCAATCAGAATCCGAACATTTTAATTGCAAGATCACTTAACATTTTACTTTGATTAGTGAAAACTAATTTGTAATGTAAATGGGTTCATAAAATATGGATTTTAAGGCGTGTTCAGAATCCATCGAAAAAAGCATAACTGACTTTACTAGAGCTAGTTGTTATTGCAAACCAGTCAAAGCGAGTTCTGATTAAAAGAAATATTAAAAAATAAATGTTGGTAAACTGAATACAACGGACAAAGGTACCACAATGATGATATCTTCAGACAATTCAAAACACAAACCCTGACATTTTATATGCACTAAGAAAGGACATTAAATCAGTCACGATATTAAAGATAATCATTGCACCATCACCCGATTCCTTACATGAATGTCTTTTAAAGTCTTATATGAATTTAAATGTTTGTTCAACTGATTTAGTAATGTTTATATAACTTCACTAATTAACCATTCTTTCAATAACGAGAAACTGAGTTTTTTCTTTTCTCCAACATTTGGTTGATATTTCATTGAACAAATGTACTTTCAGGACAATAATAAAGGTATCATAAATGCCATTTGTCTCTCTTGCTCTGCGAAGTTACCAGCATTAGGTATTTAAAATGGTACAAAAACATCTAGAAAATTTGTTATGCTTGAAAATTTTCTTTGGGAATTATCAACAAAGCCAACCGAAAATCCACTAAGAAAAGAATCTTTTGTTTCCTTCTCAGCCATTTGCGAGGATACTTTCCATCAAGTTAATTTCTTGATAGCTTTTAAGGTATTTGCCACTCCTATGATTGATTCAACAAGAGAAATGGCATATACATAGTGACCAAGTGCTGATTTAAACTGAGCTTTTCTTTGCATCAATTCTGTCCATGCTGTAATTGAATTATTGTGCACTGAACTTGTCTAGTTTACGATATGATATAATTTTACTGTAAATTTGGCCGAATACAGATTTCTGTAATGTTGTCCTCAAATAAATATGTAAGGTTTGCCTCCAAGCTGTTACATACATACCTTTTATCATTATGCAAGAGGAAAGGATGTACAGGGTAATGTTACTTTAAGGGACGTTTGGCTAGTATTAATGGCAATAATAGAACCAAATTCTACGTTTATCACACATCCGGTCCTCATTATGACACTGGCCCTTGGAATGTATTCTTCATAGTCGTATATTCTTGAACTCTTACTCCCAGATGACGTTGTCGCTTAGCGCCTTACAGATATATTGCGAGATTATGTTGAGATTTGTTTCGGCAAAGACGCGAATTTCGGTGTTATTTTTAGGTTCCAGATTAGTCGTTGACTAATAAAATCTCCTACTTTGGAAATCAGACCACATAAGAGCGCAGTAATTTCAGGGATAATAGCAATGTAAACAGCAATAATTGTTGTTAATATTCCAGTTGCCACCATACCGGCTCCCATAGACGACGCAGTCAATGCAATGTCAAAACACCATGTACTGCATTTACAAAGAACTTCAAAATATGTACTTAGTGCGCTATAGTTCAGCTACAACCCGTTGCTACAACTCTGTGATCTTAAACTATGTAAAAGAAAGGAAGTGAAACCAGTAATTTGAATAAAATTCCACCAATATGCAAAATCTAAGATAAACTTACAGATTTGTGAATTAAAACCCAAATAATCTTAAATGTCCTAACACATAACCAAAGGAATAAATGAATTACAATAGTCTTGAATGTCTTGATGTATCAAAATTATATAATTAAGAATGTCTTTGAATGAGTTCTGAATAATGCCAAAGTAGATTTTAGTCCAAAATAAGAATTAATAATTTAAAGAACTAATTCTTCTCAAATTAGATCTGAACAGAAATAGAAGTAAATCCAAAGACTTATCATAAAACAGAACTTAATAAAGTGTCTATATACACATGCTTTAATTGACATGCAACAATATAGTATTTGCTACGGAAATGCTCGTAAACAATGTCAGGACTTCAGCTCAAATTCAACTAAACATTTTGTTTTCTTCTTAGTGTCACGGAATGGTGTAAATGTTGTTAATTAAATACATGTACTCGGGTTTCGTTTCTTTTCTCTGTACAACGATACCCGAGGGTGATTATTATATGGTCTATGTATTTTGAAATCGTGAGTACGATTCGTCCTGTGCTACACGTGCAAGGTGCTTTTGATAAAGAATAACGAAAATTCTAAAGGTATAAATACGTTACTACATGTAAAGGACCTTTACAATACTAATGGTTTTGTCAGCAAGCGGCCTGCTAAAAGGATTCGCTCAACTCCAGCTGTAGGGGTAGGTAATTTTTGGGTTTTAAGTGATAACTAGTGTATTACCATATTTGCCTTTGCATGTTTGTTATAGTTTTCTTTACATACCATAATGCGTGCATTTTTTATTCTTGTTGCGACGTAGTGCAGGACTTATATTGGTAATGTAAAGCTACATTTTTTAAAAGAATTGTTTACTATTGTCTTATCAAGCAGGGTTAGGTTTACTATTGAACCTCTGTTTTGTAATTGCCATAATAATATAATCTTTTTTACCATGTATAACGTCCTTACGTTATGTCTGTATCAAGTGTAGTACACTGTATCGGGTATATTTTCAGCTGAGTGTGAGTGAGGTTTTGATGGTAGGAATATCCGGGGTGTCCGGTGTTGTCCGAGGGTAGAAACGTCCGTGTGTCCGGAGCGTTTAAGGTGCCGGAGCGTCTAATGTCTAGCGTCCGGAGTGTCCAGAGGGACTAAGGTGACCCAGCTGTAGAGCCGTCAAAAGACCAGGGGGTCCGGAGGGTCTAATATTTTAAGTGTCCGGAGGGTCTAATGTTTCAAGTGATCATAGTATTCCGAGGGTCCGGAGTCTATAGTGGTTGTGAAATTGATTCCGAGGAGCTGTGGAGCGGATATGGTGCACGGGTGACGGAGTGCATCTCCACACATGTATTTTTAGCTGTATGCTAATTTTGGGTTAGTAAGACCCAGTGTATTATTCAGGACTGGAAGGATAGATTGTATATCCGTTCTTGTTTAGTGACATAATTTCGCTACCTGAGCGAATACATTTTTTTTTTACTATGTGTAAACGCTTACATCGTTTACTATTTGAGTGAACTATATTCATCTTTCCATTATTGAATCATTTATGAAATCATTTATCCTGTATTTTAGGGTTACTGAACTAAATTTATTTGTATATTTTTTCCATCTTTGAAACTGTGCGTTTTTTTGTTAAATAGATCCAATATTTGGATTATAAATACGCACACATCTTCATCATCCACTACTCATATAAATCGCCACATTAAACCATATATGTGTCGTCAAAACGTGTTCTGTTGTTAATCCGAAATATCCCACCCGGTTATCTTGTTACACTTAGAATCATGACAAAAATCAGGTAGGCATTAATTCGACTCATCATCATGATCATCTGTCCCGTAGTCTGATAGACGGTTTGGGGCACCGTACATGACCGAACAACCAGCTTCCATCGCTCCTTTCGATTTTCCGTCTTTCTCAGTGAGTCGCTTAATGTCAAGCTTGTCCACTCTCGAATGTTATCTTTCCAACTCCTTCTCTGCCTACCTCACTTTCTTCTTCCTTGTTCAGTACCTTGCAGGGTTGTCTTAGCAAGTCCTGATGATCGCGAGCCATGCCAATACCACTACAGTTTACGTTTTTTCACTGTGATCAAGAGATCTTCTCGCGGCCCAATGGCTTGTCTGATCCTTTGCCGTATTTTGTCGCTGGTGACACGGTCTTTGAATGTAACGCCGAAGATCTTTCGGAAACATCTCATCTATGTGGCCTGTATCCTTTTCGCTAAGTCAGCTGTTATTGTCAATGATTCAAAGGCGTAGAGAAATATGGAAGTCACCAGTGAGAGTATCAGTTTAACCTTTGAACTTAGTGCGATGTTCTTGTCGTTCCAGATTGGCTTCATTTTTGTCAGCGCTGCTATTGTCTGTGCAATCCTGGAGAGTACTTAAGGCTTCGATCCTTCATCGGTTACCGTTGCCTCCAAATACTTGAAGCGATGGACTGTTTCTAGCTTCCTACCTTGGACCCTGATGTCAGTGCTGATGCCCTTGGCGTTGTTGGTTATCATTTTGGTCTTATTTGCACTAATTCCCATGCCGTAGGCTGCAGAGGTTTTCTCGAGGGTCTCTACTAAGCTAGCTAGTTCGATCATTTCCTGCTAGTCCATCAACGTCTTCGGCAAAACCTTAACTTGGTGACTGTTCTGCCTCCAGTGCTGACTGTCCCTTCATGCTTTTCAAGTGCATAAGCCCTGATTCTCTCCAGAAAGATTTAAAAAGTGTGGGATTGAGCAGACAGCCTTGTCTGACTCCGACTGTCGTTCTAAAACAGTTCCTTCTACTGTCGCTGAAGAATACTGCACTGGTGGCATTGTTATAGAGGTGATCTATTACTGTGATGAGGTTGGCATTGATGTTGTACAGTCTCATGGTCGCCGACAAGACTGCATGCCATACTCTGTTAAATGCCTTCTTGAAATCCACGAAGACGTGGTAAATGTCTAGCTGATGTTGAAAGTATTTTTCACACAATATCCTGAGGCTGAAGAGATGATCTTTTGTGCTGCCCATGGCTCTGAAACATGCCTGCTCCTCGACAATGATCTTTTCAGCCTGTGCCTTTAGTCTCTTCAGCAGTATCCTCAACATGACTCTGCTTGGATGGCTTATAAGACTGATTGTACGGTGGTTTTGACACTGTTGCAAGTTGCTTTCTTGGGAAAAATGATGATCAGTGATTGGGTTCCACGACGATGTCCATACTCCTGTTTGCCAGATTTTGTTGCAGATGTTTGTGAGGGCGCTAATCATTGTTTCTCCTCAGTTTGGACCAGTTCTGCTAGGATGTTCTGTGAGGCTGTTTCAGCTTTGTCCTGTAAGGAGGTAACTCTCCTTAGGTTTGTGCTTGTTAGATCTTGGACCAGTTGGTATTCTTTCTTGCTGTCGTTCATTTTCAAGTTTGCTGCAATTTCTTTGGACTGTTCTTCTATCCAGTTCTCTTTTGCTTCTTTATGTTTTTCTTGACTTCCTGGTTGACTGCCTTGTCACATTGGTTCAGGACCTCAGCTGCGACCCAAGGCTTCTTGACTGGGCGACTTCTACCAAGTATATCGATGAGTGTTTCGGTCGTTGCTGTATTGAAGGTGGTGACCAACGTGTCCATGTCGGTATTGTCAGAGTCGAGGATGGTGATCGGAGCAAATGTTCCACCAATCATTTCCCGGAAGGCTTCTGCTACTTCGGGATCCTTCAGTTTCTCGAGATAAAACCTTTTTTCTTGTGTGGCTCTCTTTCTTGACCTTCTTTAGATGTAGTTGATGGTTATTATCACCAGATCATGGTCACTTCCTATGTCAGCTCCGGGAAAGCTTCGAGTCTTGGCGATGTTTACACTTGACTGTACGGGCTTCATCACCATGATGTAGTCGATCTGACTGTGATGGTCTCCGATTGGGCTGTGCCATTTCCATCTTCTGGATAGTTTGTGTTGGCCGAATGTTTGCCAGCATAAGGTCTTTGTAACTAGCGAATTCCAGGAGCATCAGTCCTCTTTCGTTAGTCTGTGCATTGCAGGATCGTCCACATGCTACTTTCCAGTTCATGCAAGCGACCTCGCCTAACTTCCAAATCCGCGTCAACAGAGTCTGATTTTGGGGCGTATGCCTGTATTATGGTGATGTTGAATGGAGTTACCCTGAGGCGGATGGTGATGGTATCACGGTACCAATTAATTTTCCATATACCTCAATGCTAATGTCTTGTGAAATAAATATACGTTCTATCCTATCTCAGCATGCATGTCACACACTGTCATAGAGAAAAATGTTAGATAGTCAATTTGACATGGACAAAACCAGGTACTCCATTGCATTTAAGAGAGATAACTCTACTGGAACTAGACATGGGTAAGAGTTATCTAGTCAAAACAGACACAGTTTCAGCCATGTGTACCATATTTTTAAAAAAAACCATAACAAATGCAAAATATGATCTAGATCGGAATTAACATAATCTCACATGCTGCCAAGAAGCTTAACTTTTTTTAAACCTAACATAAAGTACAACTCTTACATAATGCACCTATCACAGATAGTGTTGTTCTTTATTTTTGAATGCAATCTTCCCTACACCTTATGCTCCGCCCACCTGGATTTCTGCAATTGGTACCGTTATACCCGATGAGCCGACTGCAGATGGGCCGACATCTCATGACAGTACTCAAGCTGTCCTTGTGGACAAGAAGCCTAACTGCTCATACTTGTCTTCTCTGCCACTGAGGTACAGTTTTTGGCCTTCCAAAGTAGTTTCTCTAATGGTCTTTCATCGTATCTCACAGAGTCCTAGGATGTTTCAGCGGTATATGTTCATTTCATATGTAAGATCCTCAAGCTTACCTGCTGCTTTCAGGTTCTCACATTCCAGGTGTTATTGGTGATGTTGTTCTTGGCACGAATCGTGCTGTTCTGAGCATCTGTCGCATACTTCCCACATCAGCCCTGGTGCACGGCGGAAGGCGAGGCCCTTGTTGAACTGGGCGACGACCGAGCCGGGATGGGATGAGTAATGGCTGCCATTTTTCATTTTGTGTGTCTAGGGCAGCTGCCGCCTGGCGGAACCCAACACTCTCCAGGTCTGACCACAGCTGATTTCCTCCAACTTGGTGGCTCTCGTTGGTCACGAACACGTAGCCATCACACTTTGTATCCATAGGTGGAAGACTCGTGGGGGCGGGATAGTCTATCTTCCCGTGCAAGTCTTGAGGACTTGCCCATTGCCTTTAATTCCACTACTCTCCGTAAAATTAGACAAACAATAAAGATGTTTTAGGAACACGTATCCTTCTTTCGGACAAACGGCTTGTAGGTCTTGGAGACTTTGGTCTATTAACATTACAAGTTCTCTTAAAGGATCTATGGAAAACCTTGATTGATCTGAGGGGCAGATGCGTGTAGCTCATCTTCGGACACACATCTCGAAGTTGTTCCGTGTCTTACGGGCAAGACGGTAGTCATGTCAAGTAAGTCATTTCATACCAGTGGACCTGGAAATAAGGGTTTTCAACACTCACGCTCGTCAGGAGTCGAACATATTATGTGTAGCGAGGTTTTTTTATGACCGGTTACTGAGTAATGTCATATAACCTTACTTTTTCTTCGGGTGAGATGAGTGATAGAGGGCTCCATAAACTCCAATGATATAATTAGCAGCGTGAAGTCATTTTATTAAATATCGCATTATAGCAGCAATAGCACGTGATACCATCCGGGAACAGCACCTTTGGTTGTTATCTCAGCAGCAAAACGGTAATTACCTCTTAAGTACGTCGTGTCGGTTTAGGGTGCCGCATGTGTTCACGGTGATCAATATCCATCTGTTTGTATCATTGTTCCATCCGAAACTCAGTACCTGTCAGCCCAAAGTTATTCAGGCATTTGTATTTCGTGTCGATGTAAGGCACTTGTTTTGTCATTACTCCGTTGTTTATCTCAGCATTGACAAGAGGAAAGAATGTTGATTGTCTACGTCCGATTGCTCACCATGGTCTTATTTTGAGCTACGTTTTAAGCTGTGGGAGTTGTAATTGTGAAATCCAAAAATGGCCAGAGTTACTTTGTCGACTGATTTTTAACTTGGAGACCTTCTCACCTTGTAAGACGTCCGTGTCAGGAGTTACCAGTAACTGCAGCAATGCATTAACGCACCACTAAGACCAGTTCACAATGTCCAGAAAAGGCTTCAATGATTCCAGTTAATTTTAATGAAGTAAAATGCGGCGCCTGAGACTGTGGTTTTGTCAGTATCGTTGCTGAGATGCATTTATTGCCGTAACCTTCCCAGAGACTCACTCTTTATGTCAGCACCAGTGCTTGTGCTAATCATCCTAACACTATTTGAGTAGGATCAGAAACAAAGTCACTAGTATCCTATGACCACAAGGCGATCACAGCGTGGGTAATACCACGTATACTTGTAGCGTTACAGTCGTTTACACTCATGCGAGCACTAATAAAATGCACTCCCTTATATTAACTAGTTTTGTTATTCATCTAAAATCTATAGCGAGCATTCACGTCATTTTTGATAGTGTGGTTCTCCATAAAATTCACCAACGACAGGAATATCTTGTTGTATAGTACTGTGTTTCCCATCAATCTAGAACACTGCAAGTTTTGTTCATCTGATTAAGGTGTACACAAAGCCTCAGGACATTGATAAACGCTGAATGATTGGGTTCCAGGTATGTCTCTTGGTTGAAGAACACATCTGTGACAAGCCACAAGATGGATCGGAGATATTGTCTGACAGAGCATCATGCTTTGAGCCTGTTAGCGTGATGCTGACCAATCAGGTCGATGTGATGTAATAAGCAGTTATGTCAGACATCCAAGCCTATTTTGCTTTTCAAGTATCTTTTTGTTATAGTGTCGTTAGGGATTAATGTCAGTGACATGGTGAGCAGAGATCACCTCAAACATGTTGTTACCATTCTCAGCCAATATGTTGATCCTAGTTCGTGTGAACATCTCGTGAAATCTCAAAGAGTGTTACGTGCGTATTTGAGCCGGTGCATATCACCCTTTCTAGCGTCAAGAGCCAAACTTGAGGGTTGTATCATACAACATGCAATTTCAAATCCAGAACTAACTTTGGCCATTTGTGCTCCTTTTAAATGGAAACGGGAAATACAGTATTTTTGGCATATCTAACTGTAGCTATGCGGAGGGAAAGCATATGTACGAATATTTACCCATCCGTGACATGCATGCACGGGATGGCATTTCTTTTCTGGCCATATTTATTGACATAGCCGATAAGTATGCGATACATTTCATTGAGTTGAACAACATTTTGTGGATAATTGATACTCCGGAGCGGCAGACGGCAAGCAGTAAAGTAACGGTGGCCATTTGTTTGAGATTGTACGCAGGTTTTATTGAAGACTTGTTTACCACCAAGCGAAAACAATTTAACACTCATTTAAGGTTAGACCCTCTAGGCATAGCAGGCTGAACACACTTGCCAACATCATCGACATAGCTCCTTAAAACCGCTTTACAACGGGTTGTATATGGGTAAAAGAAAGAACTCGAACCAGAGGAAGATGGAGAGGAACAACCAAGGCATGGAAGCATTGTATAACCATAATGTGAGCATCCGCCACCAGCCAGTGTATGTGCCCCCAACGTATATGGATTTGATCAATCAAGGAAACACAAGGTTGACTACTTTAACATGGACAGCAGAGCGAACCATGGCTTCGTGCATTATATAACTATTCAGGCCATAATGTTATCCAAGCCGGCAAAGAGTGTCACGAGAGCATTCAGACTTACGTTTGGGATATTCGTAAAGTGTAAACCCAATTTGTGTGAAGGAAAAATCGCCTTAACCAAGAAAACAAAGCAAAACGGACCAAAAGCATTTGTTTATTTCCAGATTATTCAGTCTTGGCAACATCGACGATATTGCAGCGCTAGGCTGGCATTCCCATTGGTTCTGAATGACTAGTCACCAGTTCCGGATGCCACCAATAAAGCCAGGACCACGTCATCGTCAAAATGATCAGTGTAAAACTTGACGTAAATGAATAAGTTTACGTTGTCGATGCCTATGTCCTTGTCATTTACAGTCGCTGTGTTCAGAGGCGGCTTCCTTGTGCTGCTCGACTTGCAACGTCTAAATGATCGCATGCGATATTACAAGTTCCGTACTTCAGACCGCCTTTCATTTTAACAGAATTTGAAAGCCTACGTCAGGTGATCCAAAGCACTAACAAAGTGGGTCGATTTATACTTTCATCGTCATCTTTATGGAGTTCGACGTAAACAACGCTGTAGAGTGGTTAACAGGAGCTAAAGCACCTGGAATATAAACCCGAACTTGCCAGCAAATAGTACTATTCAAGCTCTTTGAATCGATATTTTGCATGCAATGCAAGGATTTTCTACAACGAACGTATTGAGATGTGTATTCGACCATGGAGGACGCCCCACATAAGATCTTTTCCCATGGACAGGCACGACACCAGAGTGGAAAAAGGCCCTAAAATAATCTTGAGGGAGTCTCTCAAAGATGTGGAGCTGCTGGAGACCAATATTGGTTGATTCGTCCTAAATAAGTTTTCCCTCGTTATAGATTTTAGGTCAGTTGGAAAAACGGTAGAAGTCCAAATGTATAGTGCATCAAAATAAATTAAACCATTTAATGTGCTTATCTATCCATGTACTTTAATGAGCTAGTGTGCAAACAGTCTTGATGTATCACAGTGATCGAATAAAGATTCTACTTGAAACTTGAACGAATTTACGATAGCCCCAAAATGATTTAGTTTCAAAGTCAATGTGCATTTTGTAAATCCATTGAACAATTTAAATAAAATTATTACGCACGAATTAAGTCGGATCAAACCTGAAATTAAACTTAGAATAAATAATTGTGTTGCCATGAACCATATATACATTCCCACATGGCCAATGTTACCCCACGCTGTAATGTTTTAATTTCGATAATCTTCTATGGTCATAAGATGTTAAGGTCATAATAAAGGCTAGGCCTTGAACTCAAACCCAAGAATACAATATATGTATAGCTTACTAATGAGCAAAGAACAGGTACCCTTCGAGAACAGCATGAGTTCAAAAGGCCATGTAAACATGTTTACAAACATTATCATAAAATACACCTGCAATTTATAGACAAATAAGATGAGCGATTTTTGTCTGGATAGAATATCCTTCTCGAAACATTGTTTTTCCACATTGCTGACGGACCGTTGTGGAATGCATTTTGTTGTTGGAATGTGACTCCAGAATAGTAAATGGGGGCGTTTGGGTCTCAAGTAGACTTCTATGCTGACAAAGTGTCCCAGCACTATAGCTTCAGTATTTATAACCGCACGTAGACTTCTATGTTTAAAAAGGCACTATAGCCTTACACTGGAATTGAACATAGGCCTGTTTAGACTCAAAAGGATTTGACGTCACGGTAGTGGACACTGGCAAAAATGTTGCAAGAGGCTGACCTCAATGGGGATGAACACTGGCAACAATGCTGCAAGTGGCTGACCTGAATACCCGCTACCCTAGGTAGTGACAAATACAGTAGAGACATAGACATAGGACACATACATATATTTATGAACATAAATTTATCACACATAAAATATCAAAATCGACTAATAAAATTTTTGAGCAAGAGAGAATATATATATTTTTGAGACGTATGAATGGTCGTTAAAAGGGCCTTTTAAGTTTCTTCTTCTTTATCTTCTATTTTCTTTCCTTCCGCTTACTTCTCTTTTCAGTTTTGTCATTGCATTTCTCTTCTTTTTCTTCTCATTTTTTCCTCCTGTTTCCCCTTCTACTCTTTTTTTGTCTTTTCATTCTCCTATTCTTTTTCAATTTTCTCATTCCATGCCCTCATAGTTCTTTCTCCGCTATGTTTTCCTTTTCCTCTTTTTCTTCTTTAAGTAGCTCCCTTAATATTTCATTTGACTTTCTCAAGTTGTAGATCTCCATTTTGAATCGATGGGGATTGTAATAATAATCATCATCCAGTTTCACTAACATCTTCTATCATCCCCAAATTGTGTACTACACCCAGCAACTTCTTTATCTAGTCAATGTGATTACTCGCCATCTTGGATGTTCAATGTTGACTGGTGCGAATGACGAACGATATGCTTATATACTTCAAGCACGGACGTGAAGGAAAACATCCCTTACATTGACTTCATATGATATCAATACAGAGGAGAGAAAATAACCCAATATCTACTATCAACACAGAAAGGAAGAAAGATCCATTATATACTATTCACATATGTTCGAGAACGCATACAAACACAATATCTACTATCAACACAGCGGAGAGAAAATAACAAATTATCTACAATCCACACGGAAGGGAAGAAAAACCCGTTATATACCTTCCACATACGTACGCGAACGCATACAAATACACACACACACATACACACACACGCACACACACATGCACATACACAAAAACGTACGAGCTCACACAAACACAAATACACAAACACACAAACAAACGTACGCGAACGCACACAAACACACATATATCAGTAAAGGGTTAGTGCTTATAGTCAGTCACACTACTCCACACTCACACAAATTGGCAACTTGAATAGTCTCTTTCTAGAAATCTGGTTAGCAATGAGAAGGTCTGTTTTTTTTTTCGAACTTCAAATGCACTTAGTTAATGGTGACATCTCCCAGGCCTGGCACCACACATACAACGGCGGCTCCAGTCCTGCTTCCAATTCACAGTTGTGGTGGTAGCTCAGCGGGGGTTGACTTGCTTCACTCTCCGAGTCTTCACTTTCAGGGATAGTGAAGACTTGTTCCCTCTATCTTCTACACCGCCAGACCCGTGGATGATGATGAAGTCTCCTTATCTCCTCCTTCCAGTTTTCAGTCTGGGAAGCCACATGTTTTCGAACTGTACCATTGCCAACTCATCTAAAACGCGTTTGACATAATCTGTACTTTTCCGTCCACTCCTTTTACTCTTTCTTGATTTGTTCTCTGAAGAGGTCTTATCAGATCTTCAGTCACTTTCAACATCCTGACATTCTCTATCTCTTCAGGCTTGGGTATCAGGATTTGCATGACACTATGTAAATTCACGTAAGCTTCTTTCACCTTGGCTAGTCTTGAACACATCTTCATAGGATGATGAGTCAACAATGAATGGTCAGATCTGAGACTTTCTCGCTTTATATAGCTCAAGCACGGAAGCTATAGACAATGCCAATACGTTTTGTGTTGGGTCGGAACGCTATGTTAGCTGATCGTTATGGTGAGGGATAGAGAGAAGTTAAAGAGCATGTATAGTCACAGTGCTTTTTAAAAACAAACGACAGACACATTTTTCAAAAAAACAATTTTTTTATTACAACTCACAATGAACCAACAATTTCAAATAAACAAACCATTTTTCAAACGAGCTATTTTTGACATGGTTCACAACGTTGTGTAGTGAAGTTAGACTTCCAGGAAGGGAAGTTATAGGGCCATTGATGTACACTACATTTATTAGCTAAAGACAAGATATATCCATAATAGTCGCAATACCATAGATCTATTTTTGATCGTTTCTAGAAAACTCACGATCAAAATAAGTCACTACATGTTGTACGGGATATCCATGACGGCGTTAATGAAGAAAATACATACAATATTGTCCACACACCATGGAATATGTGCCATGTAATTTCATATTTTTAATCGTGTCGTCTCGGCATTTCTTCTCACAAAGTCGATGATATCGTCTTGCAAGGCGGTAATCCATACGAATCAAAATACTCCACACAATCCTCTTTAAAAAGGTTGACCTCTACCCAGTAGGTTCCTGAGAGATGACTGTCGTCCGTGTTGATAACATAAGCTTGATGGTCTTGAGGTCTGCGATGAGGCAGTTCATCTTTGGCACACACGACAGGATTCCAAGAAGCAGTGTACGAATTGTTATTCAAAAGGTAATATAGTTCCAAGGTATCCATTTGTTTTGTTTTGTTGTTTTTTCTTGCTTTTCCACAGGTAATGAGAGGTCTTAATTCAATTCTGACTCTTTGCTTGAAAATCTCTGACAAGTAACCGTTTCTTCGCTTCGTCTCCGCACTCTGATCCAAGAGAGTTTCGATGTGATGGATCTCTAGAGCAAAGACTGTAGGAGAGGAATGATCAAGTAAGTCTATATACCACTGATGCAACATTGCTTCTTCCGAGCTGAGACCCAAAGCGTCCCTCAGATACTCGTTGAAATTTTGTTCTTGACTCATCTTGAGATATTTCTCGTGTTGAATTTGACTGGGATGATCGTTCTGACATCCATAGCAATCATTCTTGATCAATTCCGTAACTTTTCCGCTAGGTGTTTGGCAAAACATGACACTAAACGTTGTTCATGTTCTGGCCATCTGGACCTCATCACTGTGTCCCCTTCGTCTTTGTCTTCTTAGGTGGATGGTTCTGCGATATCATCCCATTCCATTTCAAAAGAGTCTCCACCACCCAAAGAGGGATAAGTGTCTTCCATAGTTTCTAATAGTCTATAATGACATCTCTCAAACTGTTGATTTATATCGTTTTATCGAATTCGGCATACAGGATGACGTACACCGTATTGTCTGCGCGTAGAGCTTTTGCAAACTAAATTTCCACGCGCATCTGGCCGGATTTAATAAGGTGGAAATGTCCCTCCTCCCTACCTTGGTCTGGAGTGAAATGAAAAGCCCACAATGCGTAGCCTCCTGCATAACCTTGGTACGTAATGCCTTGACTGGTGGTAGTCCCTAACTGTCCGGTGGCTTCGTACAGGGACAAGTACGGTCTCAAGTAATTATTCTCGTTACCAGACTTAGGTTCGAAACGTCTGGTACACAAGGTCTTGCCATCGCGACTGACTTCGATCTTGGACACTTTGTACTGCTTAACTCAAAAGAATTTTCATTGTAGACTCCGTTGAAGGCTGAATTATTGACGATGACAATGATTAAACGCTAGGATAACTGCCCTTGGAACATATGATCTTCGATCATGTATCGCTCTCCAGGGGGAATTGTGGAAGTTTTTCCTCCCACCCGTCATATCGGATACTTGGCTGTCGTTCTGCTCCAAGTGTTACTGATGTCGTTTCCCACTTTAGGTAACACTTCCACGCGTCGCACGTAAAGTCGGGCTTCTTCGATTTCGGTTTTGTAAATAGCATCATGTGCTTCCATCAAATGGAAAGCTGCACTGCTACTATTTTGTTTCAGGCGGACATCCACGCCGTTCAGCAAATACTTCTCTTGCAACTTCATGTCCAAATGCGAGCAATCCATCAGACCTAAACTACGGCCTTCTTTGATTTTCTCTTTAAGGCTGTTATAGCCCAAATTTTTACGATTGGAACCTTCTGGTGCGGGAATGTCGCTAAACTTGTTCTCGCCAGCTGAGTCAGGTTCCCATACCACACAAGCATCCATATGAGTATTCCTAACCTCTTTTTCGTACGTCAAGAGATTTTCCAGGTAGGCTTGGTAAGGGTAAGTATCCATGCTACTAATGACTAGTTTGTTATTCAAGTACAAATTCACTTCGCTGAACAAGGAATGCTTGACTTTGTTGACGGGGGCTATATTATCTCGTTGTCTCTAGAGGTAATACCGTTTGCTTCGGTTACTTTCACTTTCAAGTAAGATCGATGTAATCTTCGGGCTGTCCTTTGATTTAAAACTCGATAGGAGCTGAATCCATCAAAGAGGAGATGGGATGAAATTCTACCCATTTGAATTATTGCGTCGTCAGCATAGCAAACCGATTCAGTTCCGATTTAGAACATGATAAAACTCAGTGCATCAATTTTCCTTCGCTTTCTGTTGTTTAATAATAAAAAACGTCAGAGGCTCGGACATTTCTTCTTTTACTCGTCTTTATAGCTCTGGGGTATGAATTCCTCTAGAAGGGTGTCTGTTATTCTCTTTCTTGCTGGTCCTTGTTGTGGCGTCAGGGAAGCAGGAATACCCGACTCGGCAGCGTCCAGGGCATTTATAGGAGTTTCTTGCCGAAAAAATGTCTTTTCCAGTTTGAAATAAGACATTTTTGTCTGCTCTCAAGGAATCTTCTTTGGGGTTTTGTTTGTCGATGATGACGTTTTGGAGAAATTCTTCGCCTTGCGTCAACGTGGCATCTTATTAGGCGTGAAATCCTCGTGTCACCGTCGGTTTCAAAACGGGGGACACAGAACGAAACGCCGATTTCATTATATCTCGTAAACCATCTCCTCGCTGTCGAGCGACTCCTCGGTACACAGGATACATGACTTACAAGACGTTAGAGAATCTTTAACGAAAATGGAGTTACACCTTGACTTTCCCTTTGGAGAATAGAATATTCTGTCCCAGATCTTCTTTTATAGCAATGTTCATAGTGTACAAATACGACTTTTTTTCTATGCTATTTGTTTGCTCTGTTCACTTTTCAGAATCGTTCAGTATTTTACGATACTGAACTCGCGTTCACTTTATATTGCACTCATAAAGAATCTTTCTTTTGTAAACAAACAATGGACGCAAACGGCAGCACTTTTGATTTGTAAACAAATCATGTACACTCGCGTAGTAGGCCCTTTACGTTTAAGTTGATTTATTTATTTCTGAATGAAATAAAGAAAACGTTTCGTGGGCTGCCACATATCAGCTGCTTTGCTACGTTCCGGTTAACCTTTACGATACAATGCTTCGGATTTAGGAGACGATGGACGCCAGATTTCATAAAATTGTTGGGTAACTGCAAATAACACGCACGTGACAAGGCATAAACTGTCTTATTTAGCTGTTAATAAGAATGGCAACAAAAATATACTTGCAGCTTGAATTTACTCAAAATGTACTTTCTTAGTTCTGCAAATCCGAATTACACGAGCCATGTCATAGGTTCTCGAGCTTGATTACACATTTCGAAAATATACTGTAATTTTGACTATATTCCAAGTGCAATTACACCCTGCTTACTGCACTCAAAATGAAATAAACATTATATTCCATAGCGTCTTTTTGCTAATAGCAATTAAAGACTTCATATCTTTCCCACATTATTATTTCAAACATCAAATGAATGAACAGAAACACACTTGCAGACGTGAACACGTTGTTCTGTCGCCACTGAAATCCTATGTACTTCATGTAGAATTGTCACAGATGAATCTAGTCCATAATCACGACATTTCGTAGAAACGACAAAAATACCAAAATCTATTCATTAAAGATCAAATGGAAAAGTTGTTGCAATGTGCATTCATTCACAATATGACTCAAATTTCAATTTTAAGTAGACAAAAATGCCATTTTCTTTCGAAAATTGTGTCTAGCGCACAACTAAGTTCAAATTTATCTGGGCGGAGTTATATGCGCATTAATAATGTTGTTGTTGTGTACTGATGAATCTGCGTTTGTGTATTTAGTTTGGAATACGGCATACATTCGGGTACTTTAGTTCGTGTGGTGTGTTTTTGTTTATATAACTAAGCCTTAGGTAGAATAAGAAAATGATCATATAATATAAAGGTTACTGCATTTGTGTGGGAAAATATGAACTCGTGTTGTCGGATGAATACTGCACGACCTTGGGAGTGCAGTATTTTCATCCGAAATTCTCCTTCATATTTTCCCATACAAATGCAGTAACCTGTAAATTCTAACGGGCAGATAATGAGGATGTACAAATTCGCGGAGCAATGGCTGTCACGTAAGCCGCAATGATGCTATTTCCAAATTCATCGGCCTCTACAAAGCACCGGTTCTTCCCTGTAATTATCTAGGATCAAGCCCTCACGAAGGACGTCCACGTGTTTCATGGATTTGGTTTTGTCGTGAATCATATGGAAGTAACGGGAAGGTTAGGACAAATACTCTTTCTTGTGTAAACACGGTCGTTGTACCATTTTAACCCACAAACAATTCAACATCACTTTGGCAAACGACCGCCTTCCTTCTTTTTTCTTCTCGCAGTCTAAAGTGATACCCTTCTGCTTCAAGTATTTCTCTTTTAATTTCTTTTGGTCTTCGGGAGTGTGGCACCAGGAAGGATAGCCGCTGACTTCTTGTTTCAGTTTCAAAAAGGCATACACGTGGTCTGCAAATATAACTTTCTGAGTCTCGTCACCCTTGTGGCACTGTTCTGTCTTGGGAAAGTGCAAATTTCGTACATTTAAAACAATTGGTATCCCAGATCCACAGCTTTGAACAATTCTATGCTGTCCCACGTTCCTGCCAAAGCGCATTCTTCCTGGGTGTGCTGACAAGATCGGTCTTGGTTGCACGTTTCGGCACAAGTACGGCACAAGTGAAACATCAGTTCTCCTTGGCAATGGTAAAACGGGATGGTACAAATCCGTGGAAGGAAAGACTTTACCTTTAATCAATCCTTCGTATTGTCGAATGTTTTCCACGTCGATGTGTTCCGACAGCAATTGCTGGTGCACGTCCAAGTATTGGATTTATTCTCCGTTCTCCTCGTCAGCGTGGTACAACACACAGGTTGCATTCGTCCTCCTCCGTACAAGCTGTCCAGTGGATTCAGTGGGTCCACAAATTTGTAACTTTCCACGAGGCGTTTAAACTAGGGGTCGGTTTTCAAACGGTGATCGTACTTTCCACCACTTGGTATCCTTGCTGTTCTAAATTCGATGACAAGTGACTTAAGTGGTCCTTTGTAAAAACTGATTTTTAGAGTCACGTTGAGTGTAACATATGGGAAATCGTTCCGATGGCCTTTTCGCCTTCTCCGTTTCGGGCGTGTTGGATCCATTTGTCTTCCTTGTCGTACAAGCAATGTAGCCAGCGGATGGCTTTGACCGAGTATTGACGTTTGACAAAATTGGTTGTTTGAGGGTTTATGACAGCCAGGGTGTTTTGGGACACAAGTCGTTGGCAGTACACTAAGGAACACGCTTTGACAATGGAGCAGGCTGTTGTGTTTTTAATTGGATTGTATAATTCGTAACAGAATATACCAGAAATAAAAACGTATTTGTCTCTTGGTTTTGATTTTTTAGAATAAGGACCTACACTCATGCATTCACACACGTCCATCCTGGGGCAAATAAAAGGGATTTTGAGTTTTAATTGATTTTGTAAATTCGACTAGTATCTCTTTTCGAGAGAGGTGGATAGCCCTGAAAAGGACCGTTGGGTGGGGTATTTTCTGGTCCTTTTTAAGAAACAAACTCAGGAACGAGAAGCAATGAGCTTTAACTGCCTTATCCATTTGACACGGCCAAGACCTACTTCTGGACCTGCTCTTGTCGATGATTTGGTAGAAATCACTAGGGTGGGTATCTCAGGGGTTGTGGGTGTGTGAACAGGGTTGGGCTGTTTGACTCGGGAAGGTCCTTTTCTCTTTGGTCGTATTAAAGAAGTCTAATACATTTGTTTCGGACTCCTTAACTCTTCCAAAATGTCTAACAGTACCGTCACTCTTTGACTTTCACTGTCCTTCTTCTCTCCTAGACCTTGCTACTTCTCTGCTGCTTCTTCTTTATGTCGTTTTCTTCTTGCCATTCTTCTTCTCGCTGTTGCTATTGAAGGAGAAAAGCTTGTTCTGCTTCTTTTATGTTGCTGCAAAATTTCTCCAATTCTTCTTTGTGTCGCTGTTTAAAATCATCAACGGGTGGTAAGGAAGGAGAAGGTGTTGAAGATGCTGGTACCGGAACAAATTCTTGCAAAGCAAAGTGAAAATCCACTGAGTCCCAATTAAAATCGGTCTCTTCTGGAAGAAGGACCGTGTTGACATTGGTAGCTGCTGCTATGCCATCACTTCTCGTCTCCACAGCCGGTGCACCCCAATTCAGCGTCTTCTTAGTTTTCGTCATGTTCTAGCCCTGTCGCATTGATTTACTGCCCAGATACGCTTGCGCACCTATATAGGGAATGTCACTCAATAGGCAGCTCTCTTCGGATTAGAAGACAGACTCCGTACTGTGACTGAATTTTGTAACGCGTATTGGGATTGAGTGTGTCTTATATTGATTTAATAAATGCGAATACAAGTAGAAACTCAAAAAGAAAACAATCAACTTATCAATTTGCACATGTGTTTGTTAACAAGAAGAAGAATCGTAGAACTACATTTTGTAGCTGACACACTCGCAAGGATGTGAGGAGTTCATTCACTCGGTCAATACACAGTTGCCCGGAGCATATCGTAGCTCCATTCAAAGTGCAAATATGTGTATGTGTATGTGATATAAATAAAATATATGTATAGTATGTACGCTGAATCATTGATATACCACTCGTTCTATAAATGTTTCATTCAAAGGAAACTCGACAAGCCTTGTTTGCTTTCAATGAAAAATGTATACATATTGCTTAACATCATGCACATCTAGATCAACTTGCATGTTTAATCAATGATCGCTATTTATAGTAAACATGTTTAAGTCTAACAGCCAATAGTTAAACGGAATGCGGCAAGCTGCTAGGTCCAAATACAACAGCTTAAAGGTCCCCAGTGAAATGTCACGTTACATCTACCTAACGAGAAGAACCATCCGCGATCCTCTCTATGCCTTGTTTTGACTTATATTACATGAGCATGGCAATATATATCAATATATGAGTGTTGTGTTTGAGAGAAAAATACATTAATTGTTAACTGCAATGTATAAAAACAAGTGGTTTTCGTTAGTTTTCTTATGTATATAGGTGAGAATTGCATGAGAAGTTTATTATTATTATTATTATTATTATTATTATTATTATTATTATTAATATTATTATTATTATTATTAATATTATTATTATTATTATTATTATTATTATTATTATTATTACGATTCTTCTTATCAATACCTGTTTCATAAATTTAACAACTGTCTCTGATTTGGAGAGAATATCTTTTTCATGAAAAAACAGGTTCTTTGATCTATTACACAGTCTTGTTTTGTTTAGATTGAATGATATTCAAGCAGAATCTGGAAATATTATTAGCAAATAAATTGAGAGAAAAGATTTAGAAGCCAACGGTGTGGCTTCGGTTGTCAGAAAGATATCGTTGGATTTATTTTGCAACGGACTGACGGTTTGAACTGTTTGAGCAATAATAATGCAGTATGCTGACATTATTGATGTAACACAGGAGTTACTTTACAGCAATGACCTGCTATAGCAACGTTGATATATCCTACGTAAATGGGCTGTTTTGCTCACTATGACATCCAACACTGTATTCATAGCTTTTTGAAATTCCTTGTATTCGATATGTTCATCTCCATCGACCTTTGTTCTCATAATGAACCTTGATAAAATCTGCTTTATCCGGCCCTGACCACACCCATACTAAGGCGGACCTTACTTAGTATCATGTCAATCCGACCCTGACCACAACCATACTAAGGTGGACCTTACTTATTATCACGTCAAGTTCTATTGTATTAATTGAGTACAAACACGAGAAACATAAACCTTATATTTCTGTAAAATGGTGTGGGTACTCAATTTTAGAAGAAAATAAAACGGCTTACGTAAGTTAGTGATTCGACCAAGTGGAGTATTCTAACTCAATTCAGTTCCATAAGGTAAGACGTAAATAGCCTTTGTTTTCGTGCGTGGCTTGTTACAGACACATGTTTATTGGTGTCATAACATGTTTACGAGATTTGACATTTATTTTATTTTGTCAGTCAAATTTCGTAATTAAGAATGATACCTGTGCAGGTCCTATTATAGGCGATTGCAGGCGTTATAAATTCACTAGATTAGAGCTATGGGTGTCTACTATAGACAGGTGTTTCCTTCAAAACATATTTGGACAGATCCATCAGTCATTACTTACCTGTCCTCCCTGAATCACATACAAATGATCGTTGTGGACATTAAATACATAACTCAGATACGCTAATGAGTTTTGCGTTACCTCAGCTTTCCTGGAATTAGCAAGTAGATAAGAAAATATTAATTTGGTCTAAAGAACCCCTCCCTGAATTCTGACTTAGGACAAAACAAATATGTTTTGAACTTGTCAACCTTTCAACTTACCGTTGTGTTTCTACATGCAACAGGTGCTATGAAGAAAATCAAACAGGTGTATATACACAAAGAGAATGTAAAATAATGTTAAAAAGGAAATAAATAAAAAATACATTGAAAGTGCGAATTGGCTTAAATCCATTATATCCCTCATATCAGATACAAGGAACTGTAAAATTGTTTTTTTCTTGTTTGTTTTTTTTTCTTTCTTTTCCCGTCTGCCAAGCCCTTAAATTTAGAACCTATGTCTAGTATTCAACTAGGAGACGTACAATAGATGGCCTCAAACACTTTCATAAGGAAAGAATCCTCTTAGTTAACATTAAAGAATCCTCTTAGTTTACACTAAACACATTATATTTTCTAAACCAGTGTCAATCTCTGTAAGGTTTCAGATGTTACTTGTTTTGTAGGTTGCTTGGTAGATTGGTTGACTATTTAATAGAGAGGCAATGGGAGTGATGTGCCTTGTATAATAACACGCCTCAGCAGCTAACTTGACAAATCCAGGGAGAAATCGAAATCCCTATCGTTGGGTTTAGTCGGGAACTATATAACTGAGTCACTAACGGGATTTCAAAGTCCCAATGTTCTTTCCGTTATTATATTTCAGGCCATTTTCCGACATTAGCTCAACCATGTTTGGTCTACAGAACTCACGGTACTAATTCAGTTCCCATAGTAAACCTATGCAAACACCATGATTTTAAAAATTCAATAACTTAAAATTGTTGAGTACTCATGATCCAACCTATATTTATCAGTATAGATGAAACCTTGATGTCAGCTTCTGTATAGAGGAAAGGATATGAGCCGCGGTATCTTCTGGACCTGCATGTGTCTGAAACGTGTGCTTTAAATTCCGCACCAAAGAGTCAGGTGCTAATTTTAGTAACGAGTGTTCCAAACTCAAGACTTATTAAGGACTGAAATTCCATCAATAAAACAATGTCTCTATTTTTTTTCTCACTTACAACTAGGATAAGCTTTCAAAAGATTATTTTTCCTACAACATAACTTACATTATTGACCAGTCATGGTCAGCCAAACCCATAATACTCTATTTTAGGTTCATCCATTTCCAGGCTGGTGCCCATTTTTCCATACAATTAGTACCCCGTGTGTCCTACAAATGTAAACTGAACTCCATGTTTGTTCTTCCATGAAATGCGACATATTTTGATACGAGACGCGTGTTTATAAATAAATATCTAAACTATGCTTATAAATAAATATCTAAACTATACCTCACTCGATACATAAACATTCTAAACTGGAGCTCAACACTAACACTCTGAGTCTGATGTTTGATTCTAAACATTAACTTGATACTGTTTCATGCTAGATGTTAACACTGTTTTGGCACAACGTCCTACGCGAGGCATGTGCAGTTTATAGTCCACAGCTTATGAGGGGACGCAGGGGACAAAACCTGGTCCAATGAGAAAGATGCAGTTGAAATTTCGTTGTCGTATGTCGTGAAATCTAATATCACGTGTTGGGCCGAATTGCATGTCATTAGAGTTCCAATTTCTAGATGGAGAGTTTAGATTTTATATGTTGAATTATCCAGTGCTGGTTTAAAGTTCTGTCTCCTATGTCGGCATTTTACAGTGTATATTTTGAATTACACAGCGATGGTTGAAATTTCAATATCAGATGTCCAGACTCCCTAATTCACACGTTGTATGTAACTGTTTGTTATGAAAGTTCCATTTCATATGGCAAGTATTTAGATTTCATCTGTTGAATTTCACCGCAACGAGAAGCAGCCTCCTTGTGTAAAAATAACGCGGTCCATTCACGAGAGCGACCTCTAGCGAAGAAAGTAAAAGTAATTCTCTACCTGTGAATGGTAACTTTCAAACTGTACATGCATGAAACGTAATGGCGCCTCATGATTGAATACACGAATGATGTATCTTAATACTCGATATTATTTTAAATTGTTAAAGTGGACATTGTATAATGTTACTTTTAACTCCAACACATCATTGCACCATATAACTATAGTAATTCTGACAAGCACAATAAAATGTCCAATCACCGCTGTGTAATTCAACAGATACAGTCTAAAAACTCAACATACGAAAAAGAACTTTCAGCACAATCAATGTGATTCGACACGTAAAATTAAAACTCTCAACATATGACATTAAAATTTCATCAACCGCCGTGCAATTCAGAAGATACAATATAAAAACTCGACATTGGAATCAAATTTTCAACCAGCGCTGTGTAATTTAACAGATGAAATCGAAATACTCAGCATATGAAATGGAACTTTCAACATGAACTGTTTGAACTAAATTTGGAATTCTAGACGTATGACATTGAAATTTCAACCACCACCTGTAATTCAAACGACGCAATCTAAAACCTCGACATAGAAAATATAACTTTCAACCACTACTGTTTAATTTAACAGATACAATCTAAAATCTCAACCTAGAAAATGGAACTTTAAGGACAAGCAGTTTTGATACAAGTCCGCTAAGGCGCCTCATATACAGGTGGCATCAGGCTTCCGACCCGCTATTTTCTTTTTTTATTTTTTCGTTTTTTTTTTCTTCTTCTGATTATTTTGCATGATGCAGTGTGGAGGACATGCCAGTCGTAGTCTATACACGAACACTTGGATTTAAGAAACTCCCTGCACTCTCTATTATAACGCTAGAAATTACGTATCACGTTATCTATTTTAAAAGTTTGATTTGGAACCACGTCTCACTCTATACAATAATAATTTCATCTAGAAGTTCGTCTCACGCTATATATTAAAACTTTGACTGGGAACTAGTTGACATGTCACTGGCTACTATACCACTGTTTTTGCGTATTAAAAAGACAGTTTTAACATTTTATATGTTAAATTATTTTGCCGCAGTCCTTTGTTAACACAGCTGGTCAAGATATGAGTCGGTAAACAACTAGGAAAGATTTAAACGACGGATAACATTATAACATAACTACATCTGCTGTAGTGTCTTTGATAATATAAAAGCATAAACTGTTCTTATTGATAGAGGCGTGCTTTGGTGCAAGCATATATGAGACAGACTATAAATTCAGTCTATTTTGATAATGATAATAAAGATAATATTTACCAATTGGGCCACGGACAGGATTTGTGGGTCATAGCAAAAGTTCTCCAGTAGGTCAATATGATATTTTGAAAATAAAAGAGATCTACTTTTCAGAGGTAGGCCCACTGGCAGTTGTAGGCAATATGAATTTCGTCCCAGGTGTCCTAGTTACCAAAACAATTTATTAGATATATACAAACGCAATATTCCAGAAGTGTTTCTGGCGATGCCACACATATCCTTAGTTTAGAGATGTAAAATTCGGTAATATGGTTTTGCCTAATAGATAATTCGCACTTAATTAGTTATTGTAAGACACAATGTGTGTCTATGTTTGTGTGTGTGTGTGTGTGTGAGGTTTTTTTAAAAAGCAGCTTTAACAATTTTTCAGTCATCTCGTTACGATGTATGCAGTGTGGTGGTTCATAAAGATGTCTAGCACTGGGACACTATGCCGCAGACATGTAGAATGATGTCCCACCCAGTGACATTATCCTGACACCAGGCCGACCAGTCCAAACTAACCTCTGAATGCTAAGCGCCTAGAGAAGCAGCTGTTAGTACCATTTTGATAAGTCTTTGGTATGACTCTTCAGGGGTTCGAACCAGCGATATTCCGCAGCAGATGCGGAATCTCTAACCACTAATCCAACGGAGCGGTATGTAAGACACAACTGACTCTATTCATATATTTAAACAGGAATCGAGCATTGTTAAACGATGATGCTTTTAAATATTAGTTCATGATAGCTAACTTGAGGGTAGGCTTTTATGTCAATTATCGACGTTATTTTGGTACGGGCTTTTATTCTCAATTGCGGGCAATTTATTTTAAATTTTTTACACTTACCATTGCGAATGAAGTCATGCGACAGAAATTCAAATCACCATGAGCAACCCACAAGTGGTTAGAAATATCGTTATGGCCTTACAATATATAAGGAATCATTTCTTATCCAATATTTTATATAATTTAATACTTTATCGAATAGACGGTTACTTAAAGTAGACTTACATCTCCTATACGTTTAATAATGATTAAAACAAAATACTGTCCAACCGTATTCTCAACTTTACCATCATTGTCTATCATCAGCGTTACGGAATTGAAATCATTTTCTTTATCTAGCTGAGAAAATCCAATCAACGTGCTTTCCTAATACTGAAGACATGATTTATTAGGTGGTGGTAATCAAAAACAATGTATAGTATATGATAATTTATGGTTATAGTATACCATTGATTAAACACTTTCTGCACCAATCAGAAATGGCCTTATAAACAGCCTAGGATGTTAAAATGGATGCATCTATGTGATCATAAGACCATATCAGCATCTCTGTTATATCAAACAAAGGAGCTCAAAGCGATGTTCCTTGGTTGTAAGGGTGTAGTAAGAACAGAGACGCATTATGTTACAACGTTTCCTGCCTGCAACATGTTCAACACCCATTAAAGAAGTTTAACTCGAGCTTTTTACAATGTCACTGAAACATGAAACACAGATTACATGGACCTCTTTTGCAAGCATATCGTAGTACTTATAATGATGCATCGGCTTACCAGGTCTCGTGATTCTAATTAGGAAAGTACGCTTATAGCATACCAAACACACGTGCTCATGGGATGAATGAAAAAAATTATTTAAGGTAGTAAATGATGAATAATAAGCAGTGATGAAATTCTTTTGTTGTAAGTGTGTGGTAGTACGAGAAGCTGCAAAACCATCGTCACGTTCATGATTATACCATGAACAGTGTGCGAAAAGATATTGAACACAAACTTAAAATAAGCCATAAAGACACCACATCAAGCTTAATAATTCTGACATGCATGAGATTGAAGTCGTTACTGATTCATGTTTTTGATGCTAGCTAAATTATTTGTACATTGTATACACACTTTTGTACCATGATTAAGGAAACGTTAGTCGATGCGACTAATCCTACGACTATACGTTAGTCCCTACAGTCCCATACGGAAGCAGGACGAGCTTTAAAGATCACTCTAGCTTAGGACATAAGAAGAAATTATGGTTGAGGTTCAGTGATGGTTTAAAAATGTATGTTTTTATCTTTGACTTCAATAACTCTTTGCAGAGGTGAGCTAAAACGAATCCTTTCTGTCCCATTAGCATTTATTCTTCCAGTCACGCTAATACATCCAACCTCTCCAGTCGCGTGTACATCGTACGTAATTGCCCTGCTAATACATTGATCCTATCATAACCAGAAAAGCAGAAGTTTTGGGGATGGACTGTAAAATAAAATTCCACCGTTTCAACCCAAGTAGAAACCGAATAATCATTGACAATATGACCTAAAATTTCAATTTTAACTGGACCAAAACTAATGTATTTTTTTTGAAAGTATTGGCTGGAAGCGCGAGAAACTAACAGATTCAAAGGTCGCTGGGTGGTACTATATGTTACTGTGTATTTGATGAATTCCTGTTGTGTATTTACTTTGAAATCCAGCAGAAATGCAATTACTGTATTTCTTAAAACGTTGTTTTTAATTATTCAGCCTTAGGTAAAAAAGCAAAACGAATATTTAATAGAAAGGTTACTGCATTGATATGGCAAACAAAGAATTTTTATTTTTTTCTCCTGAGTAAAATGTACTTATAACGTCGTGTATATTCCCCCCCCCCAAAGATGCAGTAAACTTTACATATATACCACTGTGTTTTACTTTACGTTTGTACAGAGATGTATATTTAATATTTATTATGTTGCACCTTGACCGAATCAATCATATAGAAAATAATATTCGCCTGAAAAATATTGTATCCTTTTGCTAACGTATCTGTGTTTATATTAAGTTCTGAAAGAAAAGTAAGCGAGTTCCATAACTTTTGAACACTCACTTAAAATGTTTTAGACGTAACATGAGGAAGAATCGTATTGCGAACAAATCCGGTGGAACAATGTAACACTGGTAACGAAATCGTATCGGTTGGAAAATACTGTTAACTAAAGGATCTGTATTTTAAAAATAGGATAGATGAACCTTGACATATTGGTCTGTTAAAACTCTAACTTACTGAGCCCACAATATAACTTTTATAGCATCTATCATACTCTTAATGGTTCATCTCATACTTGTCATAGATACCTTATAATAGCGCTTCTTCTGAGGTGTTGTGATAGGTCTTGTCGGTTTGCCTTTAATCAGTACGACAACGTGTTTCTCATATATATAGCGCCCTTGGAGTGTCGTCTGTCTCTGGGGTTTTGGCAGCGTCTGCTGTGATTGTGCTGGCCTATATGTGAGTGACAGTCCCTATTGCAGTTGGTGTAAACATACTGGGAATTCCTTGTTGCTGATGTTGCTGCCGAGCTCTTCTTTATTTCATGTTACACTGCCGCCAGCCTGCCTCACAACAGCGACTGCTATGCCCTTGCTTATCGTCAGTCTTCAGGTGCCTCGGTCCTCTGCCTGCACTTCCCAGCCGTCGGGTGATTGTTGCATGTCTTCATGTCCCTCTTGCAGACATCCCTGAAACGGAGTGAGGGGCGGCCAGCTCTCTGGTGACAGTGGTCAGCTGTCCATATAAAATGTCCTTTGACAGCCTCCCATCCTCCAAACATCGGACGTGTTCCAGCCATCGAAGGCCTCGTTTCCTCAGCAGGGAGTGCATGTTGGGGATACTTGCACGCTGCAGGACCTCGCTGTGTGGGACGCGGTCTTGGCAGCTGATTTTCCGGATGCATTTTAGGCACCGTATATGGAAGGAGTTGAGCCGGTGCTTTTGCCTCATGTAGGTGTTCCAGGTCTCACTTCCATATAGAAGGGTGCTAAGAACACTGGCCTGGTAGACTTGGATCTTCGTGTGCTCTGTCAGTGGGTGGGTTTCCCACAACCTCTGCTTTTTCAAGCCTTCTGTCAGCTCAGATTCGAGCGAGAGAGTGTTGCTGATGGTTGACACCAGGTAAGTAAAGTTGTTGACTGCTTCCAGGGTGACACCGGCGATTTTGATGGAAGGGGCGGTGGCGGTATTTTGCACGTTGACGTTTTTTGTTTTCTTTTTCAGGCTGATGGTGAGCCCAAACTGCTTTCAGACATCAGCAAAACGGTGTCCCAGTCTCTGGAGGGCATCATCCGCGTCATCTGCAAAGTTCATCTCATTGATGAGCACCGACATCATTTTGGTCTTCGAGTGCAGTCGTGCCAGGTTGAACAGCCTCCCGTTGGACCTGGCGTGACTTGTTGAAGGCGTAGAACGAGCAGGGAGAAGACACTTCCGAAATGGGTCAGAGCCAGCACGTAGTCCTGCTTCACGATGCTGTTGATGGGTAAGGAATCTGAGGAGGAATCATCATACAAGATTGTTCCCTTCATATCAGCGTGGAAAAAGATTGTCATGCTGCTGACCAGGTTGAAGGCCTTGGTGAGGTCGATGAACATCATGTAGAGTGGCGGACCTTACTCTCTGCTCTTCTCTTGGAGTTGTTGGAGGGAGAAGATCATGTCTGTTGTCGACCTTCCAGCTATGAAATCGTTCTGGGATTCCGGGTACACACGGTCCTTAGAAAGTAAACATTTGAGCTACCAACCATAACCGCTTGGTAGGAACCTATGTCCACGTATCGTTTTTTCAAAGGGAAATTATTACGCACCGTCGATCACAGATTCAGAGCTTTCTAAACCTGATGAAAGGAATTATTTCTTTGGGAAAATCAGAGACCGCTGCTTACGATTGAGCATAATAAATTAAGGCGTACACTTTAAAGCAATCAGACTTTAAAGTGACGACCTTAGTCGAAATTCTTTAGTCTGAAAATTTCATGGAAGAGGAAATGTAGTCGACTCCATGGGAAGAATAAAGGGAATAGTGCTTTCCTCGTTAAACAAAACAGGGACCAGGTGGCCGTCTTGTAAAGAGAAAGACAGGTTTTAGTGCTAGGACGCACAAGTTCTGAAAGAGAACAGTAATAAGGTTCGCAATTTTAGTTTCACGTATTATTCTATTATTTGATTGCTTGCTTTATGAAAATGTGCTTGCTATGACAAGGTTTCCATATTATGTATCGTTTATTCAATTTCATGGAAATGTGTTGATGCTAGAGTTGCTATGCAATTTATTTTAGTCAATTACATGGAAATGTGTTGATGTTAGAGTTGTTATGCAATTTTTTTAATTCATTTTCATGCAAGGTGTTGATGCTAGAATTGTTATGCAATTTATCTTTTAATTTTTTCCGTCATTAGTTCATTGGTAGAATTGATTGCATGCGATCCAAATGTTCATATGTGTAGGATTTCATAGGGTTATATGAAATAATTTACCTTGTTTATTAGGACGATAGGAGTATAGTGAGTTAACGATACTTACCTAATTATATCTGATTTTGTAATGTTTGAGTACTATTGTAGGTTAAGGATCGTTGTGAGTTACAATTTGTGAATTTCATGCAATATTAATCGAACATGTAGCAGCATACGTAAAAGAATACGGTAATATTCGATAAACGCTTACGTGGTAATTTAAGACCTGCCGCTGGAAGCAAGGCTAATGCCCTACCGTACTAAGTCAGAATTTACGCAGTGTGTGGATAGCCAACATGCTCTGAGTAACGTGAAGTAATTTTATGTACGTCTTAGAGAGTGGGGTATACAGAAATTTAGGGATAATTTTGTCCTTTAAGGAACAGCTTTCTGGGAGAGAGACAGGACAGTCTGAAGACAGAAGTCCGAGGAAAAGAAGGACGCGGTCAGAATAAAAGGCCCAGGAAGTCCATGAAGGGGCAAAACATAGAGCTTAGGAAGGATGAACTAGGAGACGTTGATACGGTCAAGGGCGGAAGGTAATGCAAATTGGTCGTGGACATTGCGCACTTTTCACCTCTCGTTATGATGATGAAATAAATCCAAATTGCACGCTCCTGTTAAATTCTATTGATATAACCTAACTTGAATTGGAATTGCCGTTATTAATTCGTATTAATTAAATTTGTTATTTTCTTGTCAAAGGGGGCTAGTATTGCTTTATTTCTTCCCAGTATTCTCGTTCAGTGCTATGTTGAAATTCTATTCTACTTTCACTCCCGCCGGACTATAGTATCGAGGGTGGTCATCCTCTTGATAACGCCAGCCAAATCCAATTAACCACCCCTCTTAAGAGGGCGACGTTACGGTCTATGGAATAGCCATTTTGTGCAATAATTGTCCCTATCATTGCAATAATTGCCTCTGTAATTGCAATAATTGCCCCTACAATTGCAATAATTGCTTCTTTTTCTATAAAAGAATTGAACTGTCCTACATGAGGCAAGCAACTCATATTTTTCAACAATGTTGAGTTATGCGTGGATAAGATATTATCAAACTATTGTTTTTGTGTCACTTGAGGACCTTGTGAAAACAAAAATAAATTGCGTTCGCTGGTACTTTCATCGCTATAATGACCAAGCGTTACCTGCATCTAAACTGACTTTTCTACCATAATGAACACACACACAAAGATTTTGACATAAACAGAGTTATTCTTGTGAAATAACCGTTGTTATATCTGAATAATTTGTTGACCCGACATGTTTAAAAATTGTATGGATACCAGATGTTGCACACACTTTTATTGCGAATTTACTGCAGGACCAAAATACAACATCGAAACAGTATTTCAGGTTTTTCAGGGGCATGGGGCTTTCATTTCCCTAGTATAAGATATGCGAAAATCAGAGGTTGCATGACAGTATGACATAACAGGTTGTTACATTCAGATCCAAACTCATGGAAGAATTACCTAAGCGCGCTTTTTGGGAGGTTCATAAATATTTACGTCTATCTTGATATATGTCACAACATAATTATTTACTTTATCTTTTAAAACAAGACACACGCACTGCTCTTCGACAGTAATAAATGTCAAATCAGCCGTCCGCAATCTTTCCTGTTATGTTTTATGTGCCATCTTCGAAATGTATCTGAGTGTTTTGTATAATCTGGTTGCCAGATATCATGGAATATATGACAATCTCTCAATGGAATGTTTCGTATGAATTGGTTGGCCGATATGAAAATTATAACAATCTATCAATGGAACTGACTGTATGTAAGGAAATAGATGAAAAAGCAAATTATTGCCGTATTATAGTTATACGCTACTGTGGATATGGAAGAAAAAGAAAACATAAAAGTTTTATATGATAGTTATATTGTTGTTGTTGTTGTGCGTTTAGCGCAATTTTTCAGCACATGATATGGCTAAACGCAGCAGGCAGATAATCTGGTGGGGGTAAAGCCCAGAAAACTTCATGGAAGAACCACCTCCCCATGAGACGCCACTGGCAAACGTTCTCATATATCGACGTTGCCCTAGCCTGAGTTTCGAACCCGTACGAACAAAGGTGAGATGTAAGTAATCTGTAAAGGTGGGCTTTTCTAGTCTCCTAGCCTGACACTCGAACCCACGTGGACAGATGTAAGATGCCCGTAATCTGTAAATGCATGTGCCTTATACTACCTGTCCACAAGATGCTTCTTCGAGTTACTTCTTAATAATATTCGAAGAAACTGTGTTCAGTGGTCGTGAATGCAGAAACATTTCATTTTTAAGTATGTTTTATTGCATTGCATCTGTTCGATTCCCATCCAGGCCTTTGTGCTTTTCGTTTTCCCCACATAAATTTGTTTCTTTCTAAAATGTAGCGTTTGTTAAAAAAAATCACATTAAGGACACTGTATTGTATGGAAGAGTATGGTGTTGATACAATTGGTATGGTAGTGTATGGATGATATTGGTGTTGGTGCAATAGGTATGGTATTGTATGGTAGATATTGGTGTTGGTGCAATAGGTATGGTATTGTATGGTAGATATTGGTGTTGGTGCAATAGATATGGTATTGTATGGTAGATATTGGTGTTGGTACAATAGGTATGGTATTATGTTAGATATTGGTGTTGGTGCAATAGGTATGGTATTGTATGGTAAATATTGGTGTTGGTGCAATAGGTATGGTATTGTATGGTAGATATTGGTGTTGGTGCAATAGGTATGGTATTGTATGGTAGATATTGGTGTTGGTGCAATAGGTATGGTATTGTATGGTAGATATTGGTGTTGGTGCAATAGGTATGGTATTGTATGGTAGATATTGGTGTTGGTGCAATAGGTATGGTATTGTATGGTACAGACTGGTATTGCAACAACTGGTACGATATTGTATTGTAGAGAGTGTATGGTTGTCCTTTCTTCCTCCTTGAATGAAAATGATGATGCATCTCTTGATATTTTTGTTGTTGTTGCTGTCTTTCATTCCGCCTTAAAATTTATGTATTAATTTCGCATATTGCAATTGTTTTGTTTGCAGTAAGTAGAGATACCAAATATACGGAAGAAGAAAAAACATTTAATACACAGCATGAAAATTGATTTTATTTCTAATTCCAGTATAAGGTAAAGAGAACAGACGATTATTAATATTATTCATCACATGTTGGCACTATCATGAATACATTTAAAGATTCAAACTTCATTGTATACCTGACCATTAACCTTTATTTTGGTGAACAAATTCAAAGCTAATAGTTTCTGTGTGAGTGTGGGTTAAACATTGAGATCATTATCAATAGTAGTAAATATATTTATTTAAATCTGGGTCATTGTTGGTTGAGCCTCTTCCCCTTCTCCCCCCCAAAAAAAAATTGCCAAGTCTAACTGATGTTTACAACATTCTATATTATATATTCGAGTGGCCTCTCGAAGGGCCAGTTGCTTCTCGTGGGTCGGTGGTTATTTCCGGGCTTTTCTTCCTCCACCATTAATACTGGCCGCCATTAATACTGGCCGCCATGTATAGCCTATCGTGTACTGAAAAATGGCGTTAAACCCCACAACAACAACAACAACCTCTCGAAGGTATCATTTGGCCCCAAAATCTATATCTTCGTCCTGCTATGACAATAAACATTATTTCACAAACCTCGGTATTCATTAGTTCATTTTTACTATCGTTCTAAATTAGAGATGATAAAAATGCTACAAAAGCGACAATAAAAATCTGCAATCGTACTAATTTAGAGATGACGAAGAGCTATAAATTGCTGAACTAGAAGATCGGCAGGCCTCGTCGCTCGAGCCGAATAATTACTAACCCAGCTGAAATCACCTGAGAGCATTTTAAAATACTAAATAATAAACAGACACCAGTTTTTGTGCTGGCATACACGCGCGTAAGGAGGAAAAGAAAATCCTTGGTTTATCTCCTATAAACAGTCGAGTTTATAACTTCCAAATTATATATGAAGCAGCATATATAGGTGTAATTTGTTACAGTTTATCATGTGTCTTTAATTCTT
The DNA here is from genome assembly GCA_028554795.2 of Sinohyriopsis cumingii. Lineage (NCBI taxonomy): Eukaryota > Metazoa > Mollusca > Bivalvia > Unionida > Unionidae > Sinohyriopsis > Sinohyriopsis cumingii. The sequence goes on along the minus strand of CM068842.1, from coordinate 21,268,613 downwards.
TAACTTGGCATTATAACCTGTTTGTGTTTCAAAGATTCACGGTTCAAATCTTAAACCGCACGCAAATGCTAATAATGCCTCTGTGCGTTATTTGGCACTCAGAGTGAGGCCATATTTTGCCTGTAATTAGCATTGAAACAGGAAGCTAACAAGATTTATTGAAATTTCATTACGTTCATTTATGTCGATTAAAGACATTTCTAAGTAAATAGGTAAATTCTATAACAGTGGCTACGTCAATCATGGCATCCTAATAGTTCAGCACCAAGCAGAATACATCTTAAAAAGTAGGCGAATCTCGACTAGGAAATCCCTCTCCAGCTCCGCATATATTTTCCTGGGAACACTAATGCTCAATTGAATATGACACAAATGAATTGACTCTTTCTACCGTTTGTGACATTTACTGAGTCTATTGACAGTCAATGTCACACTATGACATTTGCTCACGACTCTGAAAGTAGTTTTGTTAAGGACTAAACGGTAATATTAACGTGGTTGTGAAATTTATAGATGACAGGCATTTGTAAACACGAAACCTTGCTATATTTGCTGTTATGTGAGTACAGTCTTTGCAGTAAGGGACACAATTTGTTCAGGTAAATAGTGGTTCTCAGTTTTAGGGGCTTGTTTTATTATAAAAGCTCCTTTCCGCACACATTACAATCAATCATATCACTTTTTGTGTATATGTAGTGTATATTTTCTTTGAATAAGAAATATGTAGATCTGTCAATGCATGATTCGTTTTCTGTCCTTCGATAGCTCTCAACGAAACTCGTCGAATAATCATTAACAATTCCTCGATAAGGCTTGCAAAATATTGAAATTATTCGACGGGTTACATCAATTTCATTTGAAATACTTATGTTAAAGCCTCTGTATATATCCATATCGATTGGAATTTATACAAAATAGTAGTTATTGACTGGAACAAATTGTTATAAAAGCATATTTATATTTTATACAAATGTTAAACAAAATTTAAGTGTAAACCGTGACGATCTAATCAAGCTCAGTAAGTATCTTTAGTGTTATAGATGACCTTTGGGATCAAGTTCAAATGGAATTGATATATACTGAATGATACAATAACGAAGTCTATAACAACACTACAGGAAACCTTACATTTGGAACTGGCCAAAACGTCACAAGTGAGGATTAAAAAAGCGGTGAGCCGTTGGAAACAAAGTCTCTGAGGAGAGGAAGGAGGAAGAATTCCAAAACAAAATAAAGGCGGCTGTAACGAGTTGCTGTAAACCTTTTGATGATTTCCCGAACCAGCAAATAGAGGTCCAGCTGATCATCTTGAACACGAGGTTTGATCTTGGTTACTCGAGATTGGAGAAACTCTTGAAATTTAGAAACCTGTTAACAGAGAGGACTGAAATAAAGCGGCAAATGAAATGGTAGATTGCAGAATGTACAAACAAGAACCTGGCAGAATGTACAAACAAGAACCTGGCAGAACTAAACCTCTCGTAGAAAGAATGAGGACAGTACCCAAAATGTGTTGATATGCATTTGCGAGTTGCCTTTGTAAGGATAGTTTTCTACATGATGTCAAATGGCTTCAGCATTAAATGCATGGATAGCATATTACATGCTTAAAACTTTTGGTGTAATTATTACTGTTTAATCTATATATGTACATGAGTATTGAATTTTCTTTCTTAGTAGAGTAATTTTAGACACATACATACATACATACATACATACATCCGCAATTACATGTATATATATATATATATATATATATATATATATATATATATATATATATATATATATATATATATATATATATATATATATATATACTCTCACTAAACCTATTTTGAGCACATCAAATTCCAAAGATATTAAGAAGAAAAAACATACAGTATCCATTGGTTATATTGATACGTATGCTAACAAAAGAAAAGAATTGATTTATATGATTATGTTGACAGAACTGCGACTAACTGACTTAGAGAGTCAGTAAAAATTATATTAGCATACATTTTACGGCTGCAACGGTCAAGTAGCAAAATTTGGACTGAAGTTGAAAAATACAAAACAAAGCTGATCATCACTGGCACGATTGGACAGTTTATTGCTGCAAACGTTCATCTGGAAATAACTGGCAAGTCTTAGGAAGAGACATTAACACGGATGGTGAAAACGTGAAGCACGGAGAATTATATATATTATCATAATGAACATAGATCAAATAGATTACGCCACTAAACTTTTATTAATATCATAGATAAAAAGAATAAAGGAAAGTACTGACTTATTACTACTTGAATCTCTACATGCTGTTCAAATTGGCGATTGTAGACCTAAATATGTTATCAATGTGCTAAACCTAATAAAGGTTATTTGAACATCTACACAATTTTCGACACTGTTTGAGTTTGTTTAATTTTTTCAAGTAGTTTGATTTCGTCACTAAGTAATTTTGTGTAAAATGAATTTTTTTCACGTTTTAGAGTTGTATTATTCCTTACTTCAACGCTCGACTTTATTTTAGAAAACAAAATTCTGATGAACTTCTACTAATTGGTAAACCAAGTTTAACTCAACATCAACACAATAGTACAGAGGAAACTGAACATCAGAAAGAAGCTATAACAAGATGACAAAATGACATAATCATACAAATTTTTGTTCCTCTTTTTATGTATTTGAACCTGAACGACCAAAATAAGTGAAGCTTACAGTGCTCAAACATATCACTCACCAAAGCATGCGAAAAGCATGTTTAAAAATGGGATAATACTTTCGAGGCAAGAGATCACTAGAAAAGGCCGAACTATTCAAAATGGTTTACTTAATCATTGACTAGATTGTAGATCACAGATAGCTCCTGGCATGATCTTGAAAAATGTTGACTAATGTATTTTTCTTTATAGCTTTTAACGTAAAACTCAAAACGACTCGTGAAATGATAAACCTGGTAATAATTGTTGCTAACGGCACCAAGGCAACAGCATCAAAGTAACCAATAAATAAAATATCAATCATTTATGAAGATTGACCCACTACATTGTACGCTCTTCAACATGTCTTGTCAGTAGTTTATGTAAGTCTTTTATAATTTAGTTATAGTGAAATAAATTCGTAAACTGTCCAGTTTGTTTTATTAATTATTATACAATGTTAAAAAACATGTTCACTTCTACTCTTACTACTTGTGTGGAGCCCCGAGTAGCCGAGTGGTCTAAAGCGCTCAACGTTACGGATCACTGCCATCTCACCTCTATCTGCGTGGTTTCGAGTCTCGGGCTCGGCCAGTGCGGGTATGTGAGAAAGCTTTCAGGTAACTACTCGTGGGTCGGTGGTTCTTTCTGGGCTTTTCCCGGGTTCTTCCTCCACCATTTATACTGGCCGTCATGTATAGCATATAGTGTGCTGCAAAACCGTATAACACCAACAACATACTTAGGTCAAGTTAAACGTATATCAGTTTACCTTGGTATGTATATATTTATTGTGTGCCTAACTTTTCTCCTTAATCGTAAGTTGTAGTAAAACCTAATGATTATTGTAAACAGCATGTTTAGAAAGCATATTTCTAACATCCTGGTTATGTTATTGTATCTTATAGTGGATTTTTTCTAAGGAAGAGGTCACAAAATTGTATTAATTCCTATATGTCGTTTAGTCTGTGGAATTAGTTACTGTTGTAAACAAATATGATTCTAGAGTAATCATTTGAACCATTTAATGGAATTACTAAATTGGTCATTGAGTTTTGGACTAAAACTATATTCGATATACATATGTTCAGGGGAGATATCTCATGGCAATTTAGAATTGCAAGGAATCACTATGGCACTACTGAGGAAAAATAAATAAACGATAATTTATTTTTGTACTCAGCTGTGGGAGATGCAAATATCTATTTTCTGAAATTATTTGTTTTCCAAAATAAACACTGACAAACTAATAGTCCTAACTTCTTGCTCGTCTCAATGACTGATTAAACCTTTGGTTCAAAATGCAAATAACAAACCCAACAATAACACGAAAAATAAAATGACATCATTTTCGTGCCCTTCTCCCAAATTAGCAGATATATATTCAACATCCACCAATCCCCATCAAACAAACAAACAAAAGGAAAACAAACAAGAAATCAAGGCATCAGTTTTCCAACACTCATTAGTATCCAGCTTATTAAACATCCAATAAAATGAAGCAATGTTAGTGCTTCAAGTTTTGGATCAACCAGACAAATTGGATCAACCAGACAAATTGGATCAACCAGACAAATTGGAATATTGTAGGAATTGTATGCATTTCTTCTGCATTTCTTCCGATATGAATTGTAAGAGGTAAATTTTCTGTCTTAAATGAGTTGTATAACGTATGCTGAGAATTCATTTTTCTATGTCTGGAAATATATGCCATCGAATAGCTAATTAGCACAATAACGTAGTTAGGACAAGTAGTGAAGTCCATATGCATATGTGTAACTAAGTTGTGTACTACTTTCAACCGATAATCGATTGTGTTATTGTTAGGGACACATGACGACTTACGTTGTCAGCTAGTGACTTACAGCCCACAAGAGCGTAGTAACAGCTGTCAAAGAGGTATTATTATGTCACAGTTTCAGTTAGGACTATGAGAATCAGCTAGAAAAAAAAAACAGATTTATAGAAATAGGGCTGTGAGTGTGTATTAGATTGCGAACTGAAGATAACTTAGTTCTGTTAAATTACGAAACACGATATCTGGCGTAAAAAGTGTAGGAATATTGTTTGATCCCAGGAGAAGAAAAACAAACCTGACACGTATTTAAGCTGAGTATTATATTTTATATGAAGGAATAATTAACTCCATACCTGTATTGCACAGTAAAAATAGCGCAGGCTACAAAGATGATGATGATGATGTTGTTCGTCCATGGATTAGGAAGAGAAGAAAGTGAAAGGGCTATTTACATTTGAACATTGTAGAGTGGGTAAATTGATGTGTATTCTCGTGGGTCGTTGGTTCTTTCCTGGGTTTTTCCTTCACCATTAATACTGGCCGCCATGTATAACCTATCGTGTGCTGAAAAATGGCGTTAAACTCCATAACAACAACAACAACAACAACATCGTCCTATGTAGCAATCAAAAGAGATGAAAACTCAGCTAGTTTTCCAATGATTCAAGTTTCCTGTTCGACTTTCCGTTCATCACAACGTAATGTTAACTACATACAATTTTTAGTAATACAACTGCCCTCTTCCAACAATCAGCTAATGACTGGATGTATTTTAACATCGCACCCCCTCTCCACAGCCACCACCTCAATCCTCCAACCACCACACACCACCCATTACATATAACGATTGACTCATGTGCTTTAAGAAAGTATACGAATCTTATAAATAACCTTTACGCAAGTCTCAGGCAGGAATTCTCTTTAAAAACCGTTCCATCAAAACAAAAACTAATATTTCAGACTTTGTGATCTTTGACATGAATATCGTCTGCCAGAAAAATCCGCTCTTCAATAATCATTCTTGCAATAGTAATGAGGTTGACACATTGTAAAAAAAATGGGTTCATCGGAAAGGACGTTTATATTTTTAAAATGTTCATTTATGACATATATTCCGTTGCATCCTATCGGCGGGATCATATTTACTGTGAATATTTGTGTAGTCCGTGTGAATGCCCTAAGCATTATGGTAAATCGTACAAATGTGTTGCTTCACGTACATACACCTCAAGGATAAGAGGTACACGATAGTTCATTGCAATGAACAAAAGCAGTTAGCTCTGAGTTCCAGAAATGTTCTCTTTACTCTTTAATCATCATCCATGGGACCTGTGGCTAACAGGTAGGACTAAAATACGAAATCATCGTCCATGGGACCTGTGGCTAACATGCAGGACTAACATACGAAATCATCGTCCATGCGCCGTGTGGCTAACGGGTAGGACTAACATACGAAATCATCATCCACGGGACCTTTGGCTAACAGGTAGGACTAACATACGAAATCATCATCCATGGGTGACAATGATGGTAGTCTGAAAAATATGTCCAGTAATTAGCAATAAGGTATTTGCATTTTCAGAATGCGTTTATTATCGTTATTATTATTATTATTATTATTATTATTATTTGAGAGTTTTCAAAATATTTATAAATATTTTGTATATAGTCTGATCTGTGTGTGTGATCGAATATAGCAACGTTGGCAAAATTCAAAAACAGGGGGGAATACAAATACGTGCTTCTTTCACTTTATCTCGTCATAAATAATGTAAAAGGTTAAAGGAACATCTTAAGGGAAGATAATAACACATATTAGGCTGAGTTGTCTGGTAAATATAGATGAAACAGATTTCTGATTGTAAAACGCTATTAAAACTTAATGTATTTGCATTACCGTCTAATACTCATATATGATAACAACTTCACTGTCAGCGGTTATCTTTAATGCTTTTTCCTCTTTGATTCTATCTCGGATGCAAAATGATCCAACGGTGTGTATTTCTACCCTAGGGCATGTTTTTATTACACATTTGCCTCGAATAGAAATCTTGTTATACCTGAATAAATTGTAAATTGTTATATATACCGTATGCCTGTGTGAGCAAACATTCATATGAATAGGACCAACACCACTATGCTGAGTAGGGTGATTCTGCGAGTGACCTTTTATATGAAAATCTTTAATTTCACACTTGTTTTAAATTAATCATTCTGTAGGTAAAATAGGTGGCCGAATGAGGGGCTGGGTAGTAACACAGATAATGAGTTTCCTTCAAATGAAGGATGAAAAAGATTTCTGATGATAAAAGAGTTTGACATTAAATGTATTATTTAAAACCATCTAATGCAATTTCACAGTCATCTTCTTTCTTAAATGCATTTGCGTCTTTGATTCTATCCTGGTTGAAAAAGTATCTAATAAAAGCTCTTTACATGTATTTCCTACCATAGGACCTTTTCTCATTCCAGAAAGTACGTGCGTTGACTGGAAATCTTGATTGATGTGCATACATTATGTCTGTGAGAGCAAACACCAGTAATAATAGGACAAAATACATGTATAATATCTAGGGTGACTATCCGAGTAACCTTTAACCTCATATCTGGGTTAAAGCTATATTCCTGTTGGGCGACAAATAATAGCTCTCTAATATGTTTTATATAGATAACGAAGATTTTCTATGCAACTTCACTTCATATTAATGTTTTCTCTGGTAGGATCAGGGGATACATTTCCTCTGCCATGGGTGACTATATGCTACTATGTTCCTCATCGCTCCAGGCCGCCTCTGCGGATATTTTCTTGTTCCATGAAAATGGATGGAGCTATTTAACCAATAAATGAGAGCGATATCTGCTTGAATATATTTATCGCCAAAGTGACCTAACATGACCTTTCACGCTCTTCTTGAATGAGCCAACTCTCGTTGCTATGTAGAATATTGTAACATTGGATTACATATGACGTAGTCTTCTTTATGCGTTCTCGTAAAATACGAGGAAATATTAGAACAGACATTTACGGGTGATAAAGGAGCGTTGCAGATTATCTTCTGTGGTCTATGACGATATGCCACTGCTTGGAATTTGTAACAAACAATAACTATCCATGTGCAACTAAACCTTTCCAAAAGGCGTCATAAAAAGTCTTTTGATTCCGTCATCAAAATGTATAGTGCAATTTCGCAAAGTTGGCACGAATGGCCGACGAAAAGGAAGAGATCCAAACTAGAATGGAAGGAGGAAAGTTGGTGAAGGGTTTCAAAAATGCATGATCTCCATACTATATAAGAACATAGGAAAATATATTTTGTGACTTTATTTGGCAATGTTGGAGAAGAAGACATGATGGATGTTGACAATTTCAAAACTGAAGACGGATAGTTGGAGCGACGCAGGTTCCAAACTAAACTTGTAGCCTCATAAGTAAATGATAATCGTTTTGAACAACATAATTATTCCTAACTTACCGATAATAATTCAATTGAAGGAAAGAAACCGATTCTAAGAAATATGTTGTCAAAACGTTAACATGGTTGTGTTATACTGAGAACGTTTTTGTCTTGCCTGTTTATGGGTACAATCATGTATACATGCTAACAGCTACGGTATAAGATTACAAGCTAATACCACAGATTTATGATTATGATGTGGTACATAAGCACACTGAAGAGATCATTACATATCTAATATGAACTGTTACTACAAGCTAAGGACGCACACTATTTACAAATCCATGGAGACTACACATTGTTAAGTCATTGAAAATAAGGACATGTTTTCACATCTGGTTTCAGTTGTCAATAAAAGCCAAGGACGCACACTGGTTACAAAAGCAATGAGACTGTGACATTGCTATATCCTGTACAACGAGGACGTGTTTACACATCTCTTCTGAACAATCAATGCAAGCTAATGATGCACACTGTTGGCAAAACCACGGAGTTTATGATAATGTTACATCAGGGATAACTGGAACTCGCAGTAACTTGCAAAATGAAATAGAAGGAAAATCATGAACAGCTTCAGATGGTTAGTGCAAAAAGATGTAATAGTGGTTCGTTGTTTAATCCTGGACCCTTTCCAGAAACAAACAAAGACCCCATTATGATTATCTTTCCCTAAGTAATATATCATTTGGTACTTACTAATTCAGGGGTCTCAAACACGCGGCCCGCGGGCCGCATGCGGCCCGCAAGGGCATATTGTGCGGCCCGCGACGCATTTTGGGATTTTCAAAAAATTGACTGTTCATTTATTTCTTTTTCTCTCGCCGCCTTTTGAACTTTATCGTTAGCGCCATTTTAACCATAAGAAACTCTGACTTATTTATTCGTAATCTTTCTATTAATTGTCGCCCTTAATGCGGACTTCTGGTTCCTCTGTTTTAGTAAAGTGATTGAGTTGATGTTGAATTATAAAGTTGATTTTGCTGCATTTTTATAAGCATAAAAGCCCGTATAAATGTCTTCTGTTTCGAAAAAAAGAAAACTCTCGGACGAAAAGAGAGTTTTTCAAGTCATATGGGAGGATTTATATTTTGTCACTGAGGTCAGCGATAAAATTCAATGTCTCGTTTGTCAACAAACGATAGCTGTTCCGAAGGAGTATAACGTGTGTCGGCACTACGAAACAATGCACCGTGAGAAATATAACGCTTACGCAGAAAAATTAGAGTGGATAAAGTTATGCAACCTAAATCAGCATTATGCAAACAAAGAAGTTTCTTTACCAATGTTAGTCAGTGCAACGAAGATTCAGTAAGAGCAAGTTTCGCTATAAGACTGTAGAGTATCTCAAACACGCGGCCCGCCAAGCCGTATCCTGTGGCCCGCAAAACGATTGGCGTCACAAGGTGTCATGAGAGATAACAAAGGTGGTGCGGCCCTTGGGCCATTGAAAATCCCCTCATGCGGCCCTCAGGGTGGTTTGAGTTTGAGACCCCTGTACTAATTCATACAGCAAAATGGCGGCCTGGTAGTTCCATACTTTTACCCATGGTCATGTATCCAATACCAACCAATTCTACAAAATATGGAAGCATCATGTCATTCGGGGTATTTTAAGCTGATTCCTTTTCTTAATATTTTTGTCTTTATTCTATTTGTATTGTATTAAGTTTGTATTACATTTGTTACAAATGGTGTTAGTTAAATTCTACATAATTATTGTTGGACATGCGCAAAGTGATGGCCTATAATATCAGGAGAAACAAATGACGCACGTAATACTATTCAGAAACATCGAGTCTCTAAACAGTGTTTCATCAGGTGATATTAACGCAAATAGTCTCAACAATCAATGCAAAATGAGAACGGGCGAGTCGTCCAAAACATTATGACTGTTTTGGCATGCAATCGACTTTCCTCCATTTTTCAAAATGCAAATCCATCCATACGCATTCTCCTGATACGCAATGAATATTTCACAAATAGCATAAATTTGATATCAATATTAGAGTGGAGCTAAATCAGAACATTAACCTTCTTTGTCAGTTTATTATAAAGTCGCATCATATTTCAATGTTGGATGGAAAACCTGTTCCAAGAAATCTGATTTAGAAAATGATATCCGTGAAGACAAATGTCCATGATAATTAGAAAACAACAACACCTAACAAATCATCATGTCAGCAGGTTACTTTAAGGTACATATATCGGTTGGTAAAAGCTTGGCTGTCTGAAATGCATTGTTTTTAGACGTAATTTATTTTACCGAATGAGGGAGAATGTTACGTGCCTATCTGAAAGGACATAACTATACATTTTGTGAGCATCTTCATTGTATTTTCTATTTATATATATATATATATATATATATATATATATATATATATATATATATATATATATATATATATATATATATATATATATATATATATATATATATGTATGTATGTATGTATGTATAGTTGTAAGTTGCCTGTTTTAACATCACTACCGTGGAGTAATGTGATCGACTTTACTTCTCACATCAAACTAGACGCAATGACTATCTGCGTTAAAAATGTAACACTTACATTACTAATTGATGTGTTCCTTTGCTATTCGTCAAAGATTTATTTTAGCAACTTCTTAAAACTGTTATATCAATTGAAAGCTGTGGGAATAACTATATTTGTCAGCAGACCTTCTATGTTCATCAAGATTGTTTCATTAATGTATTGGAAAACCTTTTAGAATCACTTTCTCCACATCTTTACATCTTATGAAAACAGCTTTTAATCCCAGACTTGGAGAAGTAACCATGCAAATGGCTATGTCGATGACCCTATCCAAAGTTAATGGAAGAATTCAACTCCAGTTCTGTGCTTATCATTTACAAAATCTCATCATATTGGAGACTAATGTTTTCGAGTATGTAATTCTGAGTTCCATCTTCTATCACTTCAGAGCGGGCTTTTTTTTGGGGTGTGTGTGTGTGTGTGTGTGATGCTGAATTCGAAAACACCAGTAAGACTTTATTACCAGCGTATGGTTTCATTTGTTTTATTTGTTCGATTCTGATTGTTGAAGCCGAAATGGGAAACCGAAAGTTTTCGTATATCGTGAAAACGTTATAGTCAGCTTGCTTTAAAAGATCCTTATATGATTTGGGGTTGTATTTCACCAACATTCCACCTAACTCGACTACCGTTCCATGTTTAGAATCTCTTTTGACATTCTTAACACACGATATAAAAAAACAAAACTATCCGGTAAAATCAATATATCTGCAGTTAGTTCTGGTATTTGCTATAACGTTTTTTCGACTTTCTTGCCACGGCCGACAATACCAGAACAGTGATAGCCTTTCAACACAACAGCAGTTGTAGAATCTCCAAATCCTTGGTGCACACGTTGATATTCTTCTTTTGCCTATTGTCCCTCTGGTATTTACGTTTCTCTTGAAGTATATTATGGCGCAGTGGAATTTACACTTTCCTGAACATTACCTTCCTTAAGGTCTACAAATATAGTATGTCTGGAGCTAAGAGAAAACATGGTTTAGTCCATTTATCTACGCTAACGTTTATGCTTTTGCCAAGAACAATATTGCGTGAAATTGATTTTTCATATGTAATTACGTTGAATCGTTACTATTTATATATACTCACGTGTACTTCACTTTTAATTTTTTCGTTTTAATCTGTTTATTTCCTTTGTCATTTTACCAGCGTAATCGTGTTTTGTATACTCAATACTTGCATCTGTAATTTTGTATTTGGATTTTCCATTTCCATACATTCCTTTTTTCTCATGCATTTATAGGATAGTACGGCTACAGATGTGCTTCTTCAGAAACATCTGGTGATGGATGTGCTATTTCAGTATTTCCATTTCAGTTAGTAGTATGTCAAATTAATAATTCCAGAAAATTGAATATTCAAAATATGTCTCTATATACACACTGCTAAAGGTGTATTGGCTTCCATTTATCTAGAAGTTGCAAGTGATTCTGCTTATTATTATTATTTATTTATTTTTTTTTTATTTTTTTTGCGGGGGGTAATTCTTTGCTATTGAACGTTTTATGCGTGCGTTAAAATTGTACATGGTAAAATTTTTATCTAGGTAAAAGATACAGTTGTAAATATATGTGTGAAGTGTGGTTATACGTTAAAATGAAAGACCGTTAACTGTCGTCCTGATTTCGTAAACAGGTATGTGATTTTCATTACACTTCATAATGTTTAAGATCTTGTCTTCCAGCATGTAATCTTTTACACTGTATTTCTTTCGCAGCTTTTATAAATCAGCTGTTTTCATTGCTACCGCTTTTTTCTTATTATGTGATGCTATTAATTACCAGGCCATTACATAGCTATATTGAATTAGCCTGGTTATGTTTGTTTCTTCTCCTTTTTAATATTATTTGTTGTTTATTTGTGATGCTGTAGATTTAGCTACTTTTTCCATCTGGGTTAGACACCAGTGCAAATTTGTCGTGCATGATTTAACTCTTTTTTTTTTCTTATCTCATGCCCTTCTTTTCCTCATACGTCACATTCACGAAACTCAAAGTTTTCCTGGGCTTTAATGTGCTATTTTTTGCACTCTTCTTCAGCCATCTGTAGTAGAGAGGCAATACTTCGTATTGCTCGTTAGAAACTGTTAATAGATTCATTATATCCTTTCCATTTTTACATTATCTTCTAATTCTACTTTTAATCCGACCTTAAATTTAATAGATCAAAATGTGTGAACAAATACAGTTTGAAAACATTGATACTGTTATTTCTCCTGTGTCGGGATTCGTCGCATCAAGTACAAAAAATCAAACATTTTGCGATCACATTTTTTCGTTTTATTTCAGCGTGATAAGATCCAATGAAATCAGTTGTTTTAAATCCACTTCGCCTTGATTTATGGAGAGTAATACAAATGGAACAGATGATCATGATAGACCAAGATACGGAACTTTTGATGTCTGTTTAACCAATCATAATTCGACTTAACTCATGTCATGATCTTATTCTGTTAATATCCTTAAAACGCTTTGGTCTTACAAACCTGTGTAACGTTGTATTTTATAGAGACAATGTTGAAATGCAAAGAAGAATCTTTGAGTTCAGGTAAGGTGTTTTATTTTGTCTTCTTTATGAATGATATATCGTGAAAACATAGATATCATTAAAATTCAGATTCGATGATTAATCTTAAGCTGATAAGTACAATAAATAGGCGAGCTTAAGGTATATACGAGACAGAAACAGAGGAAACCCTGTATTATTGTTATGGTTATTTTGTTTCTTTGTTATCTACGTACATTTGCCTTTTGTTACTCGAAGAAAGGTGTATTTATATCCGCTATGTCCTGATGTATTAAACACGTGACCAAAGTAAATTACATAGGATGATTTTGACATGATTAGCAAAGAGATACCATAAAGTACATATTTTACCGTGCCACCGTTCTCACGTACAAATTTGTACACGGTTTGTATGTTTGTACATATGCATATTAACACAGGCATGCCTTAGCAATTTTTTTTTTTTTTGGGGGGGGGGGAATTGGGTATGCCAATGTGGCATTTTCGGAACCAACTTTTTATACGATAATGAAGAAATTAAACATCAATAATAATAATAATAATAATAATAATAATCATAATCATGCTATCTTTTTATTACACTAATTTAAATCGGTCATAGCGATATATGAAAGCTATTTATGAACAGCACAATCCCAGATAAATGGTCCAAGTTCAGAACATATTTATTTCAGTTTGAAGTTTAAAAAAATGGACTCGTGTTATGTAACCTGATAAATAGACACATTCAGTCTTCAAGTACGAAAATTGACCCGAATGTGGCACACAAAAAAACAAGGTATATGGGAACGAGGCACGCCTAAAAAGTCCTATTGGAACGAGGCATACCTTGCTCACTGTCTGTTATGGTTGCAATGTATTGTGGACGTTGTGTATATAGCATCAGCGGTAAAAAAAATAAAAAAAATTCTCTTCGAATTATATCAAGAAAATTCATACCATATTGATAAGCTCAGCTCTCTGACAGTTATGAGAACAGCCAAGTAAATGAATATGTGTTTTGAGCAAATTTCAATTAAAATAATGTTATAGAAGGAAAGATTATACTTTGTAAGTATTAATATGTAACCAATAAGAATTGTCGTCTGTGTTCTTCTTAGTTTAAGTGACTTGTTAAGTAATCAGTCAAAAGGGTTTATTGACGTTATGGGCTTTTCATCGTAAAAAAAATACCATATGGGGTCGTTGATCCAACCACATACGTAAGGATTTCCACATAAGCATTTAGTCATCTGTAATGATACTCCCCTTTACTACGACGACGTGTTATGTTTATTTAATTTTATCATTTGTTACTATTTTTGTATCTAGACAACAAATGACTGTGTAGATAGATGAGAATTAATTACTAGGTCGCCAATAGAGCGTGTCTGCTAGGCACGAGTGCATATCCCAGTGACTATGTGGCATCATTTTTGCTGTCGTGTGCTTAGTGGTGACGGAATATGAACTGGTGTTTTGCAGAGAATGCGATGGGTGGGTGTACTTTACCCATAAAAATTATCTAATATGTATGATTGCCTTATTTATATTTAATATTAATTCTGCCTAGTAGTATCAAGCATTCTACTGTACAAACCAGGGATAACACTTTCCGTTCTGTTCGGTGTATATTTATAATTCTCGATAACTTGTCCTGTATACCTTAATTTCTCTCGTAAGAATCAGGAATGATTTTACTCGTAAATAAGAGTTAATTATTAGGTCGCCATACGAGTATGTCTGCTAGGCACGAGTGCATATCCTAACGAATTCGTGACGTCATTTATTGAAGATGCTTAGTCGTGATGGAATATGAACTGGTGTATGCAGGCAACGCGATGGGTGTCGTTTACCCGCGGTCCTAGGATCGAATTTGCTTAGAGTACAAATTCAAAGTTCTGTAACCTACATAATATTATTATTTGTATCAAATATTAATTCTAACTAGTAATACCAAGCATTCCTCTATAGAATCCAGGGATAGCACTGGTGTATATTTGTAACTCTCTCTCTCTCTCTCTCTCTCTCTCTCTCTCTCTCTCTCTATATATATATATATATATATATATATATATATATATATATATATATATATATATATATATATGTGGTCTAAGGTTGACATTGCCTGGGGTGGGAGTGGGAGACAAGCGCCCCAATCCTCCAAAATGCCCCATACGGCCTGCGTCTCTTACTGCCTCTGTCAACTAAAATCCAGCTCCTGGCCTTCGCGAGTGGCTTAGATTTGAAGCCCGGCAGACCATGTTTTCTACTAACAGGAGAAGGGGTGAAGGCGGCCCACTGGCGCCTTAAAACCAGTTGCTTCGGGTAGATGGGACTCGTAAACCTTGGATGGTAGCTCATCTAGGAGAAGGAAAACTCCGATTCCAAACCTCTGGTGCCTTGTGGCTATACCCACTCATGGGAAAGGCTAAGGGAGTAAACCCCGACAGAAAATCCGGAGATGGAGTCCCTAAGGCGGTATGACATTGACTTCAACGTCATTCCGGCAACTCCTGCGACGCCGTTGGTGCCAAGCTGTATCGGCATTCGTCGTTCCCTTGGGCACACCAGCTGCGTGGAGAGGGGGGATCTGCTGCATGGGCAACAGCTGATTCTCCATACCACCCTGCCCAGGCTTCATAGCTCCACTGGAGAGGACACTCCAGCGTCGTCGTACGGCGTCGGCACAACACGAGAAGTAGCAGTTTACCGGTTCTAAGTCAAAGCTCGATTGGCGTAGAGCTTGGCGCCAGGGGTTACTTCTGACGGTGGGAGAGATCATCAGGTCTCACTGGACAGCTACCGCCCGCCTCAAGCTGGGCAGCCCCCAGTCAGTAAGGTGCTGCCCGCCATGGCCTGCCTGCTTCACTGGGTGCGTGGAGCTTAGAGAACCATCTCGACAAGCGGGCCACAAAACTCTGCACCAGGAAAGACTAAAAGAAGAAATAAAAAGACTCCAACTCTTCGTTTTGCAACCTGGAACATCAGGACCATGTGTCCTGGATTGACCACTGACCTACAGCAGATCGACGATGCACGGAAGACTGCCGTCATTGACAGAGAACTCTCCCGACTGAACATCGACATTGCCTGCCTCCAGGAGACCCGACTGGCTGACAGCGGCACCATCAGGGAAGCCAATTACACATTCTTTTGGCAGGGGAAGCCCTTGGATGAACCTAGGCAGCATGGTGTAGGCTTTACCGTCAAGAACACGCTAATCGCCTTCATTGAACCTCCATCATCAGGTACTGAGAGAATCCTTGCCCTCCGGCTGTCAACATCCTTAGGCCCGGTCAACATCTTCAGTGTGTACGCCCCAACCCTCTACTCCACCTACGAGGAGAAAGACAACTTTTATGAGGCTCTGGATCAGGCAATATCCAGTATCCCTAACAATGAAAGCCTTTACTTACTAGGAGACTTCAATGCTAGAGTGGGAGCTGACCATGAGGCCTGGTCCACCTGTCTCGGCTTTTACGGAAGGGGCAAGATCAACGAGAATGGTCAGCGACTGCTGGAGATGTGCTGCTCCCACAGCCTATGTGTGACAAACACTTTCTTCAAATGCAAGGAGATCCACCAGGTGTCGTGGAGACACCCACGTTCACGCCACTGGCACCAGCTAGACCTCGTCATCACCAGGCGTGCAGAACTGGCCAGTGTTCTCCTTACCCGCAGCTACCACAGTGCCGATTGTGACACGGACCATTCCCTCGTGGCCAGCAAGGTGCGAATATTACCCAAGAAGCTGCACCACGCCAAGAAGAAGGGTCACCCACGTATCAACACCTACTGTGCAAGCAACCCAGAGAAAACACAGCAGTTCATCAGCAAACTGAAGGAAGCCCTCACCAAAGTGACACCTGATGACACCATTGATTCCAAGTGGTCCCATATCCGTGACTCTGTGTACAATTCAGCCATCACAGCTTACGGGAAGAGGGAGCGAAAGAATGTCGACTGGTATGAGGCAAACTGGGAGGAGATGGAGCCTGTGACTGAGGCAAAGAGGAAAGCCCTTCTGGCATACAAGGCTGCACCTAGCCCCAGAACACTACAAGCCCTCAGGATTGCAAGGAATAACGCCCAGAAGACCGCCTGCCGCTGTGCCAACACCTACTGGCTGAACCTTTGCAACAGTATACAGACAGCTGCTGACACCGGGGATACAAGAGGAATGTATGAGGGTATCAAAAAAGCGACAGGCCCCCCCAGCTACAAGACCGCCCCCCTCAAGTCCAAGACGGGCGAAGTCATCACAGACCAGGGGAAACAACTGCAGCGATGGGTTGAGCACTATCTTGAGCTATATGCAACCCAAAACAATGTCACTGGAACTGCCCTGGACGCCATTCCAGACCTGCCTGTCATGGAGGAGCTAGACACACAGCCCACCCTGGAAGAGCTCGGAAAAGCCATCGATTGCCTTGCCTGTGGGAAGGCTCCTGGAAGCGACGGCATTCCGCCTGAAGTCCTCAAGAGCGGAAAACCAGCACTGCTCCAGCCCCTACACACACTCCTCTGCCTTTGCTGGGAACAGGGATACATCCCACAGGACATGCGTGATGCCAACATCGTCACTTTGTACAAAAACAAAGGAGACCGTAGCGACTGCAACAACTATCGGGGCATCTCCCTCCTCAGCATCGTTGGAAAGGCCTTCGCCCGTGTTGCCTTGGCACGCTTGCAGATCCCAGCCTCCCGCGTCTACCCAGAATCCCAGTGTGGATTTCGAGCCGGCACGTCAACTGTAGACATGATCTTCTCACTACGCCAGCTGCAGGAGAAGTGTCGCGAGCAGCGGATGCCCCTCTACATTGCCTTCATAGACCTGACGAAGGCGTTTCACATGGTTAGTCGGAGTGGACTCTTCAGACTCCTGCAGAAGATCGGCTGCCCCCCACGTCTGCTTGCTGTCATTATGTCGTTCCACGAGAACATGCACAGCACAGTGTGCTTCAATGGCGCAACATCTGAAGCATTCCCAGTCGTTAGCGGAGTCAAACAAGGCTGTGTCCTTGCACCGACGCTCTTTGCCATCTTCTTCTCCATGCTTCTCCAGTACGCATTCAAGGACTGCAGCCAGGGAGTGTACATCCATACCAGGGCTGACGGCAAGCTGTTCAACATCGCCCGTCTCCGTGCTAAGACTAAAGTCACAGAGGTACTCATCCGTGAATTGCTCTTTGCCGACGATGCAGCCTTGACATCACACACGGAAGATGGACTTCAGCAGCTGGTATGCTGCCTCTCCCATGCATGTAAGGAATTTGGACTGACCATCAGTATGAAGAAAACAAATGTCATGGCACAGGACACAGACTCCCCTCCCTCTGTCTCCATCGATGGGTACAATTTGGAAGTTGTCGAGAACTTCACATACCTCGGGTCTAACATCTCCAGCTCACTCTCCATTGATTCTGAGGTGGGCGGCAGGATTGCCAAGGCAGCAGCAGTGATGGCCAGACTTAACCAGAGGGTCTGGAACAACCCCAACCTCACAGAGAAGACCAAACTGCGTGTCTACCAAGCGTGCGTGCTCAGCTCACTTCTCTACAGCAGCGAAACATGGACCACCTATGCAAGACACGAGAGGAAACTCAACAGCTTCCACCTGAGATGTCTGCGGCGCATTCTGCACATCCAGTGGCAGGACAAAGTACCCAACACAGAGGTTCTAGAACGCGCCAACATGAACAGCATGTTCTCCATACTCAGCGAGAGGCGCCTTCGCTGGCTCGGCCATGTCAAGAGAATGGACCCAGGTCGCATTCCCAAGGACCTGTTATATGGGGAGTTAGCAGAAGGTGCACGACCAACTGGACGACCACATCTGCGCTACAAAGATGTTTGCAAGAAGGATATGAAGACAGCAAACATCAACGTCAACGACTGGGAGAGCTGTGCAAACAACCGTTCCAGCTGGCGTCTAGCTGTCAGGCAGGGAGTTCAAAACTCAGAGGAAAAGAGAAGAATAAAGCAAGCTGAAAAGAGAGCTAAAAAGAAGGATAAGCAAAAGCGTACTTTGGAGCTATGCCATCGTCTCTCGTAGACGGACGGATGCCAAGATATATATATATATATATATATATATATATATATATATATATATATATATATATATATATATATATATATATGTGTGTGTGTGTGTGTGCATTTGTACGAATATAACGATTAATTATTGAATTTATGAAACGAGTTTATTGACGTTATGGGCTTTTCATCGTAAAAGAAAAACCGAATTTCTTTAAAACCCATACTATTGCAGGTATAGGCCTTTTATGAGATTTCAAGATATTGTTACATTGCAAAAACACCAAACCGAGGTATAAATTATTCGATTCATCTATATTGTTAACACTGAAGTGCTGTAATTGCTGATGCGGCAGGCAGAAAGCACAGTACATGCAATCTTGCGTAACATAAGCATTACATTTTTATATACAAATATTTTTAAAAAATACCATAAACTTCATTTAAAAGTTAATTTATGACTACATGTTCTATCACTTTTTCTGTGCAAAGTTCTGGCTTGCGGCTACCTTCTAGCGCATTTAGGACTCAGATTCCCTTGCAACACATTCACGTTCAACCACTCCCATAGTAGTCATTTCAATCATGAAAATTGTAATGGTAATCATAGCACATTCTTTAACACTGGACAAAAAGGAAAATTCAGAAACGCAGAGAGATTATTTAATATCATTTGGCAGCCAACTGATAAAGTTAGCAGCCAATGACTAAGATGAATGTTACTAACAGGAACATACATACATACATACATACATACACACAGAGACAGACAGACAGACGTGCGTACGTACGTACATACATACATGTATGCATGCATGCATACATACAGACAGACAGACAGATATTCATACAGACAAACAGACA
This sequence comes from Sinohyriopsis cumingii, assembly GCA_028554795.2. Taxonomy (NCBI): domain Eukaryota; kingdom Metazoa; phylum Mollusca; class Bivalvia; order Unionida; family Unionidae; genus Sinohyriopsis; species Sinohyriopsis cumingii. Next base: position 21,248,704 of record CM068842.1, on the reverse strand, counting down.
GACGTGCGTGCGTACATACATACATACATACATACATATTTACATACATACCATCCCACTCATCTATCTGTACGATACCACGCAAAACCATACCATGCCTTATATAGCATGAATTATCGCATGGAATAAAAGAATTATATATACAATAGGAGTAAGTTTTTAATAAATAATTAAAAATACCCACGTATGCATATTTTACAATGGGTTCACATGTCAAAATTAGCATAACGTGAACAATTTACAAGGGCGCTAATCTGCTTTTGAACTAGCTTCAGATATGGTGCAGATTTACACATCATGCAAATTTACAAACGAGTGGGATTTCAGTCACATAATGAACTCGAGACACGATTAAAGCTGATAAATTAGGACACGTATGTAAATAATGCTTTTAAGCGGGTATAATACGTTTTCTGTGTTCTTTTACTTTGAGGTAATTCTTTTCGCGTATATGACGCCATGGTCATTTTCTTTCAAAGAAATATATTTGTTTAAGCTTAAAGGATACTGGTATTCCAAACAATGGAACAATAATAATGTATAGCTTTCTATTTCGTGTACAGAATTCACAAAGCTGCGCCCTCTGGATCCATCACATCTACAATGTATCAAATGAACAGCTCACGTGGTCTTTGGCTTCTAGTCTTTTGCATATGTTTATCGCGCCTGCAAATAGTGAGTGCACCGGCTGTGGAAGTCTCCACAATAGATCATAGGACTACACCTGGTAACGAAACGGTGTATCATTCGTCAACACTGACGAGTTCTTCTGCAGCAAACACTGAACATATCACAACTAATGCAAACGAAACGGCTACAAGCTTTTTTGCAGAAACAACATCATCCGTTAGCGAAACACCATCTACCACATCGATGTCGATAAATGAATCTACCTCGAAGACAACGACAACCCTGGAAACATCATCCAGTACAGGGACAACTTCAACTACAGGGACAACTTCAACTACAGAGATAACTTCAAATACATTGACAACTTCAACTACAGGGACAACTTCAACTATAGGGACAGCTTCAACCACACAGTGCACCACAACAACGACCGAAAAGCCTAAGAAAGACTGCGTGATAGACGGTAAGAAAGTTACGTGTCCTCTAATAACCTGTATGATTAGAATTTGCATTTTGCATTACTCTGCAGCTCTGAGGTCTAACTTGTACCCCTTTTTCAGCTAGAGGTTAAAACATTAGACAATTTTGAGCAAAATCTTTAATTGGTTCGTTCTTTACTTTATTGTTTTCTTTTTTTCTTTTTTCGTTTTGTTTATATTGGAGTTTGTTTGCCCCATTTAAATTTACATAGTACTATGTCCAAGGCGCTTAAACTAAGTAACAAAAAATTCAATAAACCCAACAAGCCTTCTATAATCTAGAATAAATTGATTTCCCTAAGATACAAAGTCAAACGTAGTGAAACAAGTAAAATACCTTACAGTATGGCATGAACTCCTAACATTTCCAAAATGTACTACAGAAACGCACCAAAAGCATTCTGAACGAAATTTCTAATGTGCTTATGTGATAGCATTTCAGTAGAATAGCACTGTTCTAATATCCAAATGGTTTTACCTTTTAAGGTAAATACAATGAAAGAAAACTTCACGAATTTACTTGAATGTTTCAGGGTAATCTAACGAAATTAATAAATATCAAAGTCATTAACTAATTTCCCGGTAACCCAGTACGGTGCTGTATGTTTAGAATAAATATTTCGGCTATGCATTTTGAAAGATAAAATTATAAATAAGTCTAATTTCCTCTCATAACCATCTCAAGGCTGGTACAACATTGAATAAGAACGCTGCGAATCTAATTCATTTATATAACCATAACATGCAAAGCAGATAAACAACTCGAAATCACTCGAATTTGATTCCAGAGGTATTTTAAATTATTATATATTGCGGTCAGCATTTTAGGTTTTCTTTAAATACTTTAACCAATCACCAGCTAGGGTAGTCATGACGACTCTACAGTACCAATGTACACCCTAGCTCACGTGATGTTTTCATGACTTTCATTCAACATTTATGGCCTATTTAGACCGAAATATAACGTTGACGTGAACTTGGCAAGTCGACCTGATTTATGAAGTGGATTCTACGGTGTTAGAATGCCAATCATAAGAATAGTGTCATTAACCCAAATGACTCAAATAAAAACTATATTATAAAAAAATGTATATGATATGTATATCAGTAACATCAGTTTCTTCTTTTTATATATGTAATTTCATAACAATTCAGGTGCCTATTTGTTCCTATATTTTGAAGACGAATTTTGTAACCTTTCAGCTTAAAGGAGTACCCATTTGTAGATATTTTAATTGCAAAAAAGTCAACTTTTCAGGCGTAAAATTCATAAAGCAGTTCAGAGAGCAAATGGAGTTAGCTTACAAAAGCGTAACACATTATATACAACAATAGTATAAAATACTTATCATATTAAATATATAGAATACAAATATTTCTTAAAGGAAGCGTTTCCTGTTGCTTTATTTATGTTGTGCTATAGTCAGCGAAATAGATTTCAAAATTTTAAAACACTGTTTGAACTACATTTCGCGAAACACGGGTTATAGTTATATTTTGTGACATATCGAAAGCGATGTCAGAACGCTGTTGCACATGTGAGATGAGCGATCTGGAATTTTAAAGTAGCTTTTAAAAAAAATCAGTCATATCGCTACTATGTCTTCAGTGTGACAGTTTATAGTGATGTCTAGCACTGTGGCATCGTGCCGCAGACATGTGGCATGATGTCCCACAGAGTCACATTATCCTGACACCAGGCGGACAAGTCGCAACACTAACTTCTTAATGCTGAGCGCCAAGCGAGGCAGGTGTTAGTACCATTGTTTAAAAAGTCTTAGGCATGACTCGGCCGGGGATCGAATCCACGACCTACCGCATCCGAGGCAGATGCTCTAACCACTAGGCCACTGGAGCTGTACAGATAGGAGACGACATCGGAAGACGGTGACATATATCATAAGACATGATTAGAAAGTATTTACAGGTTACTGCATTTGTGTGGGAAAATATGAACGTGTTTCTCGGATGGAAATAATGCACGACGTTGGGAGTACAGTATATCCATTCGACAAAACGAGTTCATATTTTCCCATACAAATGCAGTTACCTTTTTATTATATGCTCATTTTCTTATTCTACCTAAGGCTTAATTATATTAAAAAAAGTACACTACAAGAAACGAAGTAACTGAATGTATGCCGTACTCCAAACTAAATATACAAGCGCAGATTCATCAATACACGTCAACATTATTAATGCGCACATAACTCCGCCCAGATAAATTTGAACTTAGTCGCACTCTAGCCATAACTTTCGAATGAAAATGGCGTTTGGTCTACTTAAAATTGCAATATGGAGTCGTAGTGTGAATGAATGCGCATTGCAACAACTTTTTAATTTGATCTGGAATGATTATATTTTGGTATTTTTGTCGATTCTACTGATTATGGAATGGATGTTCTGTGACAATTCTACATGAAGTACATTTGATTTCAACAGCGTGTTGACATCTGCAGGTGTGTTTCTGTTTTGTCACTGAATGTTTGAAATCATAAGTAGTGAAGGGGGGCACTATACGTACAATGGGAATTAGCATTAAAAACACCCTTGGGGCACTATACGTACAATGGAAATTTAACATGGAGAAAAATCGTGGGGCACTATACGTACAAGGGAAATTTAACATGGCGATAAATCGTGGGGCACTTTACGTACAAGGGGAATTTAACATGGGAATAGAGTTTGGGCTTGTTTAGGGACAAGGGGAATTTAACATGGGATTTTTTTAAAAAAAAATTTTTTTAAAAAAGGGGTAGGCAATTCAAAAGACTATCTCTTTTCGAGAAATATGGCTGGCCCTGAAAAGGGCCTTTGGGTTTTCTTCTTCTTCTAATTTCTTCTTTTCCTCCACCAACTTCTTATTTTATCTCCAACACTCTTTCTCTTCTTTTTTTTCTCCTTCTCTTCTTTCTTCTCTTCCTCCTCTTCTTCTTCTTTCTTCCTCTTCTCATTTTCCTCTTCTTTTTCAATTTTTTCGTTCCATGTTCTTATTCTTATCTTTTCCTCTTCATCCTCCTTCTCCTCCTTGATCTCTTTCATTACACCACTAATCTTGTCCTTTGCTTTCCTTAAATTGTTAATTTCCATCTTTACACGATGGGGACTATAGGAATAATGGTCTTCAACCAGTCTTAATAGCATCTGTTCCATTATTCCTAAATTGTCTAAAACGTCTTGCAAGGTTTGTAATTTGTCCATTTGGTTTGACGCCATCTTCTTTGTATTCTTTGCAGAATGGTTTGAACGACGAATACTGTGGGTTCTTATACGAAAAGCGCGTACGTGAAGGAAAACATCCCCCCTAAAAACATAAAATGGATCTTACCTAGATGATGACCGAACATCGCGCGGACGTGAAGGAAAACATCCCCCTACTTTCTCATTTCATATAATATAACCCTAACTATACTCTCCACATTTGCTAAGAAACCCATAATCTACTATTCACACCAACATACCTGAGCTCTTACAAACACACACAAACACATACACTTCCACTATTAATAAAGAGTTAGTGTTTATTTTCACACTACTCTACCTGCACATTGGCAAATCTATAGTTATTTCTTTTCTAGAGTATTGGGTAGCCCTGAAAAGGGCTGTTTTGTTTGGAACTTCATGGGCACCTGGTTAATGGTGGCACCTTCCAGGCCTGGCGCCACATACACATCTTATCCCCCAGTTACTTTTTACCTTTTGGGGGGAGAGAGCAGAGGCAGGATATGTTGCTTCAGAATCCCAATTTTCACTCTCTGGGATTTTGAAATTTCTTCTCTCCTTTTCCTCCTCCTCTTCTTTGTTTCTTCTTTCCTCTTTATATCTTCTTTCTTCTTCTTTGTTTCTTCTTTCCTCCTCTCTTATCCTTCCCTCCTCGACAATGGCTTCCGCGGCCAGTTCATTTAATATGCGCCTGGCATATTCCAGATGCACATGAAGCTCCAACAGTTTCTCAAGTCTCGTGTTCATTTTTGGTGTTGATCAATCAACAAGGGTAGCTGGACTGCCGAACGAGTTTCAATTTATAGTGAAAGCGCGGACGTGATGGAAAACATCCCCCTAATATAAAATTGATCTTACCTAGATCATGACCAAAAAAACAACAACAACGCGCGGACCTAAAAGAAACACTCACTCACTTTTTATGCTACCCATCACTATTGTAAAATTTTTTATAAATCACTTTAATGGACTATCCACATAAGCAAAGCAATCCAATCTAACCCCAAATATACACCTCGAACACCAAAAAAGACATAATTTTAATCTACTATCCTCACCAACTTACGTTAGCTCTTACAAACACACAAACACATGCCCTCACATTTTTTATAAAAGAGTTAGTGTTTATTTTCACACTACTCTACCTACACATTGGCAAATGGATCGTTATTTCTTTTCTAGAGTATTGGGTAGCCCTGAAAAGGGCTGTTTTTTTTTGCTATGGCATTCTTTTTTAGTTTCTAAGAATGCGATGTCCTCTGAGGATAGACTTTCTGGCGATTGGTCTGCTTCTTCGGAAAGAGAAGAAGAATTCTTTGGTGTCGATACGACAATCCACAAAGCCTCTGTCAGCTTCAGGTTGCTGCTGCTGTTGCTGTTGTTGCTGCTGTTGCTGCTGTCTCTGAAGTCTGTACTTCTCTGTCCATTCTTCTTTCTCCCTGTTCACTTCTTCTCTGAAGAGCTCTTCTATCAGGTCTTCAGTGATTTTTAACATTCTCACATTCTCTATTTCTTCTGGTTTCGGTATCAGACTGTGTCTGACCCTATGCAGATTCACGTAGGCTTCGTTGAGCTTAGCTAGTTTGGAGCACATCTTCTTAGGAGGATGGGTCAACAATGGATGGCTAGACTGGGAACAACCCCGGTTCTTAAAGTTAAAGCGCGGACGTGAAGGAAAACATCCCCACACGGTTTTCGAGCCGCAACGTTCATGAGAGGGATAGTAAGAAATGAAAGAGCATCAATCCAACATTCTTCTAGCTAAACAAAAGACAAAGGCATTTTTTTCTAAACACAACATTTTTTATTCAAAAATCACTTAACACTAAACAACAACTCTAACATTTTTAACAATAATCCAACACTATAACATTAAACAATTTTTCTTCAAATCACAAACATTTTTTTCTCAATCTACAATCTACTTTAAACAAGGCTGACAACGTTGTGAATGAAATTGTGATTTCCACTGTTGGAAATCATTAGGCCATTGATGGACACTACGTTTCCTAGCTTGAGACAAAAGATAAGCATAATGGTCACAAAACCATCGATCTACTTTCACATCGTTTCTAGCAGAAGAACGAGGATCGAAATGAGTCACTAAATGTTCTAAGGAATAGCCCAGGCTGCGATGATGCAGAAAATACACACAATATTGTCCACACACCAAGGAATCTGTGCCTTGTAATTTCACGTTATTGAATCGGGTGGTCTGAGCATTTCTTCTCATAAAGTCGATGATATCGTCTTCCAAAGGGGGCAATCCATACGAATCGAAATATTCCACACATCCTTCTTGAGGAAAGTAGACGGCTACCCAGTGGGTTCCTGGGAGATGACTCTCGTCCGTGTTGATGACGTAAGCTTGATGGTCTTTAGGTTTGCGATGAGGGAGTTCATCTTTAGCACAGACGACGGGATTCCAAGAAGACGTATACGAACTGTGGTTCAAAAGGTAATAAAGTTCCCAGGTATCCATTGTTTTGTGTTTTCTTCTTCACAGGTAATAATACGTCGTCAATTCGATCCTGACTTTTTGCTTGAAAATGTCTGACGAATAAACGGTTATTCGTTCTGTTTCCTCACTCTGATTCAGGAGAGCTTCGATACGATGGATCTCTTGAGTGGTTAATGGTGGACAAGAATGTTCACGCAAGTCTTTATACCACTGGTGCAACACGTCTTCGTTCGAGATGAGACTCCAAGCTTCGTCCAGATACTCGTCCAATTTTTCTTCTTGACTCAACATCAGGCATTTATCGTGTTGAATTTGACTGGGATGATCGTTTTGACATCCATAGCAATTTTTCTTGATCAATTCCGTCATTTTGTCGACCAAGTGTTTGGCAAAACAGGAGACTAAATGGGCTTCTTGTTCTGGCCATCTCGACTTCATCATGATATCTTCTTCGTCTTTGTCTTGAGATTCTTCTCCTTCCACGGTCTCCTCACATTCCATCTCCGAAGTTTCTCCACTAGGTAAAGAGGGATAACAGTCTTCCATAGCTTTCTAATAATCTAGAATGACTTCTCTCAAACTGTTGATTTCTATGGTATTATTGAATTCTGCATACAGGATGACGTTCACTGTCTCTGTTAGTTTATTTGCAAACTGAAGTTCCACACGAATCTGGCCAGATTTTATAGGGTGGAAATGTCCCTCGTCGCTGCCTTGGTCTGGAGTGAAATCGAAAGCCCACAAAGCATAGCCTCCTGCATAATCGTCATACTCAATGCCGTGACTGGTGTTGGTTCCTAACTGACCGGTGGCTTCGTACAGGGACAAGTACGATCTCAAGTAATTCATCTTCTTGTCACTAAAGTCAGGTTCGAAAGGTCGGGTACACAAGGTCTTGCCATCACGACTGACTTCGATTTTCTTCACACCGAAGTGTTGAAAGTGGAAAGGATTTTGATTGATGGCTCCGTTGAAGGCTTCATTATTGACCATACCAAGGATTAAACGCTTGGGTAACTGTCCTTGAAACAGATGATCTTCGGTTATGGATTGAAGGTTAGCGGGAATGGTGAACGTTTTCACTTCCACGCGTCGGATGGGATACTTGGCGGTTGTTCTGCTCAACGTCTGACTGATTTCGTTTGCCACTTTAGGTAACACTTCTACGCGTCGTACGTAGAGTTTGGCTTCTTGGATTATGCTTTTAGGAGCCTTATTAAGATCAGCAGCTATCAAATGGAAAGTGGTACTGCTACGATTCAGTCTCAAGCGAACATTCACCCCGTTTAGCAAATATTTCTCTTGCAACCACATGTCCAAATGCAAACGATCCATCAGTTCTAAACTCCTCTTGTCTAAGATTTTGCTTTCTCTTGCCTCAAAGCCTTCATTGCTTTTATCTGTTGCGTCGAACTTGCCCGCTGTGTCATCTGCCCACAGCACACAGGCATTGAGATGACTTGTCTTGGCATCTGTTCCGTACGTCAAGAGATTTTCCAGGTAGGCACGGTAAGGGTATGTATCCATGCTGCTGCTGACTAGTTTGTTATTCAAGTACAAATCCACTGAGCTGAACAAGGAATGCATGAAATTGTTGACGGGACCTATTTCGTCATCGTCTTCTACTCCTTTATCATCTTTTTTTAGAACTTGGACTTTCAAGTACAAGTAACTGCTATTCAGATCGATGTAATCTTCGGGCTGCCCCTTGATTTCAAACTCGATGGGAGCGGAATCGGTCAATGAGGAGATGGGATTAAATTCCACCCATTGGGATTCTTGCATGGTCATCATGGTGGGGGGCATGGCAAACAGATCCAGTTCCGTCTTGGAACAAGCGCAAGACTCTCGGTGCATCATTTTTTGTTGTTGCTGTGTTTCAATAATCGAAAACGTCTAAGTCTCGAACGGTTCTTCTTTTCTTGGCCTTTCTCGCTTGAAGTCTGGTGAAAGGGTGTTTTCTTCTTCGTCGTCTCTTTCTGCCTTGTCCTTGCTGAATGCTTGACTCGGTAGCGTGCAGGGCATTTATAGGTGTCTCTCGTCGACCCAAAATGTCTTTGCCCGTTTGCAGCAAGACATTTTTACCTGCCCTCATGAAGGCTTCTTTAGGGTTTTGTTTGTCGATGATGACATTTTGGAGAAATTCTTTGCCTTGTGTCAGTGCCGCATCTTTCAAGGCGTGCAATCCGCGTGTCACCATCGGTTTCAACACTGGGGCCACCGAACGAAAGGCCGATTTTAACATGTCTCCTAAACCGTGTCCTCGCTGTCGAGCCACCCCTTGGTACACTGGATACATGACTTACTTACGAGTCGTGAGAGAACCGTTTTCGAAAATGGAGTTTCACCGTGACTTTTCCTTTGTTGGTGAATGGAATATTTTGTCCCAAATCTCCTTTTATAGCAATGTTGACCGTGTCCAAATAAGACTTGCTGACGGGCAAATAGTGAGGATGGACAAATTCGCGGTGGATGTGGTAAGTGTTTCCACCTTCCTCGTCAGTGGCCGTGGCAGAATTTACTTTGAAAGGAATGACACGTAGTAACGGTACGGAGGTGTGTCCCACCACGTTGTACTCCACCACATCGGAGTACACGAAGATCAAATTCAGTCCTTGGTTCAGTTCTACCGGGTAACGAAAATACCTTGCAAAATGCACGTCGTTGTCAATCTCTGCCATTTTAATCTTTTTGGTGTCCTTATCCATGACCATTTTGAGGTCTCCACCCAAAATGTCATACAATCCAGGGCAAAATTTAATACGTATACTTTTTTCCTCACTTTCAAATCTGATGAGTAGACGGTGAGACTGTTTGTGGTACTCGATGGTGACACGTTTTTTTGCATTGGTCAGAACTTTGTCAAAGGTTGCATAGAATTTGTCAGCGATGGTTTCCACCAGATGTTGACCACTAAAATAATGGCCTGAATTAATTTTAAGGTGATAAACGAAAAGAGGAGGAGGAGGAGGAGAAGAAGAGTCACTGCTGCGGGGTAATAGGTCCTTTGCAGAATGTGAGTTATGTTGAGGACTGCCCGTCATGGTTTGCTGCAGTGCTGGGTCCAAAATTTCGACGTCAAAAGTGTTTTGAGTTTCAGTGATGTTTTTGATTTGTGTTGGGTGAATCATTTCTACCAAAGCCACTTCCCAATGGGCTTCGTGATCTAAGGGGATGGCTTGAGGTAATTTGGCCGTGTAACAGCACAACGTGTTGTTGGGAAACACCTCCATGGAACTGTCACTGGGTAAGGTTAAGTAAAATTGGTTTTGGTGACTCATAATTCCAGAGTTCTGTGGCTGTCCGAGGGGTTAGTGGATGTCAGAGGCGTGTCTCCGCCCAAAATGGGGTTTTGGTTGTGGATGTTGGAGTGGTGACTGGCACTGGCACTGGACACAACGTTCCCGTTCGAGGAGAATTTCAGGGAGGGATTGGGAAGCAGGTAACCGATGCAACTGCTCAATAAAATGGTCCACAATTGTTTGTCTCCTTGTTGCAAACTCAAATTGGCAATGGCTGCCCCGATGACACAATACACCACGAAGATTTGGCAGAAAAAGACGATTTGCGTTTTAGGCACACGTTCTCCACACCACACCCACAAGGGTTGTTTTTGTAAATCTTGCACAGAAGAACTAGGTGAAGAAGGACTGGTTGACGTAGCTGCGTCTGATGTGTGAAAGCACATGATGGTCACTTCTTCTTTTTATAGTCGATGACTTGCGAAGCGTCGATCCAAGAATCGAAACTGGGTGGATATCCTTTCCAACGTACTTTGACTTCTTTGACACGTCGTTTGCCCACTTTACGGGTTCTGCGTTCGAGAATGCTTTCGATGTCGTACACGTCGTCTTCTTTTTTGGTGACACGTTGTAACTCGGGCAAATAAAACGTTCCTTTGAGTACTTCTCCGTTCATGTCTTCCAATTTATAGACGGCAGGATGACGACCATGCACTCGTCCAGTGACGCGAAACAATTCGGTCGTCCAGTTAGGTAAGTAACCTTTGTCGAAAGTGCGTTTGGTTTTGCCAATGCGCACCCAATCTCCTACGGCCAACTCTCCACTTTTCTTGGGGACAGCCCTCGTCGGGGACGTACCGAACAGGCGCTCGAACACCAGCACTTCGTTGTCGGGAGTCACGTCTTGCGGGGCACGTCCGATGCTTCGATGGTAAGATTGGTTGTACGCTTGCACCAGGTGCGGTAAGATGTCGATGTACTTCAGAGTGTGGTGATGCGTAAAATATTTCCACATGCGTTCTTTCAAAGTGCGTTGAAAACGTTCCACGATGCTGGCTTTGGTTTCGGGATTCTCGGTGGTAAAGAAATGAATGTCACGTTTCTTTAATTCTTTTTGGAAAGCTTGGTTCAGAAATTCGGTACCTTTGTCCGTTTGCCATCGAAGAGGGTGACGACCGCTTTGTTTCAACACCCGTTGCAGGGCTCGCACTAACTCGCTGCTCGATTTGGAAGTCAAGGGCACGACCCAGGCAAATTTGGAAAAGACGTCGATGACACAAAACAAATATTTGTAGCCACGATTGTAGCTGGCCAAATGAGAGACATCGGCTAAATCGACTTGCCATTGATGATCGATGCCTTCCACTCGGGTGCGACTTCTGGCAAACTTGCGTCGAATGGGTTTGTGTAAAGTGTAGGTAGCTTGTTCTTGTAACCATCGTTGCACTTGAGGTAAACGGAGACTTTTCAGTCGCGTTTTGGCAGCACGATACAATTTTTGAACTCCTGCGTAACCTGCAGGATGGGAGGGATCGTAGTAAATGCTGGCTAAGACTTTTTCCATTTTTTTGTGTGGATTGGTGTGTTAATAAGGCACCCACTCTTGGAAGAGGCTACTCTTTTTCTCTTGGGGTATTTTCTTGGATTGCAATGCTTTGCGTGTGCGGCCAGCAATAGGTGTCGAAGAGGAGGAGGATGTCTGAGCGGGGGATATCGGTTCTTGTTTCACTTCTGTCTTCACTTCTGTCTTCACTTTCTTTTTCTCTTGTGAGGAAGAAGGGGTGGCCATCATCTTTTTAATCCATCCAATTCTGGAAGTAGGTGGTGTTGTTAACTTGCGTACTTTTTCTGGTGGAGTTTGAAACCCTTCTTCTTCTTCTTCTTTTCCTTTTTCTGTCTTGGTCACGGGTACTGGTGGTACTGGTACTGGTACTGGTACTGGTGATGGTGCTGGACTTTTCATCAAGGTCTTAAAATCTTTCATAGTGGGTAGAGCTGTTTCGTCTAAAGCTTTCTGGTGAAAGAGTTGTAGTCGTTGCAAGAGTTGACCGTACTTTTGCGATTTTTCTGTTTCGGACAAATCTTGGCGATCCATCAAGGATTGCAATTCGTGTTGTAACTGGGACATCTCGCTCAAATGGGGATTGGGAGGTAAATGCGGGGTGCGTTGTTCTTGCCACCGATGGTATTCCATCCATCGTTTGTAAGGCACTAAAGCTAGTTTTCGTCCTTCCATGGGGTTGTCAGGGGTGAATTCTGAGATCTTGGGACTTCCGAAGGCCTTTTTATCTTGCTCCCATCAGTCCTCCCAACATGGTTCCCAAGACTCCTTTCAGTATGGGGCCTAACAAGAGAGGTAAAATACCTCCACGTTGGACCAACATCTTCTTTTTTTGACGAATGGGAATTTTCTTTTGAACCATTTTCCGAAGAACGTGACGATGTTTGCCTAAGCATTGTTTCTGGTGTTTGGACAAAGGGATCGTGCCTTTCAAGACGTTCAAACAACATTCGCACACGGTATCGATGACCTCTTTGGAAGCCGTTTGAATGAGTTTTTTTCGTAGGGGTGGAGAAGCTTTGGACAGGACAGATAACAGGTCCCCATGTTTGGCTAAACGTGGTGGCAGTCCTTTCCTTTTCTTTCCTTGGGGTTTTCTGGAGGGTGACATCTTTGAGTCTTTAGGAGCACCTAAAAACACTGATACCCTACTCGGTCACAGGCCTTTTTTATACTGGAACGCGTCGCCACTGATTGTCTTTACGTTTTATCAGTTTGAGGACAGGCATGACACGTCGTGCAGGGGTACGTAACGGACTAAATCGAGCCAGTTCTTGTTTGGACAAATCCAGTAAACTTTGTAACATGCCCGATCTTTCATGGACTTTGATTTTGGGAGAAGGTACTTTGTGAGCAGCAGCCACTGCCGCTAAATGGGAAGGTCCTGCCACTGGGGAAGTTCTTTTGGGGGTCATCAACGGAGAAGTTCTTGGTGTGATCAACGTCTCCAAGTACTCTTCAGTTCCTGGTGACATCAACGGAGAAGTGGACAAACGTGAGGCTGCCGGAGACGCAGTCACCGCTGTGGCAGGTCGTGGCTTGCGAGTGTAAGGTTGCGTCCTGGCCGAAGTGCCTCTCTTGCGACTAGTTTTCTTCTTCTTCTTCTGTGGACTTTTCTTTTTCTGAGGACTTTTTCTCTGTTTCTTTTTCTGGGGGCTTCTTTTCTTTTTCCGGGGTGATGGTGGTGGTGTCTGGTAAGAGGAGGGTCCTGCCACTGGAGAAGTTATTCTTCTTGGGGACTTGGTCTTTTTCTTTTTCTTCTTGGGGCTTCGTTGAACTTTTGTCTTGGGGATAACTTTGGGGGCATTAGGATCCCATCTTAAGAGTGAGCGAATGATGACCCCTCCTAGAGTACCGCTCCCTCCAGGTTTCAAAATGATTTGTTTTTTGGTTTGAGTGTCGATGCGGGGATCGGCCAGTTGGACCAAAGCGACTTTGTTTCGATCGAAAAAGCGTTGGGTTTGATGAGGAATCTGAATGATTCCTTGGAGTAATTGACGTGCCGTCACCGTGAACCATCGTAAAACTTCTTTGAGACTAGCTTCTAAGACACGGGCTCGTGTTTGTGGATCTTTTTCTCGGCTGATGCCATACAAGGCACGAATCAATTTGACGGGAAGATGCGACTGAAGGGACGTCATGTTCACACTGTGTGAGACAGACGAAAAAGGGTCTGAGGTTTTTATAGATTTTTTTCATGGGAGGAGTGAAATGAAGTCGAGGACGGAAACGTGTACAGGACAGGTCCTCCGTCTTGGCACCAGTGGTGAAACAAGTGGGTACGAAATCGCAAATCCTCGGGGGTCGTAGGTTTCAAATCGACGAGTAAATAGGCGTGTGGCGTTTGAGTGGCATCGTCGTACGCCTGAGTCAGCCAAGGCGTTCCTAACTGTTTGGCTAAGACTTGCACTTGCGATTTATCTCGAGGGCTTTTAAACAAGACCACGTAATGCGCATTGAGACTGATGGTGCGATGGGCTTTACTTTGTTGAAACAAATTTTGGGTGATGTAAACGACACTGGCATTACGGTGATGCCCTTTGCGCGTAAACCACAATTTAATTTCTTCTTCGTCTTCTCCTAACATGTCGTCGAAAATGACCAAATGGGTTACACGGGAGTCAGAGACGATGCCATCGTCTTCTTTAGGAATGCCTTCCACAAACACGATGGAATCGCCTTGACTTTCTCGCAAGAGGCTGTACGCCGATTGCCACTCTTTGTAACACCACACGATCCGTTGAGGGGGCCGATCGATCAAATGATGTTTATGTTCGATCAAACGTTTGACGAATTCGGTTTTGCCTGAACCGCTAGGTCCAGCAATGAGCATGTTAAAGGGATGGCGAAGATACAAAGCCTCCCAACTGGCACGATCTAAGTGTTCGTCGATGACTTTGACAGTAGAGGAAGAGGGAGCAGAGACAGCAGAGGTAGCCATGGTATGAGAAATGTCACTTGTGACACGAAAAACAAACAAGACAAGAGTTTATATACTTTTTTCAGAACACGTTTATTGAATGTTTCAAATATGAACACGAAAGACAAAAATACATACAACCCAAATAGTGATGTACAGGAATATAAAACACAACAAAGCGATCAAAGTGGAATATAAACAAGTGTCTGTACAACATGTTTTGGTTAACCAAGATGTCCTAGGGACAGTGTGTAATGTTCTTACAGTCTCTACATGAGGTATTGTCACACAAGTGTCCTCCTGGAATGACCTTTCAGGCATGTCCATGACAGTCCTGTCCTGAAGCGAGTGGTTGTTCTCGGTGACGGGTTCTTCTGGCACCGTCACTAACACGGGTTGAAAAGTAACTTTTTTCCTTGAACAACTCTTGTGCATACTGGGCCACTTCTTGGGTCCAAGCCTCAAAACCCCCCTTTTTCCAGTCACGAACATCTGTCCAATGAGGGTGTAAGTCACAAGCTACACACACATCGTCATACACGTCTTGGGTAGCTAAAAGTTGACGAATCTTTTTTTCCTGTTGAGGTCGAGAAGTATCCAGATGAAATCGCAAGGCTTTGAGCAAAAGGAGTTTTTCGTGACCATTTAAGGCCATGGAGGTGGTAAGTACTGATCGTAAAGAGTCCACAAAGAATCGGCTGGTAAACGAAATCCCAGAAAACAAGTCACTAAGACACACACCACTTGTCGTCCCAAATTGAATGGATAAAGTTCTTGTAATAATTGATGGTAATGATCCACGGTTTGAATATGGTCATTGAGTTCCTTCCACGGAATCTGTTGGATGACATACGACATAAGTCGTGGCATAACTGCCTGTTTTTATAGTCTCTTTGTTTCGAAAAGAATACACGTACTTTCTAGCCAGTGATGTTCGTTTTCCAGTGGGGAATGTAAATCTTGCATACTGTAACCGAAACGTCAGAGTTCGATTTGAAGTTTCCTCTTCCGCTAAGTAGATTCCACGTAAAATATGTTGGTAATCCTTTACCTCGTCTTCCTCAATGGGTTGCTCTAGGTGAATCTCGAAGTAACCAAAATGATCAACACGTGAATCATCGGGGGCCTGGAAGTATTGAACAAGGTCTGACCACTGAAACAATTTCTGACGAATCAGTTCTCTTATACCCTTCAGGTACCAGTGGTTAAAGATCTGGTGACGTAACGGATGCAATTGTTCTTTACGTTTCACTTGTATTTTGACCAGCTCTCGGTAAATGCGTTCTCTCAACTCCACAGGCAAAGCACGAATGTTCTCTTGTAAAGTATCCATGAATAGGTCATACTAAATCCTCTTTGGTCTGACACAA
Source organism: Sinohyriopsis cumingii (assembly GCA_028554795.2). Classification (NCBI taxonomy): domain Eukaryota; kingdom Metazoa; phylum Mollusca; class Bivalvia; order Unionida; family Unionidae; genus Sinohyriopsis; species Sinohyriopsis cumingii. The sequence goes on along the minus strand of CM068842.1, from coordinate 21,232,819 downwards.
GAAATGTACTCTTTGCACAAACATGGTTTCACTTCAGTGTCGAATTTAAATCGTTGAGTCACTAATCTACACATTACAATTCGTTCAGAAGTTTCCTCTTTCACCAAGTTGACATTGTGTGAAAGATGTTGGTAATTCGTTAACTCTTCCTCTGGAATTCGATGCAGTACGTTTACAATGTAGTAGATAGAATCGTCAATACCAAACCATTCCTTTTTATAACCAGGAGGTCGTTGATCAATGTCTGTCCAATGGAACACTTTCAATTGAATCAGTCCTTGTATAGCCTTCAGGTACCAGTGGTTCAAACACCGGTGACGTATCGGATGCAATTGTTCTTTACGTTTCACTTGTATTTTGACCAGTTCTCGATAAATGCGTTCTCTCAACTCCACAGGCAAAGCACGAATGTTCTCTTGTAAAGTATCCATGAACAGATGATTATGGTAAAAAGTTACTTCAATGTCTCGGTCCCACTAAAGGTAAGTAATGACAATTCGGTGACCATCGAGCATGTTCTACGTAGGCCGAATCTTGCGGTTCCCAGTGGTGAAGTGACACACCGCAACTGAAGCACTTGACTTTATCTCCTTCGCCCAAGTAGAAAAATCCGGCTCTGGCTAATTCTTCGGGGGTCGGTCCTCCCAGATACTTTGGCCATTTTCCTTTGAACGATTGAAGACGATTTTCAAAGTCGCAGTATTCCGACGAACGCACAGGAAACGAATATTCGTTTTTCACAGGTTCGTTTCGATGAGGGTTGAGTGAAATGGGCAGGAGTTTGCTCAGGGCTGGATGACATCCGTAGGGAGGTAAACGTGAAGGTCGACATTCCCCTTTAAAACGAAACCCAGTAAAATGTCCAAGAGGACGAGCAGCATCGCTTTCGCATCCCACAGGTTTGACACGCACAGCATCACTTTCCATGATAGGGGTAGGGGCACTAAAGTCCCCATGATGCTTTACGGCATCGCTCAGGTCACAAGGTACAGCATCGTATCCATCGCAAGGCTCACAATCGCATTCCACTTCCGAAGCCTCACACTTGAATTGTGCCCTTCTAAACAACTTGTTCTGTGTTTCTCTGAAAGTATTCATCTTGTTCGCTCGGTCTTGGTAGTCACAATGAACTATCGATCTTGACCATAGCCCCTTTTTATACTAGTCGCAATGCAGTCTCCAGCTTGTACATCTTTCCTTTTTTACGTTTTTTATGTCCTGTTCTGGAAGGTACCGTCTCTAAGGTACCGTCAACATTGTACCGTAGTGTGATGGGTGGAAAGGCCATAGAAAGGTAAGGGCAGTGCGGAGACCATCGAGTATGTTCCAGAATAGCTGAATCTTTATAGATACATAGATCCATTCGTAACTTCAGTCCGCAAGCGAAACACTGTACCTCGTATCCCAATCCTGACTCAGGTCCCAAGTAGACAAATCCTGTTCTAGCTAAAACATGCGAAGAAGGTAATCCTTCCCTATCCGTAGGCCATTTCTGAAACGTCTCCAATCGACGGGCACAATCACAATAGTCAGGTAAGAAGACTGGAAAATGGTAGGGTTTGAACTTGGAGTTCTCATCGGGTTTCTCACTCGATTCTTGCTGTGGCGAAGTCATCTTTCTGGTGGGGTAACTATCCTCTTACAACCAATGTTTTATACCAACGTGTCCATACGGTAAGGTGAAATGATTGGGAAGTCGAACTCGCTTCTGGTACACGATTTGATAGACTTTTTCCAGGGGTCGACTGACGATGTGGTGAGTGGGTAAACGTACAATCTTGTTCGGTTGGTAAGTGGTCACTTTAAAGTTTCCATCCTCTCCCGATTGCAAGGCTTCTTTCAATACCCCAGAATTGACCACTCGACTGGTACGATAATTCAGAGTCAGTCCTTTCACTTTGCACGTCGTGTGCACTTCTCCTTGTTTGTCCCGGTATTCGTAGCCGTAATTTTTGGGACCGCCACTGACAAAACTTAGAATCTTGTCGTCGGGATGCTCGTCTGTCCAGGCTCCTAAACGGTCTCCTTCGATGTTAGGGTGATGTTGAATCGGGTGATGGATGTAAATGCAACTGTCCGTGTCAAAGTACAGGACGCGTTCTTCTAACAGTTCTAAAGCTTCGTACAATTTTAAGCGAGCATGAGCTGTCACGTAAGCCGCAATGATGACATTTCCAAAAGGGTCGTCTTGTACAAAGTCCAGATCTTCTTCGTAATTGACCAAGATCAAATTCTCTCGAACGACGTCCACGTGTTTCATGTATTTGGTTTTGTCGTGAATCATCTGGAAGTAGCGGGAAGGTTCTGTCAAATATTCCGTCTTGGGTAAACACGGTCGTTGTGCCATTTTACCCCACAAGCAATTTAACATCACTTTGGCAAACGATCGCCTGCCTTCGTTTTTCTCGATGTGGTCTAAAGTGATGCCTTCTTGTTCGTAGTATTTCTCTTTGAATTGTATTTGGTCTTCGGGAGTGTGACACCAGGACGGATAGCCGCTGGCTTCTTGTTTCAGTTTCAAAAAGGCATCCACGTAGTCAGCGAAAATGCCTTTCTGACTGGGGTCACCCTTGCAGTATTGTTGTGTCTTGGGAAAGTGGCAAATTTCGTACACTTCTAACAGTTGGTATCCCATGTCCAAAGCTTTGAACAATTCCACGCTGACCCAGGTTCCCGTCAAGGCCCGTTCTTCCTGGGTGTGCTGACAAGCTTGGTCTTGGTTGCACGTTTCGGCACAAGTACGGCACAAGGGAAACATCAGTTTGCCTTGACAATGGTGAGGTAAGACGGGATGGTAGAGGTTCGTGGGAGGCAAAACTTTACACTTGATCAAGCCTTCGTATTGTCGAATATTTTTCAGGTCGATGTGTTCCGTCAGCAATTGTGGGTGCCCTACGGGAAAACGACAATATTTGCACACGTAGGGATACAGCGAACACACGTCCAAGTATTTGATTTCTTCTCCTTTCTCTTCGTCGGCTTGGTACAGCAAACAGGTGGCATTGGTCCTTCCTCCGTACAAACTATCCCTCGGGTTCAGCGGGTCCACGAACTGGTAACTTTCCACGAGGCGTTTAAACTCGGGATCGGTTTTCATACGGTGATCGTACTCGTGTTCCCACATTTCCACCACTTGGTATCCTTGCTGTTCCAACTTTAGGCGCCGCTGACAAGTGTCCTGGTACAAGTCTTCCATGGTTCGTTGCAAAAACTGATTTTTAGTGCCACGGTCAGGGTAACAGACGGGACATCCGTGAAATAAGCAACCGTTAAACTCGTACACGATCTTGGGGTTTTCTAAGTCCCAGCCATCGACCGAATACGTTCCGATGGTCTTTTCGCCCCCTCCGTTGCGGGCATGCTGAATCCACTTGTCTTCCTTGTCGCACAAGTAATGTAACCAACGTAGGGCTTTGACCGAGTATTGACGTTTGACAAAGTGGGTCGTTTGAGGACTGATGACAGCCCGGTCTTTTCAGGCATGAATCGTTGTCGATACACTAAGGAACACGCTTTGGCAATGGTGCAAGCTTCTTTCAAAGGATCGACCCCTCCGTGTTCCATGAACAGTTCTCGAAATTTTCCACAGCAACGCCGTAAAATGTCCACGTCGGAACGACAATACTTTAGCATTTCTTCCTGAAAGTCGAAAGGGTCCGAGGCGTGAGCCTGGTACCAAGCGTAGAAAGCTTTTCGTTGTTCGGTACGCATGTTGTCGGGGTCGTAATAGTGAGCCTCAGGTAAATGGGGTAGAACGGCGTGTTGATTGGCTTCCGTATTGAAAAAGTGTGGAAAGTACCCTTTAGCCATTTCTGTCATTCCAAACGTTTTAGGCATTCGACTCAAAGGCATGGCCAAATAGCTTATCGAATCTTTAAACTGCACTTGTCCCACTTGCATGAAAATGATTTTGGCTCCGTTCAAAGTCACTTTAGGACGTTCGGTGCCTTGTTCCGTATAGTACCTCAAAAGAAACTGTCCATCGTATCCGGAGAAATTGTGAGCCATCACCGTGGCATGACGATGACAATCTCCGTAACGTTCGATGTCCTCTTGGCTCCACGTCTTGTCGACGGGGTCTAAGACCCATTGGGCAAAATCGGCTAACGTGTTTGGTCCCCGAAAGATTTTTTCACGCCCTCCGGGTATCTTGCTGCAGTGAGGGCAATGACTGAAGATAGGTTCTTGAATGCACTTCTCGCACGCTCGATGAGCCACGCAGAAATTAGGAATGTGAATGCCGGTCTCTTGCATGCATTCGAAATCGAAAAAGATGAAATTGCCTTTCTTCTTGTGACCGTCCTCTTTCTCTGGTGGGGGTTGGTATTTTTGCACGTAACATTGGTGTTCCAAGTCCACGATGTGGTGACAAATGTGACATTTTTTCTTTCCTGAACATACGTGTGCCTTGGTATTATTGGTACGTATGACTTGTTCACACGTAGAGCACAATCTCAGCAGTTGACAAGCGCATTTCTTCTGTGAACCTTGCGTCTTCAGATGTTGTTGGTAACAGGTAGGGCTGACAAACGTGCGCAGACAAGTGGAACAAGGCACTGGTTCTTCGCTCAGACAGGGTGAAGAGGCCAAACATCCTGTGCATTTCGATCCACAATGCTTGTGTTGCTCTCGATTGTTATAACCATGGTCACATTTCTCACAGTAATAACTGTATTTAAGGAATCCGGTGATACTGGTAATGGTATCGAAATGTTCATCGTGATGATAAAGGTGAATGTATTTTCCGTCCTTAAAGTCTTGGCCTCGAAACAACAGAGGTCCGCGCACTTCTTGAGGGTGCACTTTCAAGGTGTATCGTGGAGCTAGGGCATCTTGCAATTTTTGCATCTCAGGAATACCACAGGGTGTGTCTTTGGACAGGCCGGCTTGTCGTAACAGGAGTTCTGCTTCGCTTCGTTGTTTGGCTCGATAGGAACGTTGAATAGTGTTCCAGGTTCTTTTCCATTCTACCGTGTCGTTCTTGTTGGCATAGGTTCGTCCCACCACGATGGCACGGGCTAAACACATCTGGTCATGAGGATTGTGAATTTGGACAAGGCTACGCTTAATGCTGCGAAGGTCGTTCACCAATAACATCTTTTTGCGTCCAGTCCCTTGAGGAGGAGAGACGTGGGTCATGTCCAATGTGGCTTTTCCATCGGTGATGTCAAACTGGTCATTAGATTGTTGCACGTGTTGAATCTTGTCCATGACTTTGGAAGCGGTCAATTCTGCAGGGGTGCTAAACTCGATCCAAACAGGGGATTTCAAACCGTCGTGTTGTATGGAAAGTCTCAAGCGATCGTCTTCTTTGGGTTGACATTGTTGCTTGAGTGCAGTGAGCAAAGAATCCCACACCTCAGTGATGAACACTTCTGCTTTCTCTAACGGCACTTCAGCCTTGAAATCTTTAAACTTCACCGTGTATTTGTAAGCCGTGGTTCTAAATTTTCTAGAGGAGCGCTTTTCCGTCTCTCGAATGGAATAGTATTTTTCAGGGTTGACTAAGGGTGGTGAACTTGTTTTAGAGGGTTCTGATTCTGGTTCACTCATGTCCTCTTCAAAATCACTGGCATGAATTTGTGCCAAGATTTCAGCTCTGGTACGAGGCGATAGATCACGTTTCTGCCTCTTACTTTCTTCTTCTTCTTCTTCCTTCTCAAATGAATTAGATCGTTTCATCTTGAAAGCAAAAAGTCAAATGACTCAAGTTCAAACACCATAAACTACTTTATAGTCATAGCAGACCAGCGTATATAAAAGGGTGTGTGTCTTGTCCTTTCACTATTCATTTCACTCTCAAGCCGAGCACAACGATGGAAGAGACTGACCAGATGGAACGTTTCGTTAGAGCTTTGCGAGGGGTCATTAGAAAATTCTCTTCAGACCAGCCTACGGACTACTCTCCTTCCTTTAGAGATAAAAGTCAAGATACTTGCTATATCTGTCAGAAGAAAGGGCATTGGTCTTCAGAGTGTCCAGACCGTCAAAAAAGAACAAAAACAGGGACTAAAAAAGACAAAAGTCAAGATACCTGTTTTTATTGTAAAGAAAAAGGACATTGGTCTCCAGATTGCCCAAAAAAGAAACAAGAGGAATCAGAAGAAAAGAGGGATTCTTCAGAAGAAGAGAGGGGTTCTTCAGAGGAAGAGAGGGATTCTTCAGAGGAAGAAAGCAGACAGGTGAAGAAAAAGAAACAGGAGAAGAAAAGAAGAAGGGAAGAAAGTGAGGAGGAAGAAGAGGAAAAGAGTGTGACAGTGAAGAAATTCAAAAAACAGAGAGACTAAACAAGGAGACAGAAGAAGTCAATGAACTTTTAATTAAAGTGTTGTGTTGAGAATTGTGAATTGGATTGTAAAAAATGGAGAAAAGAATAAATGAATGATATAAGGTAAGAGTCTTTGAGTTTTGATTTTAAAATAAGAAGCTACACTCACGCACTCATACACAAACACGTACTATAGGGGTAAAATGGGTGGGTTTTTTTTTTTTTTTGAGTGATTGGCAAATTGAAATTGTATTTCTTTTCGAGAAATGTGGGTGGCCCTGAAAAGGGCCTTTTTCTTTATGGTGCAGGGGTGAGTTTAAGCAATCAATTTTAACTGCCTTATGCCTTTGCCACGGCCAAGGCCTACTTCTGAACTGCGTAATGCTGATGATTGGGTTGAAATCATTAAGGGTGGTACGGTAGGCTTAGTCACAGGGTTGACGTGTTTAGCTCGGGAAGGTCGTATTCTCTTCGGTCGTGATAATGAAGTCTGATACATTTGTTTCAGACTTCTTAACTCCGCTAAAATGTCCAACAGTACCGTGACCGTTTGATTTTCACCCTCTTGTTTCTTTGCTGCTACTACTTCTTCTTCTTGCTGTTGCTGCTGTTGTTTTTTTCTTACCTCTTCTTCTTGTTGCTGTTGCTGTAGGAGAAAAGCCTGTTCCGCTTCCTTTTGTCGTTGTATAAATTTCTCCAATTCTTCTTTTTGTCTCTGTCTAAAATTTTCCACTTGCGGTAATGAAGAAGGTAACGCAGGTTCCGGAACAAATTCTTGCGAAGAGAGAAAATCCACAAAATCCCAATTCACTTCTTCTGAAAGTAAGTCCGAGTTCCCTTGGGCAGTCTCTCCTGCTGGTGCACCCCAATGGATCGTTTTCTGAGTTTCCGTCATGTTGAATGACTGTCGCATAGATTGACTGCACACAAGCGCTAGCAGATCTATATTGACTACGTGACGTCACAGACTGCTCTCTTCGGATTGGATGCGGCTGGCTGAATTTTGTAACGCGTGTTTGGATTGGTGAATGAACTCAATCCGTTTCAATCCTTTCTGTCCCTATAAATAAGCGCCGTTGACTGCATTGATTCACCTGTTCTCGTCGCTTCAAGATGTGGACTACAGTTGAGTCATCCACCCTTGTGTCTTCCATGATGTTTCGGACAGACTTGCTCATGTATGTCCGATCGAAGTGGACCGTTGTCCACAGGACCAACACCAGCCTGTGGATACGTAGGATCTACGTTGAAAGACAAGGATGCCTAAAAAGAGTGCTGATGTACGGACCAACAGTGAGACGTAGCCTAAGAACAAGAAGAAGACCAATGCGGTGCCATTTATGTTAATGAATAGATTAACATAAAACCCAAAGGCCCTTTTCAGGGCCAGCCATATTTCTCGAAAAGAGATAGTCTTTTGAATTGCCTACCCCTTTTTTAAAAAAATTTTTTTTAAAAAAAATCCCATGTTAAATTCCCCTTGTCCCTAAACAAGCCCAAACTCTATTCCCATGTTAAATTCCCCTTGTACGTAAAGTGCCCCACGATTTATCGCCATGTTAAATTTCCCTTGTACGTATAGTGCCCCACGATTTTTCTCCATGTTAAATTTCCATTGTACGTATAGTGCCCCAAGGGTGTTTTTAATGCTAATTCCCATTGTACGTATAGTGCCCCCCTTCACTACTATCATACTGTGGTAAAAATATGAAGTCTTTCAATTGCAAGTATCAAAAGGACGCGATGGAATATTATGTTTATTTCATTTTGAGTGCAATAAGGAGGATGTAATTTCACTTTGAATATAGTCGAAAATACACTTCAATTTCGTAATATGTAATCAAGCTTGAAATTTCGTAATATGTAATCAAGCTTGAAAACCCATGACATGGCTCATGTAATTCGGATTTGCAGAACTAAGAAAGTACATTTTGAGGAAATTCAGACTGTAAAATGTAAGCATATTTTTGCCATTTGTATTACCAGCTAAAGAAGACAGTTCATGCCTTGTCACTGGCATGTTGTTTTTAAGGACCCTCTCTGACGTCTATAGCTAGCCTAAATCTGAAACATGGTATCAAAAAAGTTAACGCGGAATGTGGCAAAGCAGCTCGTATGTAGCAGTCCACGAAACATCTACTTTAGTTGATTCACAAACAAATCTAATCAACATGATTAGTTTACAGTGTAGTTCCTAATACACTACTGGGCACACGTGAGTGCAATACGAAGTGAGCGTGAGTGTAATATCGTAAAATACTGAACGATTCTGACAATGTAAAATCAACGGAGAAAAAAAAATTGAGCGTATAATAATTTAGTTTTACACTCACTCATTCCTATATAGAATCGATAACACTGAAATCAGACAAGAACCTAATATTTCTAGCACGCTCACAAACTGATTAAGCCACCCGTATCCAGGATAGTTTAACGCTTAAAACAAAGTCTGTTTTCTCTGGAGCTAACACTCGAAGGTATCATTTGACGGAAAGATTTGTATCAAGGTCTACCATAACAGTAAACATTATTTCATAGAAATTGATATTCATTAGCGCAGCTCTACTATCGCGCTCTTTGAAATATTATTAAGCTAGAGATGATAACATGATTTAACTGCGACACTAAAATTCATCAATCCTCAATGCTTGAACCGAATGATCATTGGCTAGGTTGTTTTAATTTAAGCACAGCAAAAAGAATACCTAATGTTGAATAGACTACCCAAGTTTCCCAGCTTGAGTGCACACACTTACAGGAGGAATGAATATATATATATATATATATATATATATATATATATATATATATATATATATATATATATATATATATATATATATATATATATATATATATATATATATATATATAATGACCTTTGAGTTCCTTAGCGAGGACTTACTAAAGTTTTTCCGGGATCGCGTTAACTTTTAACTTGGTATTATATCCGGCTGTTGTTACAAAAATTGAGTTTCCAAAATCTCATAGTGCAGGGCATACAACTGATGTACGTTTAAGGAGTTTCTCAGTACATAAATATGATGGCATTGACCACTTAAATCAGAGCACCAAACACACAACGTTGAAAGAAGGTTGTCCTGATTACTAAACCCCTCTCCTGCCTCGCATGCATATATATATTTATTTATATTTATTTATTATTACAGCTATCCTGCGCACACATACTGCAATCAGTCATATCCCTTGTTTGCGTATATCTGGTGTATGTTTCCTTTAATCAGCTATTAGACGAGTCTTCCCGTGCGTTTGTCATCTTTTTGTTTCTTCTTCAATAGTTCTTGATGAAATTCGTCGAATGGTTTTAGTATTTTCCTCGCCAAGGATACCAAGGCTCGCCAAAGATAGAATGCATTCCACGAGTATCAGAAATTTCATTTGAAAAGAGGAACTCGTGAAAAATTATATATCGTTTTAAACAATACCCAATCCAATGCGATTGGAACACAAACCTATTAGTCAATATTAAAAGGAACAAAACCTTCTAAGAACATGTTTAAATTCTGTATAAATATTAAACTGTGATGATGTAATCAATATCTTATTGTGTCCTTTGTATTACAGATACTGACTTTTTGGATCAACTTCGAAAGGAACTTAAAGATGATGAAGGATGATGAAGGATACAAAACAAAAATCTATAAAGACTCCAAAGGAAACTCTACGTTTGGAATCGGCCACAAAATCACGCCAGATGACCCAGAATACAAACAAGTACCTAACAGAGCAAAAAGGCTCGAGGAAAGAATGAGGAAAGTAGAGAAAAAGTGTTGATAAGTGTATTTTCTTTTGAATTTGTTAGGTTTCGTTTTCACGAGCTGTCAGAATGGATTCAGCTTAACAGTACTAAATATATGGTTGTATAGTCAATGCTTATAATTTTATATATATATATATATATATATATATATATATATATATATATATATATATATATATATATATATACTTAAATCATAACTGAAATAAAGAACATTACTTTGAAACTTTATAACTGATATAACAAATTATAGCATATATTAAAAATTCAGTACTTGATTTGCACTTCGATATATATCAAACATGGTTATTTAATCTTTATATTTCCAATTTTGTTACCTTCTGTCTTCAAGTCAATGATTTCGATAATTAACTTAATTTACGCAGAAAACATATTTCTTATTTCTTTCATTAACCTCTCCACTTGTCGTTAATATATCGTGCCCTATCGATCCACTTCAATCATCGTGGATATAAAACTAAGTGTATCAACGAAGCTTTCGTAGATACGATGATCTAACCCGTACATGATAACAGCACGAGAGTGGATGAGAGTAGATACGATGATCTAACCCGTACATGATAACAGCACAAGAGTGGATGAGAGTCACAATTATATTCCACATAGTTAACATTAATTGTGCTTGTTTCTACCTATATCAATACTTCAGAAACAAAAGTCGTGTTCATTAGTATCGAGATCCGCTGCTCTATATGATGACGTAATTAAATAAAAGCTAAATAAAGCATCTTGTCAAGGTGATATGTAATGAATGATAAAAAAGAGTGGTCACAAAGCATGCAAAATGTACTTCAGCAACGGACCCGAGTTCCTCATATATGTGGTGCTAAACGTCTCTTTAGGTATCTTGTCTGAATTTGCAACTTTTGATGTTTAGTTAAGACAGCAGTATGAGCTTTGTCATATAGTGGGACGTTTTGTAGGTCTTATTATTTTGTAATGAAGAGTTTGTGCAGATAAAGCTTCACATAAAGTTCACTTTATATCGACTGATAAATGAAATTGGTCCCCATCATTAACTAATGTCTGCAAATCTTTTGACAAGTATCACACGATAGTTGAGAGTCAGTGTCATGGAAGCAAACGATATTATTTCCATAAAAATTGGATTTAATTTGAAATCAGTTTTGATATACTCCTCGGAACCAAATATTTGGAGATCATCAAAATTGAAAATTATCGTAAACATTATATAATAATTCAAAAAGAATAGCGTGTTCTGAATGAATTCCTGGTCTCGAATGTGTTGATGTGCTACTAGTTTAGAATGTGCTAATGTACCAATAGTCTTGATGCATCACATCTGCATTGTCCAGAACTCCTTTGAATACATTAACAGTAATCCCAGAATAACAGTTTAGTCAAGAGTAAAAGATTAATTTTTAAATTCAAATAACTAATCCAGACCAATGTTTCTCTCAAAGTGTATCGAAGCACAACATTAAACACATCTACAGACAGATACTAAAACAAGATTATAGTACATAAGAATGAAGCTAATGTCCACGTCGTCGTCCATTTATATATCGTACCTCTATACATCGCAATATTATTTTATTCGATCTACGTCGCAATACTTCATGCGTGACTGGTGTCACGATACCTCACGTAACAACAGAACCCATCTGACTGAATTATCTAATGGGAAATCACCCCAAACGTTACACAGCTTCAGCATTACGGTTAACTTTAAAATTAGTAAACATGTATTATAACTCTTATGCAATATACAGTCATGCATTAAACGTAGAAATACAATATTGATATACATATGTCAAAAACATTTAGTAAGCAAGGATAAAAGGAAATTCTTCATATCCAAAATCGATGATTATTGCTTTTAATATATCAGAGCGATTGAAATGTTTTTTGATGTATGATTTCACTACGACAAAAGAATTCATGACGGGGACAGGTGTAGTGTGCATCTGATTATAAACACAAAACTGCCAAGGCGATATGAAGGATGATGTAACGTTGCATGAAACTAGTGGCAGTCTCATGAAAAACGTGAATGATTTATCGCAGATGAATAAGAACTTTCCTTGACGTAACAGCCATGAGCTGGCCAAACTCTTTCAATTTAAGGCATACAATGACGTAGCGAACTTTTATAATGAAATAAAGAAATGCGTTATCGAAGGAATGTACAATCTGAGCTGTTCGGAAATTATGTTTTGGTGGATAAAGAACTTACAAGGAAATGAATTTACTTTTTTTAGATCATACGATCACAATATGTTTAACATCAAAATTAATAATCTAATACTTATTCCGTACTATGTGAAACGTATTTTATTGGATAACGTAAATGTAATGCTAAGGAATCAGATCGTAGGATGTGCCTTTGGATATCAATCATAAAGTGGGTGCTGGATATGAAGGCGTATGTTTGAATAGTAAAGAAAACGTGAGTGCAGGATTGGGGTGGGGGTGGGGGTGGTGTAATGAATTGATGTGTGTGTGTGTGTGTGTGTGTGTGTGTGTTGGATTGTAGATGCAAACTTTAACATTATCATTCTAGTTTGACCTCATTACCATTTTCAACCCTATAAACAGGTTTAACCTTATAAACATTTTAGACTACATAATACAATCCATATGTTCAATCTATGGACAATTTCAACAAAGGATTCCCCGCATAACCCCTAAGTGCCTCTCGCATGTTAGCCAATGGCGTTAATTTCCATATACCCTCCTATAACTACTGTTACAAAATTATAGCAACAGTGCATGGAAAATGAAACAGAAACAAAAGATTTATTTCATGTCAGGGAATCGTAAAATATGGATCATACCGACCTACTACTGAAATGAGAGAATATGTTTTTTGATGCAAAATCAGCAATTGTCAGGATTTGAGATCGGATATCACTTTCATGGCATGATACAAAGTTATGTAGTCATGAACTAAATGCAACAACTTTAAATGTGATTATAGGTCACAGTTACCATTGTTGTATGAGCGGTATGGATATAGCAATAAGAGATATCTATACACTCATCTAGTATAAGGATTAAAGCATGTATAGCTAAAACATAGAATTCAAGGAAAGTCGGTGAAAGGTGAAAAATGGGTCACAATGACATATTTGTAAGATGAATTTGTAGCAACACTCCGACGCATCCTCTTGCAGAGTTTCATGATTGCTGGTAAAAGCGTGTTATAATGAGCGGTAGATATAAAACCCGTTGTGGTCATGAACTGAATTTAATAATTTACAATTATTCATTATTTATTGAGATGCATCTTAAATGACCTTATTTTATTTGTAAGGTGGTACAAAGAGAGCTCCATACAATCATCAAATTTGATCATACATGGCAATAGATTAAATCAAAGAGAATGGAGCAACTAAATATGGGTCAGGGCGACTAATTTATGACGAAGATTTCGTTTCATGATGCATCAAGATACATGCCCTCACTAAGTTTAGTCGTTCATGGTATAACATCATACTGTGAAGCCCACTTCGATGTTCATGGTATAACAACATGGTAGGAAGCCCACTTCGATGTTCATGGTATAACAGCATACTGTGAAACCCACTTCGTCATTCATTGTATAACAGTATGCTATGAAGCCCACTTCGATGTTCATGGTATAACAACATGGTACGAAGCCCAATCAAAACTGATTCCTATGACGCATAAAGAATATTTGACATTCATTACGGGTGTACATATGTATATGCTTCTATCTGCGTAGATGCTTACAACGTCAGGACAACAGTTTATCTCTTGTACGAAGAGGTGAAAGGTCTCACAATATTTAAGGCAATAGGCTTCTTGGACATATTATAAACATACATTTTGTGACTTTCTGTGGCATGAAACAATCATAATCATAAAATCGTATTCCTGTTGAAAATAACCTCTACTCGCTCTCCCACTTCGATATAGTTTACCTCATCACGTTTCACATGTTATCAATCTAGGAAAGACCCACAAGAAATATATCAAAAGTATCAAGAGATAAAATGTTATTTTTCAGCTATAAATCATTTATTGTTAACTGTCCATGACCTATAACTTGAGACGGACCGTTTAATTTTGTATTGGTGGTGGTGGTGGTGGTGGTGGTGGTGGTGTGTGTGTGTGTGTGTGTGTGTGTGAGAGAGAGAGAGAGAGAGAGAGAAATTTGCATTCTTCAAAATATTTTTAGACACCACTTCAATCGAAACTGAAATAGTCGGTCCATTATATATGTACAATTAACTCAGTCACTTTCAGTCAGCTTTGTTTATCATCAATACAGGTCACTTCGATGAGAAGTTACACTAAATGCAAATACAAAAATGTCTACGTTAAAGTTCAAATAAAAAAAATATTTTCCAGTTCCAACGAAAATATGCTAAATCTTGTAATCCAGATGTTGCAAGTTAGCAAATATAGTGTCAAGGTATGTACAGTTACGGTAAACAATCGACCGCAAAATATAACTAGTAATGATTAGGGAAACCGCATTCGATACCTAATTGAATTAGCTCCCTTAAAATGTATTCTGTAATATTAATACATCAATGTGCAAAACGATGGATGCAAATTGCAATGATACTATTCTAAAGTAATCTCTAATAATCTCTAATAATAATCTAAAGTAACCTCTTATAATATATAATTATAATCTCAAGCGTTCTCTATATTACAGTGTATGGTACATAAAAAATTGCATAAGGCTCAAAACCTTAGCGAATCTAATGTGAATTGTATGTTCAAAAAGCTGGTTTTCGCAACAAAAACAACAACAAGTATTTATTAATACATTACGACTGAATAGATTATGAATAAACTGCAAGAGAAAGATTTTAAGTCACTAGCTTGCTGATTTCAGTATATTTGCGAAGATTTCATTTTGCAAACATATTTTGATTTAATGAGATTTTCCTGTCGTTTTTTTCCTACATCCAAAGGGATATCTTGGTGGGGGGAATTGTTCTTTGGTGTCAAACAGTTTATAATTTATTTTACTAAAAACCCTATACTAATCGAATCATATGTATTTTTATTGTTTTGGGTTGTTGTTCTTGTTGTTGATTTGCTTTTTATCTGAATTTTCAATCACATTGCGCACAAAAATCAACAGTTATACTCCAAACGGTTCGTGGACCAACTGACGATGTAGTTCTCTGCTTGATGTTTTCCCAAACTGTGTAGAAGAGACATTCAGCTTTGCTTTATTTTCTAGGAAATTAGTTTTCAACAATTTCCGTGCAAATAGAATGATTGTCGCCATGTAAGAAATTTCTTTTCATGGCCATGTTCCATGGGCAACGTCTATATCCCCATTACTCACTGTCACTCGTACTTTCCTCTTCAACACGTTTATGGCCATTTCTTCTCTTTCCTTCAAAGCCTAATTTTCAACATTGTTAACTCCGCATATCAAAACAGTTTGAGTGATGGAATATTGCTCGACCTCTTACAATGTTTTTTTTTTAATATCCGCGTTTGGTTGTTTGCTTGTTGTTCTTGTATCTTCTTCGAGATTTCCTTGTTTTGATTTGCCAGCATTTCCATTTGTTTCCTCATCTTGTCTTTTGCAATTTGTCTTCAAATAATTATCAACTCAGCTGGTTTACTTTTTCATTGTTCAGTTCAATTTTTGAAACGATTCTTTTATTGAAATTTCTTCTTGACTCCTTTCAATGACCGTTTCAGGTCTTCCTTGATCAAGTTATATCTAGTTCTCTAGTCAGATAATGTACTTCCTAATTGAATCTAATCCTACAGCTGAAACCATTCCGATCTTTATTTCTCATATATGTTATGTATTTATTCAGATTGTATTCGTGATCTAAGAATGACGACTTGACATCTGTATACTACTCTCTACTTGATTTTTTTTTCAAGATCCCTTTGTCTTCATTCTCTGCAAAGTACATTCCTTAGATATCAAAGTAGCTTCCGTAGATATCAAAGTACCTTCCTTGGATATCAACGTACCTTCCTCAGATATCAAAGTACCTTCCCTGGACATCAAAGTACATTCCTTGGCTATCAAAGTACCTTCCTTAGATATCAAATTACCTTCCTTGGATATCAAAGTACCTTCTTTGGATATCAAAGTACCTTCCTGGGATATCACAGTACCTTCCTTGGATATCAAAGTAACTTACTTGGATATCAAAGTACCTTCCTTAGATATCAAAATACCTTCGTTATATATCAAAGTATCTTCTTTGGATATCAAAGTACCTTCCTTGGATATCACAGTACCTTCCTTAGATATGAAAATACCTTCCATTGATATCAAAGTACCTTCCTTAGATATCAAAGTACTTTCCTTGGATATCAAAGTAACTTACTTGGATATCAAAGTACCTTCCTTAGATATCAAAGTATTTTCCTTATATATCAAAGTACCTTCCTTAGATATTAAAGTACCTTCCTTGGATATCAAAGTACCTTTCTTGGATATTAAGGTACCTTCTTTAGATATCAAAGTATCTTCCTTAGATATCAAAATACCTTCCTTAGATATCTAAGTACCTTCCTTAGATATCAAAGTATCTTCATTGGATATTATATTAATTGCAATTATAATTATGTGGACCAAAAAAAGTCAAATGTAATCATCTCAAGTAATTATCTAATAAAAGGTACATATATACATCATGAATATACAGCTCGAGGCCTTTAACATTAATAAATTTCCTACATCTGCAAAAGTAAACAAAATACACACTGTACCTTCACCTCAATGTCCCAGTAAAAATTCATACATGTATATGTGTGTGTGTGTGTGCGTGAGAGAGAGAGAGAGGTATGTTATCTGCAACCGAAAGATGGATTCGGTCGCCCCAAGAGAGAGTTTGAAATGAAATAGAACGATAACGATAATAACTGTTACATTGAAACATATAACAAAAATTGTTTTGAATCAGAAAACCACTCGAGCAGATAGGGTCATATCTGAGAAACAAACACAAAATAGATATACAAGTATGGAATCAGTTTGGATACTATTGCGACGATTAGCATGATATACATATATGGAATCAATTAGGATACTATTGCGAGGATTAGCACATTCTCGCAGAAAATATTAAATATTTGATGCACTGTAAATTCACATAAGTATAATTTGATGAATTTAACAAATTTTAGACGAATGGAAGAAATATTTAACTTGTTTAATATAAAAGTGGAAATCTAACATTCAGGAGACAATACGTATTAGCTTACAGGTTATCAATAGGATGCAAGTGTAGCCAAAGTTAGTTGTGTTACAAAAGCCCATTCAAGAGAATACAATTATTGATATGTCAAATAGCATCAACATTTCCTGCAATGTTTAAGAAATGATGTTGATATGCAGGTTCAATTTAATGATCGTAACATTGAAATAACCGGCATCAACCCTATAAGACACGAGGGCAAAAGCGGGCAGTGTGAAGAATGAATAGATGATAAATGGCCAGTTGCAATGATTTGATGAAAACAAATATGATTACCGAACAATCGAGTTCGATTGAAAAAAGAAAATGTCATTCGGTATATGGAGCAGCTGTATTTGAGTAAAATGTTTATCTTTTTTTAGACCATTCCTTTATTATAAAGGATTCAAGAGACCAAATTACTGGAAAAAGAATTTGCTTGAAGTGTTGTTGGGGTTGGCATGTTGATAACGCCTAAAAGTTGTAAAGAATCAGGCACTCTCTGGATGTTTTGATAAGGTTTTAAATGACTTACAGTCGATACGGTGTAGCCTCAAGTAAGTTCGAGTTTCTAGACATTTTAACTTAGACTCAGATTGTCTTGATGCTTGCGCGAATAGCAATCAAAGACTAGGGACACAATTTAACTAAACAAAAATAAACAAGACACTGAAATTAAAGAATGGTTAAATGCACAGCTTTCGTGCGTGTTACAAACTGAAACAAGTAAACGGTTCCCTACAGAAGATCTACGGCATACAGATTATGTATACATACATGCATTATGACAAATATAGCGATATATACAATAACGTCTTGGCAGTGATAGACGTTTACTCTAACTAATCCCGAAGGCGAGAATGTACAAACAAAGACACGGAGATGATATGAATGATGCTTTCAGAGAATTCTTCAGACTGTAAAACTTTGGAAATATACATTTTGATTAAGAATATGAGTTTCGCTGATAAAGATAAAATATCTAATACTTTCCAATTTATTCACAAAAGCATATTCAGTGTAAAGGTTTAGCAGAGCCTTAAACGTACAATTTGGACTTATCCTATACGCAACTAAGCCAAACAAGGCATACGATGTAACTCATCACAGATCAATATGCATCACTCCAGTTGATGAGACTGAACAGACGTTTTGCATATTTCTTAAGAAACTCTTCATGTGGCTTTCTATAAAATGTACCATAATAAATGTGGCCAGATACTTCATCACCAGAATACGCAGCGCCCGCAAAGCATCTGTACGGTACACTTTTTATTTTGTTATCGACTATTGCAAATCATTTTCCATCGTCCATAGGAGCTACATCCAGAACATTGATATCGTATTAGTCATAGTCTTTGTACTAATATCATACTTAGCTTCTACAAGTGAGTCAATGTGTCTAACTGGATTATTAAGTCACGGTGTTCTTTTCTTTGTTATATTTCTTACCATTTTCATACAACATCTCAAATAGGTCAGGTCGACACATGTAATATGAACTCCATGTTTTCTCGTTTGCTCTTGCGTGAAAACACATTTATAAGGCGAGATGCATGTTTATACATTATGTTTATGATCTGGACATACATACATACATACATACATACTGGCATTGGAAAGGATGGACTGAATCCAAATAAAATATGGTCAAAATAAGTACTACCTGCTATGACATATGGATGCGAATTATGGTCCAACTTGAGCCAGTCACAGGTATATGATCTAGAAGTATGTCAAAGAAACGCTGCAAGAAGAATTATAGATCTTGATTAGCGCTCATCTACAGAAACAACAATTAGCAGTCTTGGACTTTGATCAGTTGAGGGATATGTAGATAAAATCAAATTAGGTTTCTTCAATAAAATCTGCAGAGCTAATGGTTCACTAACATGGAAAATTATATTCAACAGAAAAATTCTTGACTTCCTGATACACGAGAGCGAGAGCGTTGGTTTTGTTAAAGCTATATATCGTGTTCTTTTGAAATGCCAGCTTGGCGTTTTTTTTCACCTATATGTGAACAGCCTATATTCTGTCCCGAAACCAATCTGGAGGAGGAATATTGAAACGGCAGTTCACTGCTGCGAAGAATCATTGTGGAGATCTAAACTTGAAATGAAACCTGAACTTTTACATTATGCAAGTGTCCCTACTAATCTTCAACCACTTGCTGTCTCGAACCTTGGTAAATGCTTTCCTAATAAAACTTGGCCTTTCGCTAACATTGCCTATTTAACTATGTGTTCAGTTTCAACAGAGAATGATAATAACTGTAAACTCTACAATAGATTGACTACAGACAGAGTCAAGCATATGTTAATATACTGCCAAGCCCTAAACGACGAACGTAATACTATGTTTGAAAACATAATAGATGCAATAGACATTCTAGACTCGGACTGGCTTTTTTGTCAGGACAATGACTCATTATTTCATATCCTTTTGGGGAAGAGAGTGGACATCTTTGATTCTATGGATGATCAATCATGGCAGACAGTCATGTGTGTGGCGGCGGAAGGAATATACACACCGTACAGAAGAACAAATGAACTTGAAACTGATATCTGATATTATGCTTGTTCAGTAAATTGGGGAAATTTATCATATAAATTATTTACAGGTGTTCTAAGCGAGAGCCAATGTGATAATCCATTTAAATCCTTCCAGTCGAATGTAGACAATTCCGTTTTTTCCTGTCTTAATCGCTGTTCCTTATATATCTCGTTTGCAGCGATTTCTCACTCGTGTTAGAAATTGCGTCTTTTTTTCTCTTATAGATTTATATATTACATGTTTAGTGTACTGTAAATCCATTAATGTCAAGCTATGTTCCTACCTCTGTTTTGTACTAACGAAACATTAACTGAATGAAATGTCGTCTGAAGAGTAAATAAAGAAAGTCATACATACATACATACATACATACATACATACATACATACCAATAAACACATTGACATGCCTTTAGAATGAGGACATAGGACTCATCAAGGTGTGTCACATTAACTAACTTTTGTGAAGAGGACGTAGCCTACAGCAAGTTGCATCAATTCACTAAGTTTCATCAATCTTGATATAGCAATATGTATACATTCTGCAAAAGACTTAGATAGACGTTAGAACAAAATTGAATCTTTAATATACAACTCCATGTGTGTTTGGGTTTTAAACGTAGCTTTAACAATTTTAATCATATTTATACAATGTCTGCAGTGTGCTACTTGATAATGATGTCTAGCACTGGCGCATCATTCCGCAGACTTGTAGCTTCAGGTCCCACCTAGTCACATTATCCTGACACCATGCCAACCAGTTCTAACATTAACCTCTTAATGCTGAGAGCCCAACAAGGCGGCTGCTGGTACAATTTTTATGTCTTTGGTACAACTTGGCCTGGGTTCGAACCCACAACCTCTCGGATCCGAGGCAGACGCTCTAACCACTAAGGCCACCGGAGTAGTAATGTATACATTAGTCCCCACAGTCCCACCCACAGGGAGTTGCTCCTTTGAACCCCATTCAAAACTGTTGACAACTACAAAGGAAGCAAATACAGTTTATTCAGTGATGGTTTATAAATGTTTTAAACTTCGTTAGTAGTACAATATCTCTTCGTGGAGGTGATTTAAAAATGAAACGGGTATCATTGTCATTTATTCGGCAATAAAACTGCATATGTGTCATCTTGTCATACTTTATTTGTGAAAGCATGTTCATATTTAACATTATTCGACCGCTCCGGTGGCCTAGTGGTTAGAGCGTCTGCCATGGATGCCGTATTTCGCGGGTTGGAACCCCAGCCTCATCAATATTTATGATAATGTTACTAACAGCTGCCTCGCTTTGCACCAAGCATTAAGAGGTTAGTTTTAGGACTACATTCAAATCACAGACACACACACTCAACATTATTCATTTTGTACTAATGCCAGATCACCTACGCAAAACATAACTTCGTCTGAAATTTCGCATCCCTTTCCTAACATGTCTATATTTCGATCACGTTGCATAATTTCAGAACAAACGCATTAAATGTTTTAAAAGTAACAGGAGGGAGAAGGCGAATGGGAACAAGCAAATATCTGGTATAATTTATTTCAATTTTCAATTTCGGCAAAAAGTATTTCTCTGATACATTTATAGCATAGTACAGAAACTGATGGTACTTCGTCACTAACATCCACTGATATTTATGTCATTTATTTCTGAATTTTAATTTATATTAATAATTCACGTCGTATTAATAATCCCTGAAAACCAAATATCAAAAATCTCTATATATTCATAATGCGGCATGTGTCCGGTATTTGCTTCATCTATAATGCGTGGTACAACCCTATGGTCTTAAAAGAAGTAAAAGAAAAGGGTGAGAAGTTAAAGATTTTGAAAAATTTAACAAATATTTTATTTCCCTAGAACAAAGTGTACATGTTTAAAACGTACTTACGGTATTGCGAATTAAATCCAAAATAATCCTTGAATTACAAACATAAAAACCAATGATGAAAAGTCTGAATAAACTTAAAAATGGAAATCCAAATTAAATCTAGTGCTGAAAGTGTTGATATGCCTGTGGCGGTTAGTGTAGTGGTAATGTGTCAATTGTCTTTTCTTGAATCACAATAATATAATCCTATAATGTATCCTCATTTGAATTGTCATTATTAATTTAAGTCTCTATTTCCAAGAAAGTTATTTGTGATGAGTACTTTCTATTTCCAATGAATAAATAATTTGAATAAATACAAATTCTAACCCAGTGAACTACTCACCATACACAGCAATAATATAATTGATTCTACCACGATCTTAAAACACGAATGAATACTTCTAGAAAAAAAAAAACAGATTTTATAGTCCTCTCCTTGAACTCAGGTCACATTAAAACAATTCTATATTTAAAAAAAATATTAGCTAATAGAAAATTTCAACTTGGAAGATTCCAGATGTTTGCAACATATATGAAATCTTAGTTATAGCTGGAATTCTGTTACTAAAATGATAATATAAAATGTAGTAAACTACAGGCAGGCCCGGTACTTTATGTGGAATTTCCAAAGTTCTAGACCCAAATTGAGATAAGCATGTTTACAAAATCAAAATCAAAGATTCAGGTCAGGCTGAAAATGACCTTCATTTTGAACAAAGTCAAGTCTAACATAAAGTTTTCCATAGTATATAATGGATAAATAAATAAATAAATAGATTAATAAATTAAAATATATATAACAGGTATACGTATTCTTCTTTTGTTTGCGGAAATTCTTTGTGACTGAATGTTCAATGTATCCTTTCCATTTGACAAGTGGAAAATATACTAGTTCGTTCTTTCTTTTTAATCCTCTGGTCTTCTAAATATATTCAACTTTGCACGTGTCTTTGGATTTCCGTATGTGAATTTGTGGATGAATGAATGGATATATATATATATATATATATATATATATATATATATATATATATATATATATATATATATATATGTGTGTGTGTGTGTGTGTGTGTGTGTGTGTGTGACTTTGAATGTGTATATGTGTGTGTTTGTGTGTATTTCTACCTCCTGTTCTTAAATCATACCCACCCAATGTATTCTCTCTTTGAACCTTACAGATTCTAATCTACTACATTACCTAAAAGTACTTGTCTGATATGAAAAACCAATTCAAAACAGATAAAAGAGCAGGTCCTTGTGTGTGTGTATATATATATGAGTGTATCTCTACCTCTTGTTCTCAAATCATACCAACCCAGATGTTCTCTCACTTTGCGCCATACAGATTCTAAACTACGATGTTATCTAAAATTACTTGTCTAATATGAAAAACTATCTCCAACACAGATAGCAGAGCAGGTCCTTGTAAACAGTGGAGGGTGTCTATTTTGAAATTCCAGCGGTCTCATTTATAGTCATTCTTTATGTACTAGTTGTGACGTAACTAACCAAAATACTGATCCATTATTTTTTATCTGTTTTCTTCATTGTTCACTTTAATATAGATTGATGTGAGCTGTCGTTGTTACCATCATTTAGCTTTGATTAAATGCCGATCTATTTTATGATTTAAATTTGAATGCAATGCACACACACGCTCACGCACACACATACAGACATATATGTATGGAGTGTAATGGATTAAATAGTGACTATCTATATAATTACTGGGGTACATTTGTATGTACGACCATCGCAAGATATTGCACACATAATTATCATTAGGTCTGAGAGACATACGTTCATATAATTGTTAAAATATCTTTGGTGCTAAATAGTGTATATTTATTTTTACATTATCTTTTAATTCTACTTTTAATCTGAAATTAAGTTTAAGAGATCATGAAGTGTGAACAACACTAGTTTGAACACGTCGACACAGTTCTTTATCCTGTGCCGGGCTTCGTCGTATCAAGTACAAAAACAAAGAAAGAATAACAAATTTGCGAAAATAGCTGTACCTTTAATTAAACGTGATAACATCAAATTAAATCTGTTGTTTTAACTTCACTACGCCCTGATTTATGGAGAGTAATAAAATATGATCTTAATAGACAATGACACGGGAACATTGATATTTGTTTACCAACCATATTGCGACTTAACGTATGTGATGACCTTATTCTGTCAAAAATCATAAAACGCCTCGGTCATAAAAACCGGTGTTAGGTTTTATTTTCTGCATACAGAGTTTAGATGTAAAGCAGACTCTTTGGGTTCAGGTAAGGTTTGTTTATTTTCTTCAGTTTTAAATCATGTCCATTGAAAACGAAAACATGATAAAAAAAATCAGATTCGAAGTTAAATCTGAAACTGATCATTACAATAGATAGACGAGATACCAGTATAGACAGACCCACAGGTAGCCCTGTTTTATTATGATTATTATTTTATTTGTTTATTTTCCACTTATATATTTCTTTTCTCAACCCGAAACACTCCAAGAAAAGTATTGTTATGTCCGCTCGTTCCCGACATATTTGTTGTACCTGACACACATCAGATGATTTTAACACGATGGACAAAGATATACTAGAAATGCTCTCACACAACAATTTTTTCACATGTCATATTGTGTCTCTGTTCTCATACACAAATGTGTACACATTTTATATGTTGATACATGTGTAAATTAACACAAGCACTTTTTATAAAATTTCAATTGGGATACGCAAATGTAGCATGTTTCGGACACAACCCATTATAGCGTAAAATATTCTTATTATAAAAACTTAGTTGGACCATTCTTCTTGGACTGAGTGAATAAGTTTCTATTATTTTTATGGGTAGATACTCTAAAACCTTCTTTTAGCCGAAACATTTATAAACTTCAAAAATGTAGTTGATCTGAAAATTTCTTAGAATAAAAGGAAAAAGCATTTGAAAAACTTACAATTGCAATCGATGCTTAAAATGCGTACGTAGACTTCCCTTTTGTCTATGGACAAGCCATTTTGAGCTAAACATGGCCCTAGTTTAGAAACAATGTGAAGTGGTTCGCATGAGGTACGCAATTCTAATTTTTTACAGAATATACAAGTATAAATGCTTAATCATGGAATATCGTTTTGGTTGCCACGTGTAGACCATGTGGAAAAAAATACATGTTTGTTTGCGTTGATTGGAAGCTTACATCGCTATAATGCTCAAGCGTTACCTGCATCTAAACTGACGTTTCTGCTACGATGCACACAAAAATGATTCTAATTTAAAACAAAGATATTCCTATGAAATAAACAGTGTTATACATGAAGAATTTGTTATCATAGCATACTTAAAGATTGCATGGATACCACAGCTGTTGTGTCGTTTACGTTTATGTCATCAAAATATAAATTTGCATTGACAATTGACTGTATGACAAAAATATAACATCGAATAAGTATGTCCAAAAAATTTGGAGGGGGACGTTAATTGCACTATTATAAGATTTTCGTATGTCAGAGTCTGCACTGGTGACTGTTTGACAAAAATGGCTTTAACATTCAATTCCAATACAGCTGGAAGAATAACCTAAGCAGCGTTTTGTGTGGTAAATAGTATGTTATCTCGGTCTTGACATACTTCAATAAAGGAATTATTTACTTTAAGAATTCATTTAAGACAGACGCATTACAATTAGTAATAAATGTAAAATCAGTCGTCCGCAATCTTTCCTATTATGTTTCCTATACCGTCTTCTAAGTGTTTTGTATAATATGCTTGCCAGATATCATGGAACATATAGTAATCTAACAATAGAATGATTCGTATAGACTAGTTCCCAGATATCATTGAACAGATAACAATATATCAATGGAATAATTCGTATATTGGTCGCCAGTTATGAAAACTATAGAATCTATCAATGGAATGATTCCTATGGACTGGTTGCCAGAAATCATGGAAAATATAACAATGTATCAATGGAATGATTCGTATATTGGCATATATCATGAAAAATATAACAATCTATCAATGGAATGATTCGTATATTGGCAGATATCATGAAAAATATAGCAAACTATCAATGGATGTAACTGTATATAAAGAAATACATGGAAAAAAAAACAAATTATTGATGTATTATATTTGCACGTTGACTATGGATACGCAAGAAAACAAAAACGTCAACGCCATTGTCCAGTACATGGTAGGCTAAACATGGCGGCCAGTATATCTATATTAGGTAGAAGCCAAAAATCTCCCGAGAAGAACCACCTACCCGCTGGAAACTGCAGCATAACTTTCTCACAAACCCACGTTCGCCTAGCGAGAGATTCGAACCCACGCGGACAGAGGTGAAATGTGGGTAATCTGTAAAAGCGAACGCCTTAGACTAGTTGGCCACTAGTGACCCTACTGCAGTTTGTAATAAAATTTGACGTATAAATATTACGTGTTCGTGAGTGCAGAGCAATGTACATAAATGATTTTCGTTTTCTCACATATATTGTTTTCTTATTAAACGTTTTCATTTGTTAAAAATATCTCAAATGAAACAGTTTATTTGGTTTGCTTTTATCCTCGTTCATTCATGCTCTTAATTATATTCATATTGCTGTTTTTCATCCCTCCCGTAAAAGTAGGTGTGTATTTTCATAATTCACCTCTTTAATCTGCAAAAATGTAAGTAGATCCACTCTGTGAATCAAGGGTAATTTTTCATCACAATATGAAAACTGCTTGTACTTCTAACTCCAGGATAAGGTAAAGTGGGCGGGCGATTATTAATATTATTCATCGCATGTTGGCATTCTCTTATCAAGCTTATCTCTAATGGCTTGTACTTTCTCACGGAAGAAATTTGCAAACAGGTCCGGAAGGTCGGCTAGAGAGAAGGTATTTGGAAGTGGTGTACATTTGTTCCTTGACATTAGCTTGTTAGTAATCTCAAGGCGCTCTTTGTAGCTGGAACTTTCCATGATCTTAGTACTGTAGTGGGCTGATTTCGCTGCATGGACTATGTTCGTGACGTTCGTCTTAGCGGCTTCATAGATTTGCTTAAGAATAGTGAGCCTGGTGGAAAGCCAAAGCCTCTCAGCTTTACGGCGGTCTCTTTTAGCAATGCGAAGCCGGTCCCTAACACTGCTATACCATGGAGAACACTTTTGAATTGATACTCTGCACTTGGTGGCTGGGGCATGTTTGTCGAGCAATGAACGCAGGCAGTTATCGAGTTGTTCTGCTGTAGGAGGTAGGCAAATTGTTTGATTTGCTTGGATGTCATGCATTAGTTTGGTTATCTTTATCATACGAAGGTTTCTCTTAGTAGCAAATAAAGGTGGAGGGTTAGGGACTGATATGTCAAGATGGCATATAATGCAGAGGTGATCTGATGCAAGTTCGTGGGATACCAGGTTCCTACCTGGTATCCCATGTAGAATATTATCATCAGGTCTATGAAGAATCCAGTCTAAAGTGTGACCATATTTATGGGTGGGTTGGTTAACTAACTGTTTTTGACGTTGAAAACATTAATGGTATCTAGGAGTTTTGATGTGTTTCGGTTTCCGGGACAGTCCAAGTGAATGTTGAAATCTAGAATAATCAGGTTGCCACCTATCGAATTTCCATACTCCAGAAGATTCGGAAACTGCTCCAAAAAGAGAGATACAGTCAGCTTGTTTTATTTTAATATTAGGAGGGCGGTATAGGCAGAAAAAATGGACTGACCTTTGTTCCAGTGTAAGTGTGGTTTGGACTAGTTCAAAAGATGTGTGGTAGAAATTGAAAGTTGTGGTGTTGTTAAGACCTTTGATGATGGAGTTCATTGTAATGACAGCAATTCTACCTCCGCGAGAGTTTCGGGGGAACGACTTGATGGAATAACCGGTGGTTGTTAAATCAGCGCACTGGCCTGATGCTTTTAGCCATGTTTCTGTCAGAAAAATAGGTCGATATTCTGATTGTTGATAAAATTAACTACTTCTGTGCGCTTTTCAGGTGGTCCAACTAATTGGGCATTGAATAATGCAATACGCAAAAGTGTCTCTTCGATAGTTGACATAAAGGTTGACGATTTAATAGGGATTTGAATTAGGTACATACATAGATACATACATACATACATACATACATAGAGACATACATACAGACAGACAGACAGGCAGGTAGACACACACATAGAAATAGACAGACACTGTAACATACCTTAAAATAACATGAACTAATTAATGCGATATACACACTGGGGCACAATCTTCAACTGGCTGCATATATTGATACCGAGCACCTATACGTAGCGCAATGTCACAAAGAAACTTGTATTTGCATTAGCGATAAGTTTAAAGTTTTACATGAATAATTAAAAATATTCACGTGTGCATATTCTAAACTGCACTCACATGTCGAAATAAGCACAGTGTGAAAAATGTTTCATGTGTGCTGGTATGTTTTTGAACTACCTTCAGATATGGTGCAAGCTTACGTACCATGGATATTTACACACAAATGGGAATTCATTCACATAATGAACTTTAAACTCTCCTGTAAATTTGAAAACATTGGTAAATTTGGATACATGTAAATAGTGCATGTTAGTGGGGTATAGTACGTTAGTGACTGCTGTGTTTTTGTTGTTCTTTTACTTTAAAGTTAGCCTTTTCCTTGATATATCGCCATGATTCTTTTTCTTGCAAAGAGATCTTCTTGTATTAACTTAAATGATACTGGTGTTCCAAACACTTGAAGAAAAATACTATATTTCTTTCTATTTCGTACACAGAATTTACGAAATTGAGACTACTGGATATATCATATTTACAATGCATCAAAGGAACAACTCACATCTTCTTGGGCTACTAGTCTATTTCATAGGTGTTTCACAGCTGCCAATGGTGATTGCATCACCTGTGAATGTCTCCACAATAGCTCCTACGACTATAACAGGAAAGGAAACGGTCTATCCTTCGTCAACGCTGACGAGTTCCTCTGCAGAAAATACACCTCTATTTGCCTCCATATCGGCTTCTAATACAACGACGCAATTTGTAACTGCATACACATCAGCTGCTTCGACGGTTTCTCAAGGAAATAATTCGTCCACTTCAGGGATCTTTCCAATAACTGGGTATGTCTCTACATCGGCTGCAAATGCAACAACACAGCTTGTGACTATATACCCAACCTGAGCTCCGACGACTTCACAAAGAAATATGACTGTCGATCTTTCGTCCACAGTTGCGACTTCCTCAACTGTGAACACACCTCTGAACGTCACTACATCGTCTTCTAATTCAACAACACAGTTTGTGACTGCATACACAATCGCAACTCCGAAGATTTCACTGCAAAGCGATACATTTAATTCTTCCTCCACTAATGCAAATTCTTCTGAAGGACTCTCAACGGCAGCTCCAAACACAACGATGCTTATCACTACTGACCACACCACAACTTCTGCAAACGAAACGTCTACAATCTTTTATGCAGAAACGACCTTATCAGTTAGTGAAAAACCATTTACCACATCGATGTCGATAAATGAATCTACCCCGGAGAAAACGACAACCAGGAACGAATCATCCACTACAGGGACAACTTCAACTCAAGAAGTAAATTCAATTATAGAGATAACTGCAACTACAGGGACAACTTCAACTACAGGGGCAACTTCAACTCCAGAGAGAGCTTCAGCTACAGGGACAGCTACAACCACCCAGTGCACCCGAACAACGACGAAAAAGCCTAAGAAAGACTGCGTGATAGACGGTAAGAAAGCTACGTATCCTCCAAATACCAACATGAGTAGTATACAAATTTTAATTTAATATGGCATGTTCTGCAGCTTTGAGGTCTAACTTGTATCCCTTGTTTGCAGCTATATGACTAAAGATCAAGTTTAAGGCATATCTTTAAATGGCTCTTCTTTTTGTGTGGTTATTTTTGGTTTAGCGTTTTTTTTACATTTACTTAGTGGTTTTTTTATATATATGAAATTTCATAAAACACGCAGGACCCTATTTCTTTATAAATTTGGAAGACGTATTTGTAACCTTCTAGCTGAAACAAATTCTCGTGTAGATATGTAGTTGTAAAATACGTGAAACCTTTCAGGCGACAAATCCACAAACCAGATCAGAGAGCAAAGAGTGTTAGATTCCAGACGCGTATAACATTATGTATAACAATCAAATAAAATACATATCATATTAATTACATATTCTGCAAAATGTCTTAAGACAAACGTATTGTGTAGCGCTAAATAAGAATTTGGACTATATTCCACGAAACATAGGTAATAGTTTTGTGTTGTGGTGAAATCGATCTTCGAACTCTGTCGCAGATAGGTAACGACATAACAGGACGGTGGCATATCTCATAACAAATCATTAGACCAAGTTTTGCAGTTCTGCCTCAGTAAGATGTTTTCAAACCCACACTTTCCTATATGGAATCAACCAGACAGAAAAGAAACAAAAATCTGACATTTCTAGCCCACTAGCGAAAACACCAATCTACTCGTATGGAAGGAACGTCAACGCTCAAACAAAACTCACTTTCAACTGGATCGACCGATCGAAGATATCATCGGAACAAACATGTATATATTCATATCCGCCATGAAATGCAGCATCATTTCACAAAACCGTTATTCTTTATTACAGAGTTACTAACGGGCATATGAAAACTTATTAAATTAGACATGATACAATGCCATAATTGCGACGCTGAAAATCAACAAGCCTCGTTGCTTGAAACGAATGATCAAGAACCTGGTTGATTTGACTTGGGTGCAGCACAGAGTATGCCAAATGTTAGATAGGAAATGCAAGTTTCCGTGATTTCTTGAACGCATTTACAGAAGAAATACTAAGTCATCATGTTTTTCTCTGATAAACCGTTAAGATTTGTGTCACATAACCGTTTAAATTCATATATATATATATATATATATATATATATATATATATATATATATATATATATATATATATAAACGTCACAAATTGAAACATTTGCAACCTCCTCAGGAAGGGTCATATTGTTTGATTGTGTTATTATATCTCCTTTTTGCGCATATAATCATATTCCTTGCTTGTGTATATATATATATATATATATATATATATATATATATATATATATATATATATATATATAATTTTTGTTTCCTTGTTAAGCTCTCGATTAAATAAGTCGAATAATTTCAATATTAACCTCGTCAAGACTGGCAAAGTTCGCAAACGATTGACACTATTGAACGAGGTTTACACATTTCATTTAAACTCATTGCATAGTAGATACTGATTGTAATAAAGCATTGCAAGAGCATATTTAAATACTTTTAAAATGTTATACAGGTTTCAAATATAAAATGTGTCGATGTAATCGAGATTTCTCTCTGTGTCTTGTGAGTTACAGATGCTGACATTTTGGATCAACTTCGAAAAGAACTTATAAATGATGAAGGATACAAAGAAGAAATCTATAACGACACTACAGGAAATCCTACCTTTGGAATTGGCCACAAAATCACGCTAGATGACCCAGAGCACGGTAAGCCGTTGGGAACAAAGATCCCCAAGGAGAGGATCAAGGAAGCGTTCAAAGCCGACGTTAAGGCGGCTATAGGCTGTAAACTTTTCGATGATTTCCAGAATCTACCGAAAGAAGTCCAGCTGATTATCTTGAACATGAGGTTTAATCTGGGTCATTCGGGATTGGAGGGATTCAAGAAGTTTCGAGAGGCTGTTAATAATGGAGACTGGGATAAAGCGGCGGACGAAATGGTACACAGTAAATGGTACAAACAAGTACCTAACAGAGCCAAACGAATCGAGGAAAGAATGAGGAAAGTAGAGAAAAAGTGTTGATAAGTTTATTTTCTTTTGGCTTTTTTTGGTTTCGTTTTCACGAGCTGTCAAATTGGATTCAGCTTAACTGTACTAAATATATGGTTGTATATTCAATGCTTACACATTTTGTTATATATGGGGATGTTGGAGATCAATTTGGAATATTTTGGCGTTTGATTAAATATTTCAACGTGAGTGTGTGTGTATATGTGTGTGTGTGTGTGTGTGATTTGGATTGGTAACGTAGCTTTAACAATGTTTCGGTCATATCGCTACGATGTCTGCAGTGTGACAGTTTACAGTGATGTCTAGCACTGGGGCATTATGCCGCAGACATGTAGCAGGACGTCCCACCCAGTCACATTATCCTGACACCAGCCCGACCAGGCCTAACACTAATCTCTTAATGCTGAGCGCCAAGCGAGGCAGCAGTTCCATTTTTTGTAAGTCTTTGGAATGACTCTGGGATCGAACCCACGACCCTGGCGGACTCTTTAACTGTTAACGTGATTAAGAAGGAGTTTTTTTTTCCATAACAACTAACAGATTATATATATATCGAAAATTTCCTTTCGAACAAGTCAACGATGAAGTCTTCGATACTTGACTTATATTTTCAAAAGAAATTCAAAAGTAAAATACAGGCTCCATCCCTTCTAATCATACATTTACAAACAAACAAATAATTGAGTGGCATTATGAACTTAAACGTTAATAGAATCGCCACTAACAAACTTAGGGTTTCGGTAAAGAAGAAATAATAAATAATTTGCTCAGATCTTACGGCGATAATGGTCAGCTTGTTGAGGAAATATCAACGACATTGAACTTTACGTTTTAAAAAATCATCGCTGGCAATAACTGAAAATTTGACCCTGTACAATGTCATCCAAAAATAACGACCAAGACTTAGGAAGAAACCCAACAAAGATGATGAGAATGTTGAACAAGGAGAATTTTATCCGATTGATACATACTAGCAGAATGAACAGAGAAAAGTAGATTATTCCCTTGAACATATTTAACATTTTGTATTGCAAAATAAGTGTACAAAGTACAAAATAAATGTTCGACTGGATTGAAAATTTAACACTGCACATACATAGCTACCAGTCGCTCAGGACAAACTCGTGCATATATTTGTCTAAACGGGTTAGGAACAAACTAATAAGTTTTAAAAACTGCACAACTTAAAGAGTAGGTGTTTCTTTTTAACTTTAAAATTAAGCTATCATGGCTGGATGCTCATCGAGGTATAAATTTGACACAATCACTGACAATTTAAAAATTCTCGAGGGCTATATGTTGAAATTGTGAATGGTTAATGAAATGTACACTTCCATAACTAATAACCATATTCATTTAATCTTTATAATTAAAATATTCCTATTTTATATCGTCATATCAGAGAATTCCATAATAAATTTGACTTTGGGCAGAGTAAATTTCTTTTGTTTGTCTTTTCACATGTTGATCTAAGAGTGGTCGATCCACTTTGATCCACTTCGATCATCGTTCATATCAAACTAACTGTATCTACTATACTTTCGTAGCTAAGATGACCTAACCCGTATATAATCACAACACAAAGGTTGCGAAAGGTCACAACCATTTTTACTTAACAAATATATTGTATATATTTCACACTCATTTAGCTGTCTTCTACGCATTTCAATACAAGTACTACCAACAAAAATCGTGTCTATTTTTATTGGCATCTAAGGTATATGACTATGGCCTTAAATAACGGCTGATTAAAAGACCTGTACGAAACTATGTGCCATGAAAATATCGTTGTTATAGAGCATGAGGAAATCTTGTACTACAGTAAAGAATGGGAGATTCTAAATGATATTTTTCGTGCTGAACTTCTCGTTGGATATTTAGTCCGGGGTCACAACTTTCCTCGGTAGTAACGGCAGCAGTGGGGGCGGTGTGACATGTTGAAGAGTCTTGCGGTTGTAATTAGTTTATGCTCTACAAGTTTAATAAAAACAATACTTGACCTAGAATACACTGGTCACCGATTGAGGAAAGAAATTATATCAGGTATTGAAGCTGAAATCCATATCTCTATGTATGAATATTGGAGATATAGACGTTGCAACCAAGCGCCATTGTTTGTACAAAGGGACAATGACGTTCATACTAACAGAGACTACATTAAACCAGTTTGCGGGACTGATAATGAGAAAGTAAAACACGTTGACAAGTTGTGATATTCACTGCAACCAATATTCGTAACATATATAGCGATGGAAGATATCATTCGTGTCGTGCCTAATGAAAAAGGAAAACATTAGGAAAGATAGATCCGAAAGCATACTTATATTTTTCTATACACTGCAGAAATTATGAGAACACATAATTTGGCTGCAGTGTAGAAAACGCAGTACATATACTTCCTAAAATGGGATCAGTTTACACGACTTTATTTTTAAACAATCTCAGCATCAAGTAAAAGTTCTGTATATTATTTATTGTGATTTAGAAAGTATCATCGTACCACATTGTCCTATGGAGGTCGGAGCCTAGATGACACTGGTAAGGTGTTCCAGAGCAATGGCAAAGCTGATGTATGCAAATAATTAAGTACTTTCCATCAGGGATCTGTTAGTACCTAAAATGGCATTCATTCATGTTAGAAATCAGCCGTTGAGAGCGTTACTATCTGCATTCAACTTTCTGCTACTCGTTTAGTAAAATCGGAAAAATAGCGTTGCAACAATCTTTTGTATTCTCAGTGGATGGGGAAAATAAATGGAAGACATTAAAGTTCCTGCTCATAATGATTGGAACTGACGGTATTTGTGTGTTTGTGTGTGTGTGTATGTGTGTGTGTGTATTGATATATATGATCAAGTTCACGGGAGACCCGGCATTATGAAATAAAATTCCTATAATTTCCTGATTGTATCTCCTGATCGGATAAAGAGAGTAATGTTTGAAACCATAATAATATAATTAATAGCTCCATGTGAAAATTTTTATCCACAGGCTTGAGAGCGATTCAATACCGCTTTCACAATTCAACTCAAACTTAATATTGAATCTGTTTAGATAAAAAGAGTCATTTGCAATATTTCATTAAAATTTATTTCATGGCGTGAAACGATGCTTATATTTTTAATATTGAAAAAGTTGTGTTAACTGTGCTTAATATTTATGATGCAGCTTTTATTATCGTCCGTGATATCTTTCAAATGAGCTGAGTCGGGGACCGCACATGATATTGGATTTGTTACATATTCTTCTGTGAAATTTGATCTGTTTCAAAATAACATAATCAAGTGATCGCAATAAATATATGGTCATTACCGCCAAAAAATTAATTCTTATAACATAGTCTCACAAAATGGCCATTTTGAATTTCTCCCAAGGTCACATAAAGTATAAGGTTTGAAAAAATACTATATTTCATATTTTTCAATTAACTAAATATATACATCTCAAGATGCACGCGGTAAGTTCTAAATGCATTTATTATAGCAAACTTACGTGAGCAAAAATTATACGTATAGCTCTCTAATGGTCAGAATGAATGATTGAGATTGTGAAATATATTTAAATTTTTGAAATACATTCAATTGAAATATTATAAGTTAATATAATTTGTTTGAAAAGACAACTGTCATCTGTCCGCCGGACCTTAGTCCTGCACCAACAGCTGTCATCAAAAGGCTGAAGAGTATTCATTAACACCGTGCAGATGCCAAAAGAGCACATCCCAGTGAAGCTGAGAACATGGTGAAACGCAGTCGAATTCACCGTCAGCCAGGTCAAATGGGATACAATGTTACCGTGCCTATTCCACTAGCTGACATTGGCAAATAGGCCCCCAGGAAAATCCTCTAACTAATATCATGTCACAATCCAGAAACAGATCTCTACAAAACAGCAGTAAGCGAAGGCATTTGTAAAGGACACTTCTCCAGGAATCAGTCCTAACGGTTTCCACAGAAACTTCTTAACAAATCGACGTGAGACAAGATGAAACATCGTCTCTCCATGAATCAGTTAACAAACAATCAAGGTTTGGGGAACAGGGATTCAGAACGCAAATGTGGGGCAAAAAAGTGACAAACCAATCAGTGCTAATAATTGAATGCAAAAGTAAAGTATAACAGCGATTGCCACTTTTGTAATGCCCCAAACAAGTATAATAATTGGAATGTTGAAGTTGGATGCCCAAGTTTGTGTCATTATTTAGCAATAAATAAAATCATTGTTCAAAGAAAATTGTTATCATTAATTTGCAATGCATTACCAAATCTGTCGAGCAATAAGACAAAACAATTCAGTAACATACACATAAATGTGCTTAAATGTAGTTGACATGATATATGTACCACATACATAAAAATAACATGGCATTTAAAGTGTTGGTATAAAGCAAAATAATATACCAATTTTATTGGCATATCAAATTGTGATCCGCCCGTGGCGCAATAATGTAAATATATAAACATTCTTTCAACTGCAGCCCTATAGATCAATGATGAATTTGCACTCATT
The DNA here is from genome assembly GCA_028554795.2 of Sinohyriopsis cumingii. NCBI lineage: Eukaryota > Metazoa > Mollusca > Bivalvia > Unionida > Unionidae > Sinohyriopsis > Sinohyriopsis cumingii. The sequence continues at coordinate 21,196,800 of CM068842.1, read as the reverse complement.
AATCATTAATGACGTATGAAAATAACGATAAAATGTATCAATCGTCCCCGTTTACAAAACGAATTTAAAATGGAATACAATTTCATAGCAATCCGTTTTTACGATCCCTCTCTCATATCATGGATAAGAGGCAAGATACGAAGAAATATGGAGTGAGAGAGAAAAACAATATGGGTTGGATGAAAACCTTAAAACTGAACTTGAACCAAATAACCTACCAGAATATATGATTCGTCGTAACGGTATGTTCACACTTTCCTTGGGATCTATCTACAGTGTCCATAATATCAATGATACATAGTTGCAATAGCCTGTCGATACTATACGTTAAATTTGCCAGTAACGAGGCACACATATTCAGGTAGTCAATGCTTGATTGGTGTCGTTATTTCTTAAAACCTATTATAATGTTCTAAAAATCTATTTTTATTAACTATATATGAAAATGTCCAAACGGTGCCCATCCACACTTCTCTCTCTCTCTCTCTCTCTCTCTCTCTCTCTCTCTCTCTCTCTGTACTATCGTAGCAAGATAGGGCAAACATTGTGAATAAACTCCGTTCAAACGGTATATATGTGCATTTGTATGTGATATAAATGCCCTATATGTATAGTAAGTACGCTGTATCAATGATAGACCACTCGTTTCCTTTTGATGAAATTTTTTTATACATCTCGTGGTATATCAGTGTGTGTGTGTGTGTGTGTGTGTGTGTGTGATATGGATTTTTAACGTAGTTTTAACAATTTTTCAGTCATGTCGCTACGATTTCTGAAGATTGTCAGTTTATAGTGATGTCTAGCACTGGGGCATCATTGCCACAGACATGTAGCATGATGTCCTCCCATCCAGTCATATTATCTTGACACCAGACCTAACACAAAGCACTTAATACTGAGCGCCAAGCGAGGCAGTTGCTAGTAAAATTTTTGTAATTCTTTGGTATGACTCGGCCAGGGGTCGAGCATCATTCAGACAGCGTATATATATATATATATATATATATATATATATATATATATATATATATATATATATATATATATATATATATGCACAAATATTACACACAAAATATGCATTAATGCTTTCACCTACGAATATCTGTATGAAAATATATACATTTCACCCGGCTGATTTTTACGGTTCACAAGAATTAGCACACACACACACACACACACACACACATATATATATATATATATATATATATATATATATATATATATATATATATATATATATATATATATATATATATCGGGTATTAAGTGAGAATTGTTGTACGATTAAGACATTTTTCAGATGATAAGATCATAAATATTAGGTGGAACTAGTTTGACACAGCATACAGATACAGCAGCAAATAACGATTTCAATGTGGACGAAAATGATAAGGTAACAGATGATCGCAACGTCCAAGTCCTGCAAAGTAAATATTTTGCTGTCATGGAGAGCACTGATTTACTTATTATTCAGGCTGTGAATGATCTCTCTTCAAGAGGAGGCAAAACCAACAACAAAGCTGAGAACGAAAGGTCAAGATCAAGGTCATTCATTTGTTATCTAGACACGATAATGTATATGTATGAGTGCATGCAAACCTGTAATTAATTGTACATGATATAAACGGTCAACAAACTCGATGGGTAAAAGGAAATCTACTCTAAACAACAAACACAGTATATATTGTTTGCATATTTGAAGTTGATTTGAAAATATCTTTAGAGTTGCGTCATTATTTCCATGACAACCCACATGATCCAGAGAACGAAAGTTTTATTCGATCAGAGTCAGTATCTCTCGTTCAAACGAAATCAATTTTTATTACTGTGGTACAAAACCACCTGAGACTCTTTAGTGTATTCACAAACTATACGAAAATAAATAATTCATTCCAGAAACTTAAAGATTTACTTTCAATATTTCCTTAAAAGTGTGAAAGATAAACATAATTGAACAAACAACATTGGCTGACATCATGCATACACCTGAATGCAAGAAGCTAAAAATGAAGTCCAATAGGACTTCATCAAATTGATGGATGATTCAGCATTCTAAAATAAACCTTAGATAGTGGACAACACTAAAAGTATGTACATAGGAAAATAAATTTATGATATGTCACAAAGATATATCATTCGCCAGGAGAACACTAATATATGCTGATTTGCTAATGCTGGTAAGCCGATCTGAGCACATAGTTAAGGGATACTTGGTAATGGTAAGGGATGCTTGGTAATGGTAAGGGATGCGTGGTAATGGTTAGTGATGCTTTGTAATTGTAAGGGATGCCTGATAATGAGAGTTCGTAGTGCATTTTGTTTCTGTCACATATATACTTATTTACCTAGTAAACAGTTAGTAAATGTTAGCGTTGACTTCAAGTTCCAAAAAAGCAATTGTTTTATCGGTTCAAACAAAATCGTATAACTTCTACTTCCCGGAGGTATTCACTAGGGACACCACGACGTTCTAGAGTCCGTTGCTAAATTCAGCATCATTAACCACTAGGGGCACCACGACGTTCTACAGTCTGTTGCTAACTTCAACATCATTTTACCACTAGGGGCACCACGGTGTTCAAGAGTTTGATGCTAAATTCAACATCGTTTACCACTAGAGGCACCACGACTTTCTACAGTCTGTTGCTAAATTCAACATCGTTTACCACAGAATGTTGAAGAAACAACTTTAGTTCTCAACCACAAGATGCCTAAAATAGCAAAAATATTACCTTTCAAAGTAAAGATTTTGTTGCTCCTTTCCTGTAGGTTACACTGATTGAGTTTGTTTCATTTGTTTCTCGTAGTGTGTTTTCATCATTGAGTTATGTTGTACAATGCGCAGTCTTCGACGTTGTAGCATTGTGCTGGTTTTTGTTTTTAAATTTCGTCAGTAATAAGAGACAATCAAAAATTCTGATTAACGTTTAACAAGTGGTCAACGAAGTTCAGCTTTACGCGAGTCTTCTGGGTTTTATGCAGTTGCATTTCCAGGCTATATGCTTAATTTGTCATCCTCTTCCTTTTTGTTTTATGTACCTCTAGATTAATTTAAAAGTTCAATCAAAATAAATTGGAAGCGGAACAGAGGTTAACTGCTAGATGATACACACTGCTATGCTTAGTAGCAACAATCATTGTTTGTATTTAATTTCATACTGTGCGTTTAACTTTTGTCCAAGAATGTAGACAGAAAGTGTCATTAGTAAACAATATTTTACATAGTTAACTTTTGTCATATGATTTTAGATTAAACTTTAATTTAATGATATTTGTAATTAAAAAAAAACAAGCTTACATGGATTTGTGTTTCTGGACCTTGATTCTTCTCTGTGAATTAATAATATCTCCCTCATGTGTATCATGTTGTTTTCTTTAATTTACGTACAAGCCCTGAGATTGTCTACCACTTTTGTATTTTCTGAAAAGGAACGTTCTTACGAATTTGATGACAAAATTACCCATATACTAGGCATATTGCTGTTTTATCAGGCTGGTGAGAGCTTTTATATAAGGGATTAGGAGGGTACTTATATGTTTTTATTTAATATCATGCAGAAGATTTATGTAATTAAATTATTCATTTTAATAATATATTGCTCATTAACTTTGGACTAAAACTGAGGTTTTGAGTACTGAAAGACATTCCGGATTATACCTTTCTAATACTTGAAGACTTTTGGTACATCAGTACATTCAAGATTCATGGAAATAATTCATTGTATTAAGTACTTTTTGACTTGCAATAAAAGATTTAGGATTATGTGGAGTTCAATTCCAAATACTGCAAGTTTCTTTTAAAGTTTGACTTTGGTTTCTCTAGAAATAAATATGATATGACTGATATTTTTTAAAGCTACCTTAAAATCCAAATCACACACGTGATAAACGTCTCGTTGGGTATCTTCTCCGGGATTATTAGTTGTATAACACTTGGAATTATTTTGAAATAAAGATAGAAATACTCGCCGAAACTAAATATTTGGGGATTATCATAATAGGAAGAGACCAACCAACGACACCTACATTAACTGGCTGGCAGGATGTCAAATAGAACTTCAAAAAATATTGGATGGAGGAGACGTGGCTGGTAAGTGGCAACGATTGTTCACAAAGGGAGAGCGATGCTAATGTTGATAGAAACTAAATTAAACATGACTGAGAAACTAGGAGATAGATATTAGAGCACGTTGACATGATGGCCATAGAACTTAGGAGAACACATAATTCGGTTACCATGTAAACAAATCAGTATTTATCATTCCTAAAATTGGACCAGTTCACCGATCTGTTTAAAACAAAATCAGCATCAGGTAAAGTTCTCTATATTGCTTTTTGTGATTTTCAAATAGCATCGTGTTGCGTGATCTTAATAGATCTACGGAGGTCGAAGTCTCGCTGCCAAAGATAAGGTGTTGCACAGCAATGCCAAAGCTGGGCACTGCAACCAACTAAATACGTTCCATCATGGTTTTGTTTCTACCTAAAATAAAATTCGTAAATGTCACAAATGCATGCTGTTTTCTGCTACTGATTGTGTAACATCGGACCAATTGTGTTCGACAAATTAAGGCCAAATAATGTAACACCTATTTCATTCTCAGTGGAAGGTACAACATATTTTACCTCAGTAAGTAACAGCATGCCATATTTGTAACGAAACAATCGAAGATATTAAAGTTCCCGATCATGGTCCCTTGACTGCAATGTTTAGAGGTCCTGAGTATATAAATGATATGACGATGCCCGTAAACATTCGAACTCTAGGTGTTGTATGTGACTATTACAAGTATACTTTTATACTTTAACTGTTGAATGTATGTAGGAAAATATCTTATCTTCCCACACACACCACTCACTATTTTACTTCACCAGAACGCGCTCTGGATGGTAGGGTAAAGATATCCGATATTGAAATAGAACTTTTGAAAGATGAACTTCATGGAAAACTTACAGTACTATGAATTAAATCTAAAATAATCCACAATGGTTATATCACAAGTCCAAAGGAATAGTGTTCCGAATGAATTCCGGATCTTCAGTGATGTTGTGAGACTATTCTTGAAGGTGCAAATGTGCCTCCAAGTATTGATGTGTCACAATTGCATTGTCCAGAACTCCTTTGAATAAATTCACAAGTATTCCAGACTAGTAATTTAGTCCAGGGTCAATGATCACTTCAAGATTCCAATGAATAATCCAAAGAAACGTTTCCTCTCAAATTGTTTCTAAACACAACATTAAACACATCTGCAGACAGATATTAAAAGAAGAGCATAGAACATAAGAAAGAAGCAAATGTCCACGTCGTCGTCCTTACATACGCCATAATGCTCTACATCGGAATATTTTACTACTCGATCTATGTCGAAATACTTCGAACGTGACTTACGTCACAATAACTCACGTCGCAACATATCCCACCTGACTGAATTTTGCAATCATAAATCACCCCCAATCTTGTGTACAGCTTTATTGTTACGGTTAATTTTAAAACTTGTAAACAAATATTTATAGCTCACATGCAAGAAACAGTCATGTACCAAAAGTATAAATTAGATAAGCATAACATATTTCAAAACATATCTCATTCTCTAAGAGACTACTAATACCTCAGGATTCTATGTTAGCAAGCCTGGATAAAAGAATTCTTCATATCCATAATCAATCAATAGTGATTTTAGTATGTCATAATCGATCAATAGTGATTTTAGTATGTCAGAGCGATAATATGTTTGATGTATTATGTTTATTACGGCAAAAGAATTCAGTACGGGTACAGGTTTAGTGTGCATCTAATTATAAACTGAAAACTGTTAAAGCAATATGAATGATGACATATTGGTAAACGAAACGAGTTGCATTCTCATGAATGACGTGAATGGTTTACAGTATAAGAAGGTCCCTTGACGTATCAATGATGAGCTGGCCAAACTCTTTTATTTTCAGACGTACAAAGACGAAACAGATTTTTGTAATGGAATAAGGAACTGTGTTATCAAAAGAAAATACAATTTGAGATGTTCAGAAATTTCTTTTTGATTATAAAGAAATAACAAGGAAATGAATTTGTTTAGATCATGCACTCACAAGATGTTTAAGATCAAAATTAACAAAGTAGTACTTATACCGTACTGTGGAAAACATTGGATAATGTAAATGTAATACTAAGAAATCTTATTGTATGCTCGGTGTTTGTATAGCGATCAAAACCGGGGTCATGGATAGAAAGGTGTGTGTTTTGAAAGTAAATAAACTTGAGTGGAGGAATGTTAACGTGTTGGTGGATTGCAATAAAACGTGGTTGCTGTATTGTACTCTGTGTGTGTGTGTGTGTGTGTGTGTGTGTGTGTGTTGGATTGTAGATGCAAACTTTAACATTATCATTTCACTTTGACCTCATAAACCATTTTGACCCAAATAAACATATTTGACCCGATACAATTTTTTGACCCCATAATACTATTATAATCCTCATTTTAAATATATGGAGAGTTTCAACAAAGGATTCCCCGCATAATCCCTAAAAGTACATATCGGATATTGGACACAAGCGTTAAATTTCGTAGAGCCTCATATAACTACTGTTACACGATTCTAGCATGAACGGTGCATGTTAAATGAAAGATAAAAAACAGATTTATCCCAAGTCAGTGACTCGTAAAATATGGACCATAACGACTTGCTACTAAAATGAGGGAGTAATGTTCTTATAGCAAAATCAGCCATTTTGAGGACTTGAGATAGCATAGTAATTTCATAGCATACTAAAAGGTTATGTAGTCATCAACGAAATGTAAAGACTATATGTAAGTCAGTAAAATGTGATAATTGGTCACACTGACCATTTTTGGTAAGAGTGATTTAGTAATAACCGATATATATATATATATATATATATATATATATATATATATATATATATATATATATATATATATATATGCACGTATCTGGTTTAATGATTAAATGATTAAAGCATGAATAGTCAAAACATAAAATTGAACCAAAGTCGGTTGAATGTAAAAAATCGGTCACAGTCACCAGTTTGTAAGATGAAGTTGTAATACACATCCATCCCGATCCATATTCTCACCAAGTTTCTTGATTCCGGATACATTCCGGATTCCGGATACAAGCGTGTTATAAAGTACAATAGATACAAAACCATTGTGGTCATGAGCTTAACCGAACAACTTACAACGATTCATAATGTGAAATGTATCTGACATGACCTTATTTTATTTGTAATGTTGTGGCATAAACAGAGCTCCATAAAAGCGTCCAATTTTATAATTCTGGGATGAACAGGGCTATAGATTAATACTGAATGAGTGGAGTATGAAACATGGGACACTGTGATTAAATCTGAATGAGTGGAGCATGAAATATGGGTTACGATGATTAATACTGAATGAGTGGAGCATGAATTATGGGTTACGATGATTAAATCTGAATGAGTGGAGCATGAAATATGGGTTACGATGATTAAATCTGAATGAGTGGAGTATGAAATATGGGATACGGTGACTAACTTTAATGACAAAGGTGTAGGTTCACGATGCGTCAATTTGCATCCCCTCACTAAGTTTCGTCGTTCATGGTATAACAGTTTGTTATGACACCCACTAAAAACTGTATCCGATGACCTATAAAGAATACTTGATATTAATTACGGGTGTACATATTCATATCCTTCTGCCTTTGTGGACGCTTACGCTACGACAGTACAATGGTTTACCTCTTTTACGAAGAGGTGGAAACACCCATGTGTGACTTTTTGTGGCAAGGAAATATCAAAATCACAAAATCGTATTTCAGTGAAAAATAACCTCTACCCCATTAGCACCTCCATATTTACCCTCGACACGTTTCACATGTTATAAATGTAGTTAAACCCAACAAGAAACCGATTAAAATATCAGGGCATAAACACTTTTTTTTTAAAACCACAAATCATTTATTTCAACGTTTCCATTGCCTATAACGTAAGGTCTGGCCATTAATTTTCATTGGTGGTGGTTTTGTGTGTGTGTGTGTGTGTGTGTGTGTGTGTGTGTGAGAGAGAGAGAGAGAGAGAGAGAGAGAGAGAAACCTGTCAAGCCATCGAGATGACGAAATTTGTTTTCTTCACGATATTCTTAGACACCCTCCCATAGACAATTAAATAGACGGTCCATTATAATCGTTTGTGACCTGTACACTTAATTCAGTCACTTTCAGTCAGCTTTGTTTATCATCAAAACGGATTGCATCACTGAAAAGTGATACTTCATGCAAATATAAAAATGTCGACATTGTTTGGTGACTTACCTTTTATATTTTGTCTTACCTTTAAGTTCAAATTAAAAAAAGTATTCCCTGTTCCAATGAAACTATACTCAGTATCATTGTAATCAGGATATAGCAAGTTAGGAAATACAGTGTCAACGGACGTAATGTTACGGAAAACAATCAAAGATTCGTAATTCCTCGGGAATCCGCACACGAAGCCTAATTGAATTACCTCCCTTAATATCTAATGTATGGACATAGTACACAATTAATTTTACTATATGTTCTCTACATTTGTTTCTCAGTACTGACCTTTCTAAAATACCTTCAAAGATGACTTCACGGTGAAGTTCTTGTCAAAGGTTGACCTGCTCTTTTTTTAGATCATTGACTGTCAACATAACAGCATGTAACCAGAACACGTATTTCACTTCCGGATCATCACCAAGGCCTTATTACTCACCGTGCACTGTCGCCAAAATACATACAGACAACAACACCCTGAGCTCATATTATCAAGAATAAACAGTTACCTTTAAATCCCTACCAAAAATGCATAAATAAAACTCTTCTATCACCACCAAAATGAGAGAAGAAAAAATAGTCTAAAAATAGACTAGAACTACATTCGTGGGTACTGAACTGGAAGTATTAATTGTGATGTAATTCCGTATAAAGTAATATTAAGAAATTAATGTGCAAAACGTCAGAAACAAATTCCAATAATAATAATCTACATTGTCATCGCAGACTGTGTATTACAGTACATTCTAAATCACAAAATTTTACAAAGCACGAAATTGTAGAGAATGTAATGTAAATGGTATAGTCATTAAGCTGGTTTTCGCAACAGCAACAACAATGTATTAATAGATAATGAATGAAAATATTAAGAATAAACTACAAGAGAAAGTTTTTACGTCCCTAGCTAGCTGATATTTTTTTTTACCTACCTCTAAAGGGTTACCTTTTGGGGGTTAGTTACCGTTCTTTAGCGCCAGTTTATTCTTGATTTTACCAAAACTCTAAACTGTCGAATCATGTGCGGATTGATTGCTTTGAGTTGCTTTTCTTGTAGTTGTTTTTGTTTTTATTAATGAATTTTCAATCACATGGCGCACAAAAATGAACAGCTATGCTATACATGGCAGCTCTGTTCGCTGATCCACTGGCTATGAATGTATCTGTTTGATATTTTCCTCAATTGTTGCAGAAGAGTCCTTCAGCTTTGCCTTGTTTCTTAGGAGCTAAGTTTTCAACAATCTTCCTGCGAATGTACTGAGCATGGGCCTGTACGCTGATTCTTTTCATGGTCATGTTCCATGTGCAACGTTGTTATCCCCATCACTCACCGTCACTCGTACTTTCTTTTTCAACCAGCTTATTACCACTTCTTCTCTTTCCTTCAAAACCTAATTTTCAATGTCGTGATCTCCGCATATATATACAGTGTTAGTGATGGAATATTGCGGACCTCTTCCAATGTTTTTTTTTTGATACTCGCGTTTGGTTGTTTGTTTGTTGTTCTTGCATCTTCTTCGAGTTTTCCTTCTTTTGATTTTCCAGCATTTCCATTTGATTCCTCATCTTGTCTTTTGCACTTTGTTTCCAAATAAGTATCCCTTCAGCTAGTTTACTTTTTCATTGTTCAGTTCAATTTCTAACACGATTCTTTTCTTGTACTGTCTTTTTGACTTATTTCAATGACCGGTTCAGGTCGTTCTTGATCACAATTAGATATAGTTCTAAGCCAGGCAATGTTATTCATAAACGAATCGAATAGTATAGCCGAAAACATTCCAATCTTTTTTTTCTCATGTAGTTTATCTAGTAATAACTCATATTTGTGCCGTGATTTAAAAATGGCGACATGAACTCCGTATACTACTCTCTACGAGACTGGCATTCAAGATCTCGTTGTCTTCATTCTCCGCAAAGTACATTCCTTGGATATTGATTTATTATTGATTGCAATGATGACCATGTGGACCAAAATAAAAGTGAAATGTAATCATTTCAGATGATTATCTATGTCAGGGTCTATGTATACATCACGCATATACATCTTGAGGCCTATACAAATAATAAATTCCATACGTCGGCAAAATGTAAACAAAATGCACACTGTACCTTCAACTCACTCTCCCAGTGAAGAAAATCATATACTTCTTGCTTGACTTTTATTATTCTCGCAGATTAATTAAACTTTTGGAAGAATATAAATAATGTCGCATAAGTATAATTTGGTGAATTCAACAACTTTCAGAGGAGTGAAATAAATATTTATCTTGTTTCATATAAAAGTGGAAATATTGCATTCAGGAAATGATATGTATTTGCTGACAGGGTTTGTATAGGATTCAAGTGTGGCCAAATGTATATGTGCTACAAAAGCACATTCAAGGGAATGACCTCTTTACATGTCAAGAGACATCAAAATATCCTGCAATGTTTAAGAAATTATGCTGATATGCAGGTTAAATTCAATGATCGTAACATTGAAGTAAACAGCATCAACCCTATAAGACACATGGACAAAAGCGGGCAGCATGAATACTGAAAAGATGATATATGGTCGGTTGCAACGATATGATTAAAACAAAAATGATTTATAAAAAAGTCGAGTTCGATTAGAAACAGCAAATGTGATTCAGTAAATGAAACAGTTCTGTTTTTTAGTCAAATTTTAAAACGTTTGAGACCATTCCTATATTATAAAGGATTCAAGAGACCGTTGCAAATTACTTAAAAAAGAAATTCCTTCAATTGTTGTCGGGTTGGCATGTCGATAACGCCTAAGAGTTGTCAAGCATCAGGCACTCTCTGGGTGTTTTCATTACGTTTTAAATGCGTTACGTTCGAGACGGTGAAACCTCACGTAAGTTGGACTTTGCATAGAAAGACAAATAACAGTATTTCAGAAATCTTAGCTAAGACTCAGATTGTCTGTATGCTTGTACAAATAACAATCGATGTCTATGAACACAATTTTAACTAAACAAAAAGAACAAATGCACTGAAATTAACGAACGGTTAAATGCACAGTTTTCGGACGTTTACAAATTGAAGCAAGTACACTATTCCTATACAGAAGATTGGATAATGCGCGACAGACAGATTATATTGACATGCAAGCATTATCACACATACAACGATGGATACAAATACAGTTTGGCAGTGATAGACGCTTACTCTAACTAATACCGAAGGCGAGAATGTACAAACGAAGAAACGACGATGATATGAAAGATACTTTCAGAGAATTCTTAAGACTGAAAAACTTTGAAAATATACATTTTGATGAAGAATGTAAATTTTGGTGATAAAGATAAATTATCTAATACTTTCCAATTTACTCACAAAAGCATATTCAGTGTAATGGTTAGCAGAGCCTTAAACCTACAATGTGGACTTATCACACGCACAACTAAGCCAAACAAGGCATACGACAGCACTCATCACAGATCAATATGCATGACTCCAGTTGATGAGATTGAACAGACGTTTTGCATATTTCTTAAAAAACTCTTCATGTGGCGTTCTATAAAATGTACCATTATAAATGTGGCCAGATGCTTCATCACCAGAATACGCTGTTCCCGCAAAGCATCTGTACGGTACACTTTTTATTTTGTTATCGACTATTGCAAATAATCTTCCATCGTCTATAGGAGCTACATCCAGAACATTGCTATCGTAGTAATATCATACTTAGCTTCTACAAGGGAGCCAATGTGTCTAATTGGATTATTAAGTCACGGTGTTCTTTTCTTCTTTATATTTCTTGCCATTTTCATACAACATCTTTCACAGGTTAGGTCGACACATGTAATATGAACTCCATGTCTTCTCGTTTGCTCTTGCGTGAAAACACATTTATAAGACGAGATGCATGTTTATACATTATGTTTATGATCTGGACATACATACATACATACATACATACTGGCTTTGGAAAGGATGGACTGAATCCAAATAAAATATGGTCAAAATAAGTACTACCTGCTATGACATATCGATGCGAATTATGGTCCAACTTGAGCCAGTCACAGGTATATGATCTAGAAGTATGTCAAAGAAACGCTGCAAGAAGAATTATAGATCTTGATTAGCGCTCTTCTACAGAAACAACAATTAGCAGTCTAGCACTTTGGTCAATTTAGGGATATGTAGATAAAAAAAAAACAGGTTTCTTCAATAAAATCTGCAGACCTAATAGTTCACTAGCATGGAAAATTATATTCAACTAATCTTCAGCTATTTGCTGTCTCGAACCATGGTGAATGTTTTCCTAACAAAACTTGTACTTTCGCTAACATTGCCTATTTAACTATGTGTTCAATTTCAACAGAGAATGAAAATAACTGTAAACTCTGCAATAGACTGAATACAGACTGAGTCAAGCATATGTTAATATACTGCCACGCATTAAACGATGAACATAATACGATGTTTGAAAAAATAATAGATGCAGTAGACATTCTAGACTCGCACTGGCTTTTATGTCAGGACAATGATTCATTACTTCATATCCTTTTGGGCAAGAGAGTGGACATCTTTGATTCTATGGATGATCAATCATGGCACGCATTCATGTGTGTGACGGCGGAAGGAATATACACAGCGTACAGAAGAACAAATGAACTTGAAAATAACATCTGATATTATGCTTGTTCAGTAAATTGGGGAAATTTATCTTATAAATTATTTACAGTTGCTCTAAGCGAGAGCCAATGTGATAATCCGTTTAAATCCTTCCAGTTGGATGTAGATAATTCCTTTTTTTCTCTCTTAATCTCTCTTGCTTATATATCTCGTTTGCAATGAGTTCTCACTCGTGGTAGATATTGCGTTTTTTTTTCCTTTTATAGATTAATATATTACATGTTTAGTGTACTGTAAATCCATTAATGTCAAGCTATGTTCCTATCTCTGTTTTGTACTAATGAAACATTAACTGAATGAAATCTCGTCTGAAGAGGAAATAAAGTCATACATACATACATACATACATACATACATACATACATACACAATGACATACCTTTAAAATGAGGATATATGACTCATCAAGGTGTGTCACATTAACTAACTTTTGTGACGAGGATGTAGCCTTCAGCAAGTAGCATCCATACACTAAGTTTCATCAATTTTGATATAGCAATATGTATACATTCTGCAAAATACTTAGCTAGACATTAAAACTTAATCTTTAATATACAGCTCCATGTGTGTTTGGGTTTTAACGTAGCTTTAACAATTTAAGTGACATTTCTAGAATGTCTGCAGTGTGCTAATTGCTAATGATGTCTAGCACTGGCGCATCATTCCGCAGACTTGCAGCTTCAGGTCCTACCTAGTCACAGTATCCTGACACCATGCCAACCAGTTCTAACACTAACCTCTTAATGCTGAGAGCCCAACGAGGCGCCTGCTAGTACAATTTGTATCTCTTTGGTACATATTGGCCTGGGTTCGAACCCACGACCTCTCGGATCCGAGGCAGACGCTCTAACCACTAAGGCCACCGGAGCAGTAATATATACATTAGTCCCCACAGTCCCACCCCCAGGGAGTTGGTACGTTGAACCTCATTCAAAACTGTTGACAACTACAAAGGAAGCAAATACAGTTTATTCAGTGATGATTTATAAATGTTTTATACTCCGTTAGTAGTATAATATCTCTTGGTGGAGGTGATTTAAAAATGAAACGGGTATCATTGTCATTTATTCGGCAATAATACTGCATATGTTTCGTTGTGTCATAATTTATTTGTGAAAGCATGTTCTTATTTAACATTAATCGACCGCTCCGGTGATCCTAGTGGCTAGACGTCCGCCAAGGATGCCGTAGGTCGCGGGTTCGAACCCAAATCCTCATCAAAACCTAAGATAATATTACTAACAGCTGCCTCGCTTTGCGCCAAGCATTAAGAGGTTAGTTTTAGGACTACATTCAAATCACACACACACTCAACATTATTCATTATGTACTAATGCCAGATCACCTACGCAAAACATAACTTCGTCTGAAATTTCGCATCACTTTCCTAACATGTCTATATTTCGATCACGTTGCATAATTTCAGAACAAACGCATTAAATGTTTTAGAAGTAACAGGAGGGAGAAGGCGAATGGGAACAAGTAAATATCTGGTATAATTTATTTCAATTTTCAATTTCGGCAAAAAGTATTTCTCAGATACATTTATAGCATAGTAAAGAAACTGATCGTACTTCATCACTAACATCCCCTGATATTTATGTCATTTATTTCTGAATTTTAATTTATGTTAATAATTCATGTCGTATTAATAATCCCTGAAAACCGAATATTCAACATCTCTATATATTCACAATGCGACATGTGTCCGGTATTTGCTTCATCTATAAGGCGTGGTACGACTCTATGGTCTTAAAACAAGTAAAAGAAAAGGGTGAGAAGCTAAACATTTTTAAAAATTTAACAAATATTTTATTTCCCCAGAACAAAGTGTACATGTTAAAAAGGTACTTACGGTATTGCGAATTAAATCCAAAATAATCCTTGAATTACAAACATAAATAACAATGATTAAAGGTCTGAATAAACTTAAAAATGGAAATCCAGATTAAATATAGTGCTGAATGTGTTGATATGCCTGTGGCGGTCCGTCTCGTGGTAAGGTGTTAATTGTCTTTTTTATGAATCACAATAATATAATCCTATAATAACTCCTTATTTGAATTGTCATTATTAATTCAAGTCTCTATTTCCAAGAATGTTATTTGTGATGAGCACTTTGTATTTCCAATGAATAAATAATTTGAATAAATACAAATTCTAACCCAGTGAACTACTATACACAATAATAATAGAATGGATTCTACCACGATCTTGAAACACGAATGAATACTTTCTAGAAAGAAAAAAAAAAGATTTTATAGCCTTCTCCTTGAACGCAGGTCACATTAAAACAATTCTATATTAAAAACAATATTAGCTAATGGAAAATGTCAACTTGGAAGATTCCAGATGTTTGCAATATATATGAAATCTTAGTTATAACTGGAATTCTGTTACTAAAATTATAATATAAAATGCAGTAAACTACAGGCAGGTCCGGTACTTCATGTGGAATATCCAAAGTTCTAGACCCAAATTGAGATAAGCATGTTTACAAAATCAAAATCAAAGATTCATGTCAGGTTGAAAATGACTTTCATTTTAAACAAAGTCAAGTCTATCATACCATTTTTCATATTATATAATTGATAGATAAATAAATAAAAAAATAAATAACAAAGCAAATTAAATATCACACACACACACACACACACACACACACACACACACACATATATATATATATATATATATATATATATATATATATATATATATATATATATATATATATATATATATATATATATATATCACAGGTGTATGTATTCTTCTTTTGTTTGAGGAAATTGTTTGTGACTGACTGTTCAATGTAACCTTTCCATTTAATAAGTGCAAAATATGTTAGTTCGTTCAATCTTTTTAATCCTTTGGTCTTCTAAATATAATAAACTTTGGAAGTGTCTTTGGATTTCCGTATGTGATTTTGTAGATGAATGAAAGGATATATATATATATATATATATATATATATATATATATATATATATATATATATATATATATATATATATATATATATATATATACTAATGAGAGTGTGTGTGTTTGTGTGACTTTGAATGTGTCTGTGTGTGTCTGCGTGTATTTCTACCTCTTGTTCTTACATCATACCCACCCAATGTATTCTCTCTTTGAGCCTTACATATTCTAATCTACTACATTAACTAAAATTACTTGTCTGATATGAAAAACCTCTCCAAAACAGACGGAGTGCAGGTCCTTGTATATATATATATATATATATATATATATATATATATATATATATATATATATATATATAAATATTTATTTATATGTGTGTGCGTACTTGTGTGTATATCTACCTCTTGCTCTCAAATCATACCAACCCCAATGTTCTCTCACTTTGAGCCATACAGATTCTAAACTACTATGTTACCTAAAATTACTTGTCTAACATGAAAAACTATCTCCAACACAGATAGGAGAGTAGTTTCTTGTAAACAGTTGAGGGTGTCTATTTTGAAATTCGAGCGGTCTCATTTATAGTCACTCTTTATGTACTAGTTGTGACGTAACGAACCAAAATACTGATCCATCTTTTTTTATCTGTTTTCTTCATTGTTCACTTTAATATAGATTGATGTGAGCTGTCGTTGTTGCTATCATTTAGCTCTGATTAAATGCCGGTCTATTTTATAATTTAAATTTGAATGCAATGGACACACACACGCTCACGCACACACGTACACACATATATGTATGGAGTTTAATGGATTAAATAGTGACTGTCTATATAATTACTGAGGTACATATGTATGTACGACCATCGCAACATATTGCACACATAATTATCATTAGGTCTAATAGACATACGTTCATATAATTGTTAAAATATTTTTGGTGCCAAATAGTGTATATTTATTTTTACTTTATCTTTTAATTCTACTTTTAATCTGAAATTAAGTGTAAGAGACCAAGAAGTGTGTACAAAACTAGTTTGAACACGTCGATACAGTTCTTTATCCTGTGCCGGGCTTCGTCGCATCAAGTACAAAAAACGAAGAAAAAAATAACAATTTGCGACCACGTTTGTTCCTTTAATTCAGCGTGATGACATTAAATTAAATCTGTTGTTTTAACTTCACTACGCCTTGATTTATGGAGAGTAATAAAGTATGGTCTTGATAGACCAAGACACGGGAACACTGATATTTGTTTACCAACCATATTGCGACTTACCGTATGTGATAACCTTATTCTGTCAAAAATCGTAAAACGCCTCGGTCATAAAAACCGGTGTAAGGTTTTATTTTCTACATACAGAGTTTAGATGTAACGCAGACTCTTTGGGTTCAGGTAAGGTTTGTTTATTTTCTTCAGTTTTAAATCACGTCCATTGAAAACGAAAAGATGATTAAAAAAACAGATTCGAAGTTAAGTCTGAAACTGATCGTCACAATAAATATGCGAGATAAAACTATAGACAAACAGGCAGACCCACATGTAACTCTGTTTTATTATGATTATTTTATTTTATTTCTTTATTTTGGACTAATATATACCTTTTCTCAACCCGAAACACTCCAAGAAAAGTATTGTTATCTCCGCTCGTTCCCGATATATATGTTGTGCCTGATACACATCAGATGATTTTAACACGATGGACCATGAGGTATCATAAAGCGCCAGGGAAATGCTCTCACACAACGATTCTTTCACATATCATATTGTGGCTCCGTTCTCATACACAAATGTGTACACAATTTATATGTTGATACATGTGTAAATAATCACAAGAAATTTTTTTTTAAAATTTCGATTGGGATCCGGAAATGTAGCATTTCTCGGACACTACTCTTTATAGCGTAAAATATTTTAATTATATAAACTCAGTTGGACCATTCTTCTTGAACTGGGTGAATATATTTATATTATTTTTAATGGTAGATACCATAAAACCTTCTTTTAGCCGAAACATTTATAAACTTCAAAAAAGTAGTTGATCCAAAAATATCATGGAATAAAAGGAAAAAGCATTTGAAAAACTTAAAATTGCAATCGAAGTTTAAAATAAGCTTTTAAACTTCCATTTTGTCTATTGACTAGCCATTTTATGCTAAACATGGCCCTATTTTAAAACAATGTGAAGTGGTCGACATGAGGTAACCAATTCTAATTTTTACAGAATATACAAGTATAAATGCTTAATCATGGAATATCGTTTTGGTTGCCACCTGTGGACCATGTGAAAAAAATACATGTTCGTTTGCGTTGATTGGAAGCTTGCATCGCTATAATGCTCAAGCGTTACCTGCAGCTAAACTGACGTTTCTGCTATGATGCACACAAAATCGATTCTGACGTAAAACATATATATTCCTATAAAATAAACAGTGTTAAACATGAAGAATTTGTTATCCATTCATATTTAAAGATTGCATGGATACCACAGCTGTTCCATCGTTTACGTTCAATGTCATCAAAATATAAATTTGTATTGAGGATTGACTGTATGACACAAATATAACATCGAATAAGTATGTCAAACAAATCTACTGGTGGACGTTAATTGCACTATTATAAGAGTTGCGTATGTCAGAGTTTGCATTGGTGACTGTTTGACAGAAATGGCTTTAACATTCAGTTCCAAAACTGCTGGAAGAATAATCTAAGCAGCGTTTTGTGTGGTAAATAATAGGTTATCTCCGTCTTGACATACTTCAATAAAGGAATTATTGACTTGAAGAATTGATTCAAGACAGACGCATTGCAATTATTAATACATGTCAAATCAGTCGTCCGCAATCTTTCCTATATTGTTTTATATACCGTCTTCGAAATTTATCTTAGTGTTTGTATAATATGGTTGTCAGGTATCATGAAATGTATAGTAATCTATCAATAGAATGATTCGTATAGACTAGTTGTCAGACATCATGAAAAAGATAACAATCTATAAATTGAATAATTCGCATAATGGTCGCAAGATATCATGAAAATATAAAATCTATCAATGGAATGATTCATATGGACTGGTTGCCAAAATTCATGGAAAATAAAACAATGGAATGATTCGTATATTGGCATATATCATGAAAAATATAACAATCTATCAATGGATCTAACTGTATATAAAGAAATAGCTGAAATAAAGCAAATTATTGCTGTATTATATTTGCACACTGACTATGGATACCAAAGAAAACAAAAGCGTTAAAGCCATGTTTCAGTACATGGTAGGCTAAACATGGCGGCAATTATATCTAGATTAGGTAGAAGCCGAAGAACCACCTACTCACATGAAGCTACTGGAATACTTTCTCACAAACCCACGTTTGTCTAGCCTGAGATTCGAACCCACATGACAGAGGTGAAATTTCGGTAATCTGTAAACACAAGCGCGTTAGACCACTCGGCCTCTAGTGATCCTACTGCAGTTTTTAATAAAAACTGACGTGTAAGTATTATGTGGTCGTGAGTGCCGAGCATTTTACACAAATATTTTTATTTCACAGTGCGTGTTCGAGTTCTATCCTTGCCTTTGTGATTTTCGTTTTCTCACATATATTGTTTTCTTATTAAACGTTTTCATTTGTTAAAAATATCTCAAATGAATCAGTCTCTTTCGTTTGCTTTTATCCTCGTTCATTCATACTCTTAATTATATTTATATTGCTGTTTATCATTCCTCCCGTAAAAGTACGTGTGTATTTTCATAATTGACCTCTTTAATCTGCAAAAAAGTAAGTAGATCGACTCTGTGGACCAAGAGTAATTTTTCATCACAATATGAAAACTGCTTGTACTTCTAACTCCAGGATAAGGTAAAGTGGGCGGGCGATTATTAATAGCATTCATCGCATTCTCTTGTATAAATTTAAAGTTTCAATGATAATGTTCAACTATAGGTTACGTTATCAATTCTTTCTATAACGAATGTATGCTATTACCTAACCACATTACTTACTGACATTGAGTTTGCCCATCAATCACAGCTAGTTAGCAAGTTAAATAATCTTCCAAAGGGCGTGAACGACAGACTTATGAAACTTAATCTCCAAGTTCTATATCAGGATACATTCTAGCAGACAACGACATGGGAAAACAGTCCCCAAAAGGCTTGATGTTGTCAAATTCAAACAGGATAATATGAAACAAACATTTGTTGAAGAACTGTAGAGGAAACTGGATACAATGGAAATAAACTTCGAGAATGTCGTGGAGACTGTGCATCCCTCAGAGACTAACTGTACTCAACTGCATCCAAAACCCATGGTTCCACCACGCGTTAACATCAAGATTGATTTGATGATAATGATGCTGCTATATATAGACTTATGAATGAGAATTATCGGCTACAGAATCGCAAGACTTCTTACTGAATAATAATAATAATAATAATAATAATAATAATAATAATGTGTGCTTAGTACCACGCCTAATCGTCAAAATCTCCCCAACTTTACGATATTAGATAACACATAAAAACATATACTAGGACAAGGTTGCATAAACAAACACCATGAAATTACAAAACAACAACATGCTGACAATAATTAAGGAAATAAACATTAGTAAGTCTTTATGTATGGTCTTGTAGTCGAAATTGGCGAATTTTAAGAGCACATTTGAATGAGATGACAGTGTTCTTGTTTCTAAGATCAACGGGCAGTTCATTCCACGTAGCTGGGCCCTGGTATCCAAAGAACTTTGTTTATATGACTTTGCTTTACCAGCTGGAACATTGAGAATACGAGTGTCGACGAGGACCTAAGTTTCAAAATGAGGTCAGATTGGTATATCGAATTGGAGCCATTCAAAGATATGTAGAATAGTGAACAGATTTTGGTTTTTAATTCTGGACCGAACGGGTAGCCAGTACAGATTAAAGAGCACGGGTATTTACTCTTACAAAGAAAGGAATCACATGAAGAACTTCTATGACCAGAAACATCTAAAATATTGAGTGTCATCTGAACCATTCCAAGTCACCAATGTAGTTAATCAGGGCTGTAAGTTGGTCCCACCCTTCTTCATTATAATGTTTTATGTCATGTTTACTGATGTCTTATGTGACTGTGACCATGATACTTGGAACCACATTATATTCATAGCAAGCTCTTGAGATTCAACACAGTATAGACCGTTTCTTTTCAGCTTTTAACACTTTTGGTATCAAAACTAATATCAAGAAGACAGATGCACCATGAAAAGCCTTATGTAGAGCCTACAGTCACTATTTATGGCCAAAACATCGTGGAAGGGGACAAACTCAGATATAGTATTGTCACGTGCAGTCCACATCGATGCAAAAGCAATCGACCTTTGGCAGACTACATGCAAATGTGTGGGAGAGCAGACAGGTGAGACCATATACAAAACCTAGTGTCATTATATTGCAGATCCTGTATTCTTACTCAACCTGGACCGTGTGCATCTGATATGCCAAGGAAACGAATAAACATCACATGGGCTGCATGAGGAAATTGATTAAGATAGGATGGTAGATAGCTCAGGGTCTCAGACACCGAGGTTCTCACACGGCTCAGCATTTCAAGCATACTCTACTGACGACATCACAGTTGTGATGGGCAGGCCACCTCGCCGGGATGTCAGACGAAAGACTACTAAAGATCTTACACGGCAAGTTGAAGGAAAGAAAGCAATCTCAGGGTGGTCAGTAGAAACGCTTTAAAGATTCCATCAAGTAATCCACGAAACACGTTAACATTGACCCTGGGCCTTGGGAGGATCGTACACATGATCTCTCCACCTGGCGGAGTCTCATCCATACTGGAGCTACGGACTTTGCATGGAAAATATTTGCAGATCTAGTGCAGAAGCAACAGTGGAGTCTCCGAAATGTAGTACCTCTTCTATTAATCAAGAAATTCTTTTCATGTGTGCCAAGGGCATTTGAGAGTACACGTTTACTTGATCAGTCATTAGCATACTAACAGAAACAAAGCAGTTGGTAATGTCATGGTCATCTTCGAACTCGAAGGATGAAAAATAACAATCACATTACTAGTTTCCTTTTTTGATTTTGTAACTATACTTTCCTTTCTCTCATTCTATCCTTCTGTATTTACCCCACTACCATCACCACCACTACCGCCACCACCATCTCTCTCTCTCTCTCTCACACACACACACACACATACACACACACACACACACACGCACACGCACAAATGCACACATTCATTCACAGTCGAAATATTTTACAAAAGTAACAAAATCGTTTTAATCCCTTTCATCTCTTGATAAGACTGAACTGGTTAGCGTATTCCAGATTTAAGGGTGTAGTCATTATTTACATGCTGTAGTTATGTATACACTAAATATCTTACACCATGAAGGGCTTCAATAATAAGCTCCTTCGGTGTTCATGGTAAATTAATACTTGGCACTAACATAGTTACTACGCACAAATCCCCGCCACTGCCGAAGACAAAAGTCTATATATTATTTCAGCTCCCATTGTAAATATATGCCAAAAATAAAATATTAAAAATTCAATAACTTTAAATTTTTGAATGCCCATGATCAAATCTGTATTTATCAGTATAGACATATCGTTGGTGCAAGATTACATGTTAAGAAAACCTTGAATTCTTTTCGATCTACATGTTTTTTCTTCTAAATATGCATCAAAGAGACATATGCTAATTTCACTATATGCAAACCTTTTCTAGACTAAAGCCTGTAAAAGGATCAACATAACACGTCTTTACTTTTTTCAGTTACAACTAGGTTATGGCGTCAAAAGAGTTTTATTACTAACAGTTTGCTTTTATTATCAACTTATCCTTGCCAGTTAGACCCATTTATGCGCGCATTTTGAGACTGGTTCCCATTTGTTCAGATACTTAGTATTGTGGATCCCAAAACCAGAGCCTTTAAAGACATTGACGCCTTTCAATAGTAGAAAAAATTCTCTCTCTCTCTCTCTCTCTCTCTCTCTCTAAAATAAATAAATCTTTTAATAAAGCCAGATATTCATACATTTAAATCCGAGAGGTATTTAAAAACTTCTGAATAGTATCGAACTATACAACAAAGTTATATGCACCTGAATAAACATTCTCAATTTGATTATTAAAATATTCAGTGCTCTATTTTATTCATTGTTTGGTTTTCGGAGCTAAATCATCTATGGAGCATGTGGCAAAGTTGCGAACACTTGCTTCTTCTGGAAGTCGGTCAAAATGGCCGATGTTTGCACCGGTTGACACGGAGTAGATGCATATCTCGGGTGCCAGTATACAGAAAGTTTGTTCGATAGCCTTCCACAACTTTTGTCATTACTTTTGTTGGCATGAAAGGGCACATTGACACTGGCATAATCAGGCTCAGGTACTTTGACGAATTTATCATCGACAAATAATTCCTATAAAAAACAAACACGTGTCAGTTTACTAAGTCGAGCGATTTGTCTCTCTCTGTTCGTTAACTCAGATCCAAACGTTACTATTTTCTACTGAGTCGGATTCAAAAATAAGTAAATCCAGGTTTCAACACCTGTTATAGTCTCGTCTGAATACCTCGGGTCACTATTCTCATTTGGTAAATAGCTGTTTGGTGATTTCAATCTGAGGCTGTTTCTGAGCAGCAGTCAACAAATATGGGACACAACTTGTACAAACCTTACTAAGGTTCGAATAATTCTTCTGTATGTTACAACCAGATGACCAATAAATATCCGCGAAAAAAGAAATACATTCCACTTAAATTGAACATAATCTCTATCAATTGCCATCTTCACGTCATCCACTTGCCTCTCACCAACCACAGACAACGGTCTTTCAGAGCATGGGTTACCATGGATACACGACCATCGTTAGAACAATGAAACCACCTCATGATTAAAGGATATGATATAGAATTACACAAGGAAACAATATCCAAGACGGCCTTGATATCAGTCAGAAAGTAACCTTAGAGTGTCCGGATTTAGCAGCAAACTCTTTGCTCGATAGCAGAATTGCTCTCCAACTTTGCTATATTTTTAACTTCGCCGTCATTTACCTATGTTACGTCACACCGATATGTATGCAGGTGTCCGACGTATTGTGCGTACAGATCATTTTTAGATCATGTTATCTGGTCTCTTGATCGACTTTAATTTACCCATATATTCAAACAAAACCAACGTTATGACAAAACATTCAGAACTTTACAACTTGACCTCGTACACACATGTATACATGCATAAAATAACACAACATATACTACCATAACATAGACATATATACATACATAAAATGACACAACATATAATACCATAACATAGACATGTATACATGCATAAAATAACACAACATATAATACCATAACATAGACATATATACATGCATAAAATAACACAACATATAATACCATAACATAGACATGTATACATACATAAAATAACACAACATATAATACCATAACATAGACATATATACATGCATAAAATAACACAACATATACTACCATAACATAGACATATATACATACATAAAATGACACAACATATAATACCATAACATAGACATGTATACATGCATAAAATAACACAACATATAATACCATAACATAGACATATATACATGCATAAAATAACACAACATATAATACCATAACATAGACATGTATACATACATAAAATAACACAACATATAATACCATAACATATAATACCATAACATATAATACCATAACATATATTACAAAAAGAAAATGCTGTTTTACCAAATGCCTATCTAATGAAATGTAAATGAACATATGCAAAAGAAAATAAGAATGCGCGACGTCAATGATTTGAACGTAACTTTATATCAACTTTGAACACTTAGACTGTGTTTGAAAATTTTAATAAATTTGTGAAGAAACATGTCTGATGAGTATTTATATAAACAAAATTGTGTACATTCCTAATTATGCCTCAGTTGACATTTTATAGTACCTGTCACTTTTGATTTGATACCCAATATGATTCTTTACTGAAACAGCGGTATCATGACTGTCTAGGTCCACATGTATGCACATACGAACACGGAAACGCTCTGTGGATAAGAAGCACATTTTCAGAAGACAAAATATCATATTTCTCGAAACATTATAATGTAACGAGACTGATTATTTTTAATTTATCCTCAACTGCAGAAATATCCACAAAATATTCAAGCAGTATAAACAAATGCACCCAAATATGCTAGAAAACAACGATCACCTACATAAATATTTAAGTACCTTTCTAACTGTATATTAGGCATGATATTTGGGTGTCGTCAGGGTACAACTGGTGAGACACTGGATGATGACCTATGACACTTGAGGGCGACTGAGTGTACAGAATGAAAAGAACAGGTCCAAGAACTGTGTCAAATGCTGCAGACAAATCAAAGAGGGTGAGGACTGTAATCTTTCCGCTATCCATAGCAGAGAGAATGCCATTAACTATTTTTAGAAGAGTAGTTTCAGTACTGTGGCAAGGGGGATATGCAGATTGTACATGGCTAAAAGACTGTTTAAATTCAGATGAGACACAAGCTGGGATAGAACAACCTTTTCTAAGATTTTTTATATGAATGAGAGATTAGAAACTGGGCGGTAGTTCTTTAAATCGTTATGGTCGAGTGTTCGTTTCTTCAGCAGAGGCTTTACAATGGCAGTTTTGAAAAATGATG
Source organism: Sinohyriopsis cumingii (assembly GCA_028554795.2). Classification (NCBI taxonomy): domain Eukaryota; kingdom Metazoa; phylum Mollusca; class Bivalvia; order Unionida; family Unionidae; genus Sinohyriopsis; species Sinohyriopsis cumingii. The sequence goes on along the minus strand of CM068842.1, from coordinate 21,171,211 downwards.
GGAAGTTTTCGATGAGAGAGAGTTATTTATAACATCAGTTAGTGAAGGCAATACTGGATCTAAGCACTCAAGCAGCAGTGATGTTGGAATTGGATCAAGTTCACATGATTTTGGTGCACCCTTCATCACGATTGTACGTTCTAAATCCATAGAAACGGGTTCATATGCTGATAAATGTTGCCGCTGAAATTTTGTATCCCAACTGTATGGTGACGACGAGTCAATTGAAATTGTGGTGTTAAGCTTATCTCTAATGGTTTTTACTTTTTCACGGAAGAAATATGCATACAGGTCCGGAAGGTCGACATGAGTGAAGGTAGTTGGAAGTGGTGTACATTTGTTCCTTGACATTAGCTTGTTAGTAATCTCAAAGAGCTCTTTGCAGCTGCAACTTTCCATGATCTTAGTACTGTAGTGGGCTGATTTCGCTGCATGGAATATGTTTGTGACGTTCTTTTTAGCGGCTTCATAGATCTGCTTATGAATAGTGATTCTGGTGGAAAGCCAAAGCCTCTCAGCTTTACGGAAGTCTCTTTTAGCAGTGCGAAGCCGGTCCCTAACACTGCTATACCATGGAGAACTATTTTGAATTGATACTCTGCACTTGGTGGCTGGGGCATGTTTGTCGAGCAATGAACGCAGGCAGTTATCGAGTTGTTCTGCTGTAGGAGGTAGGCAAATTGTTTGGTTTGCTTGGATGTCATGCATTAGTTTGGTTATCTTTATCATACGAAGGTTTCTCTTAGTAGCAAATAAAGGTGGAGGGTTAGGGACTGATATGTCAAGATGGCATATAATGCAGAGGTGATCTGATGCAAGTTCGTGGGATACCAGGTTCCTACCTGGTATCCCATGTAGAATATTATCATCAGGTCTATGAAGAAGCCAGTCTAAAATGTGACCATGTTTATGGGTGGGTTGGTTAACTAACTGTTTTTGACGTTGAAAACATTAATGGTATCTAGGAGTTTTGATGTGTTTCGGTTTCCGGGACAGTCCAAGTGAATGTTGAAATCTCCTAGAATAATCAGGTTGCCACCTATCGAATTTCCATACTCCAGAAGATTCGGAAACTGCTCCAAAAAGAGAGATACAGTCAGCTTGTTTTATTTTAATATTAGGAGGGCGGTATAGGCAGAAAAAATGGACTGACCTTTGTTCCAGTGTAAGTGTGGTTTGGACTAGTTCAAAAGATGTGTGGTAGAAATTGAAAGTTGTGGTGTTGTTAAGACGTTTGATCATGGAGTTCTTTGTGATGACAGCAATTCTACCTCCGCGAGATTGGCGGGGGAACGATTTGATGGAATTACCGGTGGGTGTTAGATCCACGCATTCGCCTGATGTTTTTAGCCATGTTTCTGTCAGGAAAAATAGGTCGATATTCTGATTGTTGATAAAATTAACTACTTCTCTGCACTTTTCAGGTGGTCTTACTAATTGAACATTGAATAATGCAATACGCAAAGGTATCTCTTGGATAGTTGACATAAAGGTTGACGATTTAATAGGGATTTGAATTAGGTACATACATACATACATACATGCATACATATAGAGAGACACACACATACAAATAGACACATATACAAATAGACAGACAGACACTGTAACATACCTTACATATCATGAACTAATTCATGCTATATACACACTGGGGCAATATCATCAACTGGCTGCATATATTCATACCGAGCACCTAAACGTAGCGAAATGTCACAAAGAAGCTTGTATATGCATTAGCGATAAGTTTTACATGAATAATTAAAAATATCCACGTGTGCATGATCTAAACTGCACTCACTTGCCGAAATAAACACAGTGTGAAAAATGTTGCATGTGTGCTTGTATATTTTTGAATTGCTTTCAGATATGGTGCAAGCCTACATACCATGCACATTTACACACGTGTGGGAATTCATTCACATAATGAAGTTGAAACTCTCATGTAAATTTGAAAACTTTATTAAATTTGGATACATGTAAATAGTGCATGTTAGTGGGGTATAGTACGTTAGTGACTGCTGTGTTTTTGTTGTTCTTTTACTTTAAAGTTGCCTTTTCCTTGATATATCGCCATGATTCTTTTCTTTCAAAGAGATCTTCTTGTATTATCTTAAATGATACTGGTGTTCCAAACATTTGAAGAGAAATAATATGTCTTTCTATTTCGTACACAGAATTTACGAAATTGAGCCTACTGGATATATCATATATACAATGCATCAACGGAACAACTCACATCTTCTTGGGCTACTAGTCTATTTCATAGGTGTTTCACAGCTGCCAATAGTGAGTGCATCACCTGTGAATGTCTCCACAACAGATCCTATGACTATAACAGGAAACGAAACGCTGACGAGTTCCTCTGCAGAAAATACACCTCTACTTACCTCCATATCTGCTTCTAATAGAACAACTCAATTTGTAACTGCATACACATCAGTTGCTCCGACGGTTTCGCAAGGAAACAATTCGTCCTCTACAGAGATCTTTCCAACAACTGGGTACGTCTCTACATCGGCTGCAAATGCAACAACACAACTTGTGACTATATACCCAACCGGAGCTCCGACAACGTCACAAGGAAATGTGACTGTCGATCTTTCGTCCACAGTTGCGGCTTCCTCCACTGTGAACACACCTCTGAACGTCACTACATCGGCTTCTAATTCAACAACACAGTTTGTGACTGCATACACAATCGCAACTCCGAAGATTTCACTGCAAAGCGATACATTTAATTCTTCCTCCACTAATGCAAATTCTTCTGAAGGACTCTCAACGGCAGCTCTATACACAACGATGCTTATCACTACTGACCACACCACAACTTCTGCAAACTTCTACAATCTTTTATGCAGAAACGGCCTTATGAGTTAGTGAGACAACGACAACCAGGAAAGAATCATCCACTACAGGGACAACTTCAACTCCAGAAACAAATTCAACTACAGGGATAACTCCAACTACAGTGACAACTTCAACTACAGAGGCAACTTCAACTCCAGAGACAACTTCAACTACAGGGACAGCTACAACCACCCAATGCACCAGAACAACGACGAAAAAGCCTAAAAAGGACTGCGCGATAGACGGTAAGAAAGCTACGTATCCTCAAAATACCAACATGAGTAGTATACAAATTTTAATTTAGTATGCCATGTTCTGCAGCTCTGAGCTCTAACTTGTATCTCTTGTTTGCAGCTAGTTGATTAATGATCAATTTTGAGGTATATCTTTAAAGGCTCATCATTTTGGTTTATTTATTTTATTATTTGTTTTTGTTTATTTCTGCTTTAGCTTTTCTTTTTACATTTGCTTAGTGTTGTCTTGTTATACATGAAATTTCATAAAACACGCAGGACCTTATTTCTTTATATATTTAGAAGACGTATTTGTAACCTTCTAGCTGAAACAAATTCTCGTGTAGATTTGTAGTTGTAAAATACGTGAAACCTTTCAACGACAAATCCACAAAGCAGATCAGAGAGCAAATATTGTTAGCATACAGACGCGTAAGACATTATGTATAGCAATCAAATAAAATACATATCATATTAATTACATATTCTATAAAATGTCTTAAGACAAACGTATTGTGTTGTGCCATAGTCAGTGAAATATATTTCAAAATTCTAAAGAAGTATTTGGACTACATTCCACGAAACATGTGTAATAGTATTGTTTTGTGGTCAAATCGATCTCAGAACTCTGTCGCAGGTTGGGAACGACCTAACAGGACGGTGGCTTATCCCTTAACCAATCATTAGACCAAGCTTTACAGTTCTGGGTCAGTAAGATATTTTCATATCCACAGTTTCCTATATGGAATCGGCAATACAGAAACGAAAAAAAAAAAAGCTGACATTTCTAGCACACATGCGAAAACGCCAATCTACTAACTCTAATCTACTCGTATGGAAGGAACGTCAACGCTTAAACAAAAATCATTTACCACTGGATCGAGCGCTCGACGATATCATCTGAACAAAAATATATTTATATCCAAATCCGCCATAAAAATGAACATCATTTCACAGAAATCGTTATTCATTAGTACAGCGTAACAAGGAGCTATCTGAAATCTTATTGAGTTAGACTTGATACAATACCATAATTGCCACGCTGAAAATCAACAAGCCTCATTGCTTGAAACGAATGATCAAGGGCCATGTTGATTTGACTTGGGCGCAGCACAGAGTATGCTAAATATTAGATACGCAATCCAAGTTGCCGTGATTTCATGAACGCACTTACAGGAGAAATACTAAGTCCCCATGTTTTTCTCTGATAAACCGTTAAGATTTGTGCTGTCACATAACCGTTTATATTCGTTTATATAAATATATATATATATATATATATATATATATATATATATATATATATATATATATATATATATATATATATATATATATATATATATATATATATATATAAACGTAACAAATTGAAACATTTGCAACCTCTACAGTAAGGGTCATATTGTTTGCTTGTGTTATTATATCTCCTTTTTGCGCATATAATCAATCATATTCCTTGCTTTTATATCTATCTATCTATCTATCTATCTATATATATATATATATATATATATATATATATATATATATATATATATATATATATATATATATATATATATATATATATGTTTTCTTTAATCTGCAAGTAGATGGGCCTGTCAATACGTTTGTCATTTTTGTTACCTTCTTAAGCTCTCGATGAATCAAGTCGAATAATTTCAATCTTTCCCTAGACAAGGGTGGCAAAGTTCGCAAACGAATGAAACTATTGAACGAGGTTCATACATTTCATTTAAAATGAGGTACTCATTTAAGTATATATATATATATATATATATATATATATATATATATATATATATATATATATATATATTTCAAGCTATGCCCAACCCATGTCCATTGAAACTCAGACAGAGTAGTAGATATTGAATTTAACCTAGCATTGTATGAGCATATTAAATACTTCAAAAATGTTATACAGGCTTCAAACATAAAAAGTGACTGACGACATATCGAGATTTCTCTGTGTCTTGTGTGTTGCAGATGCTGCAATTTTGGATCAACTTCGAAAGGAACTTATCAATGATGAAGGATACAAAGAAGAAATCTATATCGACAATACAGGAAATCCTACCATTGGAATTGGCCACAAAATCACGCCAGATGACCCAGAATACGGTAAGCCGTTGGGAACAAAGATCTCCAAGGAGAGGATCGAGAAAGCGTTCAAAGCCGACGTTAAGGCGGCGATAGGCTGTAAACGTTTCGATGATTTCCAGAATCTACCGAAAGAGGTCCAGCTGATTATCTTGAACATGAGGTTTAATCTGGGTCATTCGGGATTGGAGGGATACAAGACGTTTCGAGAGGCTGTTAACAATGGAGACTGGGATAAAGCTGCGGATGAAACGGTAGACAGTAAATGGTACAAACAAGTACCTAACAGAGTCAAAAGACTCGAGGAAAGAGTAAGGAAAGTAGAGAAAAAGTGTTGATAAGTGTATTTCTTTTGGCTTTTTTAGGTTTCGTTTTCACGATCTGTCAGAATCAATTCAGCTTAACTGTACTAATTATATGATTGTATATTTAATGCTTACACATTTTGTTATATGTGGAACTGTTTTATCAATAAGGGAAATTTCGGCGTTTGATTAAGTAGTTCAACGTAAGTGTGTTTGTGTGTGTGTGTGTGTGTGTTTGATTTGGATTGTTAATGTAGCTTTAACAATGTTTCAGTCATATCGCTACGATGTCTTCAGTGTGACAGTTTATAGTGATGCTTATCACTGGGGCATCATGCCGCAGACATGTAGCATGATGTCCCACCCAGTCACATTATCCTGACACCAGCCCGACCAGCCCTATGACTAACCTCTTAATGCTGAGTGCCAAGCGAGGCAGCTGTTAGTACCGTTTTTGTAAGTCTTTGGTATGACTCGGCCGGGGATGGATCCCACGACCTCCCGCATCCCTGGCGGACTCTCTAACTGTTAACGTGATTAACAAGGAGTTTTTTTTTCTCAATAACTAACAGACTATATATGTATCGAAAATTTCCTTTTGAGCAAGTCAACGATGAAGTCTTCAAGACTTGACTTATATTTTCCAAAGAAATTCAAAAGAAAAATACAGGCTCCATCCCTTCTAATCATACATTTATAAACAAACAAATAATTGAGTGGCATTTTGAACTTAAACTTTAATATAATCGCCACTAACAAAGGGTTTCTGTAAAGAAGAAATAACAAATAATTTGCTCAGATCTTACTGCGATAATGGTCAGCTTGTTGATGAAGTTTCAACGAGATTGAACTTTACGTTTGAAAAAAATCATCGCTGGAAATAACTGAAAATTTGTCCTTGCAAAATGTCATCCAAAACTAACGCCCAAGACATAGGAAGAAACCCAACAAAGATGCTGAGAATGTTGAACAAGGAGAATTTTGACCGATTAATACATAATAGCATAATGAACAGATAAAAATAGATTATGCCCTTGAACATTTATTTGACATTTTGCATTGCGAAATACGTGTAGAAAGTACAAAATAAATGTTCGACAGGATTGAAAATTTAACACTGCACATACAAACTACCAGTCGCTCAGGGCAAACTCGTGCATAGATTTGCCTGAACGGGTTAGGAACAAACTAATAAGTTTTAACCAATGCACAAGAGTAGGTGTTTCTTTTTAACTTTAAAATTAAACTATCATGGTTGGATACTCATCGAGGTATAAGTTTGACACAATCACTGACAATTTAAAAAATCATGAGGGCTATATGTTAATATTGTGAATGGTCTAATGAAATGTACACTTCCATAACTAATAACCATATTCATGTAATCTTTATAATTAAAATGTTCCTATTTTATATCGTCATATCAGAGAATTCCATAATAAATTTGACTTTGGGCAGTGTAGTTTTCTTTTGTTTACCTTTCCACATGTTGCTCTAAGAGCGGCCGATCCACTTCGATCATCGTTCATATCAAACTAACTGTATCTACTATACTTTCGTAGCTAAGATAAACTAAGATATATAATCACAACACAAAGGTCACAACCAATTTTACTTAGCAAATATATTGTATATATTTTACACTCATTTAGCTGTCTTCTACGCATTTCAATACATGTACTTCCAACAAAAATCGTGTCTATTTATATATATATATATATATATATATATATATATATATATATATATATATATATATATATATATATATATATATATATACGTTTTTAAATATTGAAATCTTGAAGTTGGATGAGCAAGCTGCAAGAAATAAATTCTTTGTTCAAAGAAAATTGTTATCATTAATTTGCAATGCATTGCCAAATCTGTCGAACCGGAAGACAAAACAATTCAGTAAGATACACATAAATGTGCTTAAATGTAGCTGATATTATATATGTACCACTTACATAAAATAATATGGCATTTAAAGTGTTGGTATAAAGCAAATTAATATACCAGTTCTATTGGCATATCAAATTATGATCCGCCCGTGGCGCAATAATATAAATATATAAAGATTATTTCAACTGCAGGCACAAGATCAATGATGAATTTGCACTCATTAATCATTAATGACGTATGAAAATAACGATAAAATGTATCAATAGTCCCCGTTTTCAAAACGAATTTAACATGGCATACAATTTCATCGCAATCCTTTCGTTCTTACGACCCCTCTCCCATATCATGGATAAGAGGCAAGATACGAAGAAATATGGAGTGAGAGAGAAAAACAATAAGGGTTGGATAAAACCTTAAAACTGAACTTGCACCAAGTAAGCTACCAGAATATATTGTTCGTCGTAACGTTATGTTCACACTTTCCTTGGGATCTATCTACAGTGTTCATAATATCAATGATACATAGTTGCAATAGCCTGTCGACACTATACGTTAAATTTGCCAGTAACGAGGTACACATAGTCAGGTATTCAATGCTTTATTGGTGTCGTTATTTCTTAAAACATATTATAATGTTCTAAAAATCTATTTTTATTAACTATGTATGAAAATGTCCAAACGGTGCACATCCACGCCTTTCTCTCTCTCTCTCTCTGTCTCTCTCTCTCTCAATCTGTCTCTCTCTCTGGACCATCGTAGCAGGATAGGGCGAAAATGTATGAATAAAGGTGCGTTGGGGATTTTGGCTTGTGTCATACGACGATGTCTCTGCACATTTCTGAAATCTGTCAGTTTATAGTGATGTCTAGCACTGGGGCATCATGCTGCAGACACGTAGCACGATGTCCCACCCAGTCAAATTATCCTGACACCAGGCCGACCAGTCCTAACACTAATCTTTAATACTGAGCGCCAAGCGAGGCAGTTGCTAGTACCATTTTTGTAACTCTTTGGTATGACTCGGCCAGGTATCGAACCCACCACCTCCTGCATCCGAGGCGGTATATCATTCATAAAGCGTATATATATATATATATATATATATATATATATATATATATATATATATATATATATATATATATATATATATATATATATATATATATATATATATATATTGATAGTTTCGCTAAATTCGATGACATATCTATACCAAAGAAGGACGTTGTACTCATTACATACAGCTATAAGACTGATCAGACGTTTCACTTTAGCATTCAAACATTAGGTGTTCTGCAGAACTATTACACACAAAATATGCATTAATGCTTTCACTTAAAAATATCTATATGAAAATATATCAATTTCACGCCGCTGATTGTTATATATATATATATATATATATATATATATATATATATATATATATATATATATATATATATATATATATCCTTTATTGAGTAAGAATTGTCGAAAGATTAAGACATTTTTCAGATGATAGAGTCATAAATATTAGGTGGTACTAGTTAGACACAGCATACAGATACAACAGCAACTAACGATTTCAATGTGGACGAAGACGATAAGGTAATAGATGATCGCAACGTCCAAGTCCTGCAAAGTAAATAGTTTGCTGTCATGGAGAGTACCGATTTACTTATTATTCAGGCTGTGAATGAATTCTCTTCCGGAGGTGTTAGAACCAACAACAAAGCTGAGAACGAAAGGTCAAGATCAAGGTCATTCATTTGTTACCTAGACACGATAATGTATATGTACAGGGTATGAGTGCATGCAAACCTGTAATTAATTGTACATGATATAAACGGTCAACAAACTCGATGGGTAAAAGGAAATCTACTCCAAACAACAAACACAATAGATACTGATTGCATATTTGAAGTCGATTTGAAAATATCTTTATAGAGTTGTGTCATTATTTCCATAACAACCCACATGATACCTGAATGCAAAAAGCTAAAAATGAAGTCCAACAGGACTACATCAAAGTGATGGATGATTCAGTATTCTAAAACAAACCTTAGATAGAGGACAGCACTAAAAGTATGTACAGAGGAAAATAAATTTATGATATGTCACAAAGATATATCATTCGCCAGGAGAATACTAACAGATGCTGATTTGACTCATGATGGTAAGCCGATCTAAGGACATAGTTAAGGGATACTTGGTAATGTAAGGAATGCTTGGCAATGGTAAGGGATGCTTGGTAATGGTAAGGGATGCGTGGTAATGGTAAGGGATGCTTGGTAATGGTAAGGGATGCGTGGTAATGGTAAGGAATGTTTGGTAATGGTAAGGGGTGCTTGGTAATGAGAGTGCGTAGTGTATTTTGTTTCTATCACATATATACTTATTTACCTAGCAAACAGTTAGTATATGTTAGCATTGACTTAAAGTTCCGAAAAGCAATTGTTTTATCGGTTCATCTGTAAACAAAGTCGTGTAACTTCTACTTCCCGGAGGTGTTCACTAGGGCACCACGACGTTCTACAGTCTGTTGCTAAATTCAACATCGTGTACCACAGAATGTTGAAGAAACATCTTTACTTCTTAACCACAAGAAGCCTAAAATAGCAGAAATATTACCTATCAAAGTAAAGATTTTGTTGCTCCTTCCCTGTAGGTTACACTGACTGAGTTTGTTTCCTTTGTTTCACGTAGTGTGTTTTCACCATTGAGGTATGTTGTGCAATGCGCAGTCTTCAACGTTGTAGCATTGTGCTGGTTTTTGTTTTAAATTTTGTCAGTAATAAGAGACAATCAAACTTCTGATTAACGTTTAACAAGTGGTCAACGAAGTTCAACTTTTCGTGGGTCTTCTGGGTTTTATGCAGTTGCACTTCCAGGTTATATTCTAAATTTGTCATCCTCTTCCTTTTGTCTTATGTACCTCTAGATTAATTTAAAAGATCAATCAAAATAAATTGGAAGCAGAACAGATGTTAACTGCTAGATGGTACACACTGCTATGTTGAGTAGCGACAATTATTGTTTGTATTTAATTTCATACAGTGCGTTTAACTTTTGTCCAAGAATGTAGACAGAAAGTGTCATTTGTAAACAATATTTTACATAGTTCACTTTTGTCATATGATTTTAGATTAAACTTTAATTTAATGATATTAGTATTAAAAAAATGCTTACATGGATTTGTGTTTCTGGACCTTGATTCTTCACTGGGAAATACTAATGTCTCCCTGATGTGTGTCATGATGTTTTCTTTAACAGACGTACAAGCCCTGACCTTGTATTTCTTATTTTCTGAAAAGGAACGTGTTTACAAATTTGATGAGAAAATTACCCATATACTAGGCATATTGCTGTTTGATAAGTCTGATGATAGCTTGTATATAAGGGACTTGGATAGGAATTATACGTTTTTATTTAACATCAGTCAGAAGATTTATTTATTTAAATTATTCATTTTAATAACAGATTGCTCATTAACTTTGGACTAAAACAGTGATATTTTGAGGACTCATTAAAAGACATTCCGGATTATATCTTTGTGATAAATGAGGACTCTTGGTACATCAGTATATTCAAGATTCATGGAAATAATTCAGATTATTATATACTTTTGGACTTGTGATAGAACATGTAGGATTATTTGGAATTCAATTCCAAATACTGCAAGTTTCTTTTAAAGTTTCACTTCGGTTTCTCTAGAAATAAATCTGATATGACTGAATGTTTTTTAAAGCTACCTTAAAATCCAAATCACACACACACACACACACACACACACACACACACACCTGTTACTTCGTATAAGACCATATAATCGTAATACAAATACCCTGAAACATTAATTGACAAATTATCGTGATGGATTCAAATGCATCTTAAAATGTGGATAACAATAACATAAATACAGAAATTACTTTTACAGAAAAAGTGGATACTATATGTCTGTTATAACGAGTACATAAAGCATCGAAACAGAGAAAGCAAAGAACATCAAAAAGAATATGTGATACCATGACATAATGTGAACATCGTATCAAACCGCGTTTTTCTTTCCATGCATCTGAACGTGGACAACAAAAGTGATGTTTCCACTGTCAAACAAAACATTCAGGATAGCATGTGTAAGCTTTTCGTTCCCAACTTGTCAATAATAAGTCCTCTCAAGATATATAGAATTAGCAATGTGGCATGCACACACTCCACCACAGAGATAATGGCAATATCGTCATTTCACTCCTTTATCTCTCAATAAGTATACTCACCTTGTCTTTCTTTTCAACCTTCATATTTTTGTCGTATGGTTACCTATTGTGTATCAGCCTTCGGAATACTTATCTTTATTACCCCAGTTCACAGTTCTGATGCTAGGATTAATACTGCTCTTCATTACCTATCTTTTGATGCCATTATTGAACCACAGTGTAACGAATTCACTGGATTTCAGGAAATTGTTGGCCTATTCCACCATTTTCTCCATTTATGTTTCCATGTGAGTCGGTAAAAACAAGATTCCATCTCCACCAAGTGAATAGTCTAATTTAAATGCACAGGATAAACAGGTGATCATCGATGTCAATAATTAATTTTACTTCGTGCAGAAAGTAGATTTTTTTCGTTAGCGCTTCAAGTGGCGTTAATATGTCTTACACAATCTTCGTTAGTCAAGAGTGGTCAGTCCGCCTCGATCATCGTTGGTATAAAACTAAGTGTATTAACGATGATTTAGCTGGTGTATGGCAACGATTTTTTCACAAAGGTAGAGCGATGTTAATGTTGATAGAAACTACAATAAACATGATTGTGAAACTAGGAGTTAGAAATTAGGATACGTCGACATGATGGTCATAGAACTTAGGAGAACACATAATTCGGTTACGTTGTAAATGAATCAGTATTTTTAATGCCTAAAATTGGACCAGTTAACCGATCTGTTTAAAACAATATCAGCATCGGGAAAAAGTTCTCTATTTTGCTTTTTGTGATTTTCAGATAGTATCGTGTTGCGTGATCTTAATAGATCTACGGAGGCCGAAGTCTCGCTGCCAAAGGTAAGGTGTTGCTCAGCAATTCCAATGACTACATAACATTTTAGTGTGCTATGAGGTTACTATCCTATCTCAAGTCCTCAAAATGGGTGATTTTGCTTAAAGAACATTACTCCCTCATCTTAGTAGTAAGTCGTTATGGTCCATATTTTACGAGTCACTGACTTGGGAGAAATCTTTTATTTATCTTTCATTTTACATGCACCGTTCGTGCTAGAATCGTGTAACAGTAGTTATATGAAGCTCTACGAAATTTAACGCTTGTGTCCAACATCCGATATGTACTTTTAGGGGTTATGCGGGGAATCCTCTGTTGAAATTCTCCATATATTTAAAGCGAGGATTAAAATAGTATTATGGGGTCAAAAAAAATTGAATTGGGTCAAATATGTTTATTTGGGTCAAAATGGTTTATGAGGTCAAAGGGGAACGATAATGTTAAATTTTGCATCTACAATCCAGCACACACACACACACAAACACACACACAGAGAGTACAATACAGCACCCACGTTTTATTGCAATCCACCAAACCGTTAACATTCCTCCACCCAAGTTTTATTTACTATCAAAACACACACCTTTCTATCCAGGACCCATGTTTGGATCGCTATACAAACACCGAGCCTACGATAAGATTTCTTAGTATTACATTTACATTATCCAATAAACTATGTTTACCACAGTACGGTATAAGTACTACTTTGTTAATTTTGATCTTAAACATCTTGTGAGTGTATGATCTAAGTAAATTCATTTCCTTGTTATTTCTTTATCATCAAAAAAAATTTCTGAACATCTCAAATTGTACTTTTCTTTTGATAACACAGTTCTTTATTCCATTACAAAAATTTGTTTCGTCTTTGTACGACTGAAAATAAAAAGAGTTTTGCCAGCTCATCATTGATACGTCAAGGATCCTTCTTATGCACATATTGTAAACCATAAACGTCATTCATGAGAATACAGCTTTTTTCGTGTAACATGATGGAGCATGAAATATGGGACACGGTGATTAAATCTGAATAATTGGAGCATGAAACATGGGACACAGTGATTATATCTGAATGAGTGGAGCATGAAATATGGGACACGGTGATTAAATCTGATTGAATGGAGCATGAAATATGGGTTACGATGATTACAACTTAATGAGTGGAGCATGAATTATGGGTTACGATGATTAAAACTTAATAAGTGGAGCATGAAACATAGGACACAGTGATTAAATCTGAATGAGTGGAGCATGCCATATGCGCCACGGTGACTAACTTTAATAACAAAGGTGTAGGTTCACGATGCGTCAAGGTGCATGCCCTCACTAAGTTTCGTCGTTCATGGTATAACAGTTTGTTATGACACCCACTAAAAACTGTGTCCGATGACCTATAAAGAATACTTGATATTAATTACAGGTGTACATATTCATATCCTTCTGCCTTTGTGGACGCTTAGGCTACGAAAGTACAATGGTTTACCTCTTTCACGAAAAGGTGAAAACTCCCACGTGTGACTTTTTGTGGCAAGGAAATATCAAAATCACAAAATCGTATTTCAGTGAAAAATAACCTCTACCCCATTAGCACCTCCATATTTACCCTCGACACGTTTCACATGTTATAAATGTAGTTAAACCCAACAAGAAACCGATTAAAGTATCAGGGCATAAACACTTTTTTTTAAAAACCACAAATCATTTATTTCTAAGTGTTCATTACTTATAACGTAAGGACTGGCCATTCATTTGCATTGGTGGTGTGAGTGCGTGTGTGTGTGTGTGTGTGTGTGTGTGTGTGTGAGAGAGAGAGAGAGAGAGAAACCTGTCAAGCCATCGAGATGACGGAATTTTCTTTCTTCACCCCTCCCATAGAAAATTAAATAGCCGGTCCATTATAATCGTTTGTGAATTGTACACTTAATTCAGTCACTTTCGGTCAGCTTTGTTTATCATCAAAACGGATTGCATCAATGAAAAATGATACTTCATGCAAATATAAAAATGTTAACATTGTTTGGTGACTTACCTTTTATATTTTGTCTTACTTTAAAGTTCAAATTAAAAAATATTTCCCTGTTCCAATGAAACTATGCTCAGTATCATTGTAATCAGGATATTGCAAGTTAGCAAATATAGTGCCAACGGATGTAATGTTACGGAAAGCAATCAAAGATTCGTAATACCCCAGGAATCCTCACACGAAGCTTAAATGAATTACCTCCCTTATAATGTAATGTATAAAGTAATATTAAGAAAATAATGTGCAAAACGTCAGAAACAAATTCCAATAATAATAATCTACATCGTCATCGCAGTATCTGTATTACAGTACATTCTAAATCACAAAATATTACAAAGCACGAAACCTTAGAGAATCTAATGTGAATGGTATATTCATTAAGATGGTTTTCGCAACAACAACAAATATTCATTAACAGATTATGAATAAACTACAAGAGAAAGTTTTTACGTCCCTAGCTAGCTGATTTCAGTATATTTGGGAAGATTTCATTTTGCAAACATTATTTAGATATAATTAGATTTTTCTGAATTTTTTACCTACCTCCAAAGGGTTAGCTGGGGAGGGGGCACTGTTCTTTAGTGCCAAACGGTTTATTGTTGATTTTACCAAAACCCTGTACTGATCGAATCATGTGCAGATTTAATGCTTTGGGTTGCTTTTCTTGTTGTCGTTTTGCTTTTTTTAAAAATATTTTCAATCACATGGCGCACAAAAATGAACAGCTATGCTATACATGGCAGCTCTGTTCGCTGATCCACTGGCAATGAATGTATCTGTCTGATATTTTCCTCAATTGTTGCAGAAGAGTCCTTCAACTTTGCCTTGTTTCTTAAGAGCTGAGTTTTCAACAATCATCCGGCGAATGTACTGAGCATCGGCCTGTACGCTGATTCTTTTCATGGTCATGTTCCATGTGCAACGTTGTTATCCCCATCACTCAAAGTCAATCGTATTTTCTTTTTCAACCAGCTTATGACCACTTCTCTTTCCTTCAAAACTTAATTTTTAATTTCGTGAAATCTGCATATCCATACAGTGTTAGTGCTGGAATATTGCGGGACCTCTTCCAATGTTTTTTAATATCCGCGTTTGGTTGTTTGCTTGAAGTTCTTGCCTCTTCTTCGAGTTTTACTTGTTTTGATTTTCCAGCATTTCCATTTGATTCCTTATCTTGTCTTCTGCAATTTGTGTCTAAATAAGTATCCCCTCAGCTGGTTTGCTTTTTCGTTGTTCATTTCAAGTTCTAATACGATTCTTTTCTTGTTCTTTCTTCTTTAATTCTTTCAGTGACCGTTTCAGGTCTTCCTTGATCACATTTAGATATAGTTCTTTAGTCAGATAATGTAATTCCTAAATGAATCGAATAGTACAGCTGAAAACATTCCAATCTTCTCTTCTCATGTGTTTCTAGTAATAACTGAAAATTGTGCCTTGATCTAAAAATGGCGACATGACCTCTGTATACTACTCTCTACGAGATTTTTATTCAAGATCTCGTTTTCTTCACTCTCTGCAAAGTACTTTCCTTGGATATTGATTTATTATTGATTGCAATCATGACCATGATCAAAGTACCTTCCTTGGGTATCAAAGTACCTTCCTTGGATATCAAAGTACCTTCCTTGGATATCAAAGTACCTTCCTTGGATATCAAAGTACCTTCCTTGGGTATTATATTGATTGCAATCATGACTATATGGACCAAAATAAAAGTCAAATGTAATCATTTCAAATAATATGTCTGGGTATATGTATACAGCACGCATATACAGATCGAGGCCTATACAAATAATAAATTCCTTACGTCGGCAAAATGTAAACAAGATGCACACTGTACCTTCACCTCACTCTCCCAGTGAAGAAAATTATATACTTCTTGCTTGACTTTTATTATTCTCGCAGAAAAAATAAACTTTGGGAAGAATATAAATAATGTCGCATAAGTATAATTTGGTGAATGCAACAACTTTCAGAGGAATGAAAGAAATATTTATCTTGTTTCATACAAAAGTGGATATATTGCATTCAGGAGATGATATGTATTTGCTGACAGGGTTTGTATACGATTCAAGTGTGGCCAAATGTATGTGTGATACAAAAGCACATTCAAGGGAATGACCTCTTTACATGTCAAGAGACATCAAAATATCCTGCAATGTTTAAGAAATTATGCTGATATGCAGGTTAAATTCAATGATCGTAACATTGAAGTAAACAGCATCAACCCTATAAGACACATGGACAAAAGCGGGCAGCATGAATACTGAATAGATGATATATGGTTGGTTGCAACGATATGATAAAAACAAAAATGATTTATAAAAAGTCGAGTTCGATTAGAAACAGCAAATGTGATTCAGTAAATGAAGCAGCTCTGTTTTTTAGTCAAATTTTAAAACGTTTGAGACCATTTTTATATTGTTGTCGGGTTGGCATGTCGATAACGCCTAAAAGTTGTCAAGCATCAGACACTCACTGGGTGTTTTCATTACGTTTTAAATGCCTTACGTTGTAGACGGTGAAACCTCACGTAAGTTGGACTTTGCATAGAAAGACAAATAACAGTATTTCAGAAATCTTGACTAAGACTCAGATTGTCTTTATGCTTGTACAAATAACAATCAAAGTCTAGGAACACAATTTAACTAAACAAAAAAATGTACAGTTTTCATACGTGTTACAAATTGAAGCAATTCCACTATTCCTATACAGAAGATTGGATGATCCGCGGCAGACAGATTATATTGAAATGCAAGCATTATCACATATACAACGATGGATACAAATAAATTATGGCAGCGATAGCCGTTGACTCCAATTAATCCTTAAGTCGATAATGTACAAACGATGAAACGGAGCAGATATGAATCATTCTTTCAGAGAATTATTCAGACTGAAAAACTTTGATGAAACTATGCATTTTGATAAAGAATGTGAGTTTTGCTGATAAAGATAAAATATCTAATACTTTCAAATTTACTCACAAAAGCATATTTAGTGTAAAGGTTAGCATAGCCTTAAACCTACAATGTGGAATTATCCCACGCACAACTAAGCCAAACAATGCATACGGTATCATTCATCACAGAGCAATATGCAGAACTCCAGTTGATGAGACTGAATAGACGTTTTGCATATTTCTTAAGAAACTCTTCATGAGGCGTTCTAAAAAATGTACCATAGTAAATGTGGCTAGATACTTCAGCACCAGAATGAGCTGCGCCTGCAAAGTATCTGTACAGCACACTTTTTATTTTGTTATCGATTATTGCAAATACTAATTTGACCTCTACTAATAATTTTCCATCGTGTTCAGGAGCTACATCCAGAGCATTGCTATCGTATTAGTCATAGTCTTTGTACTAATATCATCCTTAGTTTCTACAAGTGAGCCAACGTGTCTAAATGGATTATTATGTCACGGTGCTCTTTTCTTCGTTATATTTCATGCCATTTTCATACAACATCTCAAACAGGTTAGATCGACACATGTAATGTGAACTCCAGGTTTGCTCGTTTGCTCTTGAGTGAAAACACATTTATAAGACGAGATGCATGTTTCATACATTATGCTGATGACCTGGACCTATGCCTCTTGCTATACATTAAAATTCTTAGCTGCAAACATGTCTCCTGCTACACATTAACATTCTTAACTTGCACCACATCTCTGGCTGCACTCGGATCCGAAACAACTTTTCAAGCCATATATTTACACTCTGATTTCTAGCTATGTTTCACGCTATATATTAACACTTCGATCTGGAACTAGGTCTCACACTATATATTAATATTTTGATCTTTATGTATGTCCCACCCTATGCATTAACACGCTATTCTTCCTGCTATATTAGCCCAGTATCACTATTCCTGTTGGAGCAACAACAACATACTCTTTAACAACCCTCAAGAGAGTAACACTAATGATATTCTAAACGTGTTTGCTTATGTAAATTATGAGCATTCCACTTACAGTGTCGATTATTTGACATGTATTTTGAACGTTATCGACAATGAGGCTTTTCAGCTTCGATCACTTCTTCTACCACTGACGATGAGTTTTGAGTATTGAACAAAGTTACCTTTAACATTATGTCTGTACTGTTTATTTTCGCCACTTCTTTGTTAACAGAGTTCAACAATGATATTTGGAGCAAATAATTCAAAGAGATTTCACTGACATGCAGCATTGTAGCACTAGATAGGTCTTATGCACTATCACTGACAAACAAAAAAAATATCAAATGTACTTATTCTTTGCTACACGGTATATATGAGACACTAGAGAAATTTCGCCCTCTTTGTGGCTTCATAAAGTTAAGTAGTAACCAAACCAACTGACCAGACATCTACAAACTCAATATTCCCAAAGCGTGTGTGGCAAACATTTATGGCAGACATGTCCAAAGATTCAGATATATCAAATTGGGTAATATGGCTTTTGTATATCAGCTGTATCATACTAAATTACTTAATGTAAAACAGATCTGTATTGTACTTAATTACTTAGTGTAAAACACAATTGTGTCATACTTAATTACTTAATGTAAGACACAGATGTATTGTACTAAACTTAAGACAGTTGTATCGTACTAAATTACTTAATGTAAAACACATTTGTATTGTACTTAATTACTTAGTGTAAAACACAGTTGTGTCATACTTAATTACTTAATGTAAGACACAGTTGTATCGTACTATATTACTTAACTTAAGATACCGTTGTATCGTACTAAATTACTTAATGTAAGACACTTATATTGTACTTAATTACTTAATGTAAGACATCGCTAAATCGCTCCAAATTAACAAAACTTAAGACACAATTAATTTAATCTTATATACGGAGTTTGAAAATGTTAAATCACGTTGCATTTAAGCTTTATCTGAGAGCTGAATTGAGGGCAGGCTGTTTTGACATTAGCTTCACGTGGACTTCAGTTCCAATTGTCAGAAATTTATTGTCAATTATATATAGTAAGTATCAACGCAAGAAATCATGCGGCATAAGTTCAAATGCCCCTGAGCATCATACGGCTGTATAGTTCGAGCGTTGTGTGCTTACAATATAAAACATATTTTAAAAGCTTCATTACTTTGTCGATTAGAAGGTTATTTCGGCCAGATTTACATATTGTATATGTTTAATATCATATACAATAATCATTAAAGCTAAATGCTTTTCGGTGTCTTCCAAACGTATTTTACTTTATCCCATCTTTGTCCTTTGTCTATGAAAGTGATATAGTACTGAAATCGTTCGTTTTTCCTTGCAGAGCAAATCCAATCACCGTGTATAGACTCCAAACAAACAAACCAATGGAATTCAAATAAATGAAGAGTCGTACTTTCTCATATAATATTCTATTCATTAGGTCTACATAACATTAAAATTATATTCCACTTCGTAGGTACAAAATGGACCATCGAATTTAGTAGCTGGGCCATAAGATGACCACTTCAATGTTGATTCTGACTTATTCTATTCTTCTTGTGAAAATTCGTTTGGAAGAAAATAAAATAACGAATATAAACATTACTAAAATAGGGTAAAAAGAATACACTCACCAGATGGCGTTCATTGTTTCGATTTACAAGGATCCATTGGTACATTATGTATACTCAGTAATATCGTTGTATATTCTACCAAATATTTTGCCTTCAGGAAATTTTGGAATAAATAGAGTAATAATATAGTGTGGTCTGAGATAATAATGACTGTTAAGTAGTTTCGCTCTGAGGAAAATTCATGACGAAAAGATAAGCTATACACTTTCGAATATTAAAATGGAACCATGAAAACAAGGTAAAATAATGTCATAAAATAAATATTACTCAGATGCCGGCCCCACGGCTTAAGGTTCATTATCGACTAACAGCAAGCGATTTGCCCTATGGTAACTTTTAAAAGACTGAAAATCATTTTAGCACCTTTATTCAGTCTTTCTTCAAAGATCAAAGTTTGAGTGACAGTAGTATGTAATGGCATCCCTCCAGCAATAATCTTTGATAAAATGCTACGAATGATTAAACACTCTATGTACTTTACTCTCGCCTATTGAAGACAATCATTATTAAGTTATCAAGAATCGTTTATCATGCCAAACGTTCAATTCAATGCTGAGCATATTGTGTTTAAAAAACAAAAAGCTTGTTCCTTAATAATGAGGCAAATGCTTATTTTTAAATACATTGAACTATTTTTAGATACATTGAACTAGGGTTTCTTCCTCCCAAACAGAGAGTGTAATCAACAATTACATATCTGCCTTTTCTAGTCTCCTGTAGCCATAGCAAACTTAATCATCCAGAAAATAATTCAGACTAAAGCGATCTACAAGACGAAATGTTAGACCTTTCCATACTAATTTATGGAGGCTATTTTTGTCATTACGTTTGAACTTTTATTCTTTCTACAATGAAACAATTTGACTTTAAACGGGCTCAATATAATTAGTATTGTGCGCAGATACTGTTAAATCATCTACTATCGTACCTAACTACCCATCTCTGCAATGACCTACCCACCCACGTACCAACTTACTGCCTCTTATGATATACATAAAAATACATAATACAATTATAAATTCATATTCTTTTATATGCAGTCGAAGTAGAGATAATATCATCAGTTGATGCATAAACGAGATGAATGTTTTGGTATTTAATTTCTTCAACATCTGTTTCAGTAGCTAGTATCATTCCCACCCCTAGAAACCAGAATATACTGGGTGAAGTCACGGACTTTGAGTAACTTCGAAGTGAGATATTGCAGTACAAGCATAGGTGATGCATCAATAATGACCTTCCTTAGCCACAACTGGAGCGGTTTCACATGCAAAGCCTGCAGCATGCAATCCACTCCTCTAATTTCTGTACTCGGTAACATGAACAATTAACAGTTAACATGTTGCTGGTAACCTATAATACTTTACATTGTATGGCGATTCATATGAAAAGTATATCACTGAATAACCTCGTCCTGCCTTAGTCAGAAAGGGCCTTATAAGTAGGCTCCGATATGTCAATGTATAACATGGACACATAACCACAAATAATTAACCGTGTTAGTAGTATAATATGAAAATGAGTCCACAGCGACATATTTCGGTTATGAAGGTGCAGTAGCAACTTAGATGCATTGCGTTAAGTCTTGTGAATGGAGCATGATCGACACCTATTAAATTAATTTTTGCACAAAATTCCAGCAAAGTCAACGAAGCATGAAACATATTACATAGACTAATTTTGCACAAATATTGTAGTATTTAGCATAATGCATCCACGCACCAAATTTCTTGATAATAATTAGGACGGTATGCATTTAACATAAAAATCACTAGCGGTTATGATATAAATGTAACAACTTGTATAGAAGCCAAGAAATAATGAACTATTAGTCGGCATAAGCTTCTTTAGTTGTATGTGGTTTTAACAAACATTACTGAAGCTTAAACACGAAAATTTAACAACTTCACTGAACCATCAAAAGTAGATTACATGGACTCCTTTTGCAAACGTATTGTAGTACTTATCATGACGCATCGGCTTACCATGTTTTGTGTTTCTAATTAGGACAGTATGCTTGTAACAACATTAGACAACACATATAAGATAAAATACATAATGATATAATGATATGATTACAAAATAAAACAAACACCATGACATTAGAAAACAATAAAAACATGCTGAGAATATTAAGGTAGGAAACATTATTAGGTCTCTAAGTTTGTTCTTGCAGTCGAAATAAATGAGTTTTTAGAGCTCGCTTGAATGTGATCACTGTGTCTTTGTGTCTAAATTCAGTGGGCAATTCATTCCACGTTGCTGGGCCCTGGTATGCAAAAGAATGCTGTCCATATGACTTTGGTTTGATAGTGGGAATAATGAGTATCCGATTGTCAGAAGAGGAGTGTAAGTATCTTGCTGGTGTGTACACGTGGGTGAGGTCGGATAGGTATGTTGGACTAGAGTCCGACAGTGAAACGTAACACAGAGAACAAATTTTGTGTTTGATTCTGCATCCAATGGATAGCAAGTGTCGGGTACAGAGCAGCGGGGAGGTGTGCTCTGATCGTGGTACTCGAAGTATGATCCGAGCAGCTGAGTTCTGAACTTTTTGAAGTTTCTGGAGCAGATATTGAGATGAACCAGACATAATTGAGGTACAATAGTCCAGTCTTGAAAGTACTAATGAACACACAAGTGTTTTAGTGGCATCAACTGAAAGATATCTGCCAATCGAGCTGATGCGTCTCAGCTCAAGATATGCAGCCTTGCATATGTTCATGACATGTTGGTGCAATGTGAGAGTACTGTCCAGAGTAACAACTATGGTTCGTACTGATTGTGTGAATTTAATGCTGGTGTTGCTGATATTTTTTGTTTGAGGTAAAGAATGTGAATGAGAAAGTCTTTGTGTTGTGATCAGAATGGTCTCAGTTTTATCATCATTCATCTGCAGCTTGTTACATGTCATCCATGATTTCATATCAGAAATGCACCTCTCTACACCTTGGATGGTAGCATCAACTTCAGTTGGGTGGCTAGATTTGTATATTTGGTTGTCATCAGCGTACAATTGGTGAGACACTGGATGGTGATCTATGACACTTGAGAGCTATTGAGTGTACAGAATGAAGACAACAGGTCCAAAAGCAGACCCCTGTGGAACACCACAACATAGATCAACTGGGCTGGAGTGTATTCCATTTGCAGATACAATTTGTGTCCTGTTGACCAAGTAGGACTTGAACCACAGTAAGGCTGTATCATTAATGCCAAATACATGCTGAAGACGGTGAAGTATTATAGCATGGTCTATTGTGTCAAATGCTGCAGACAAATCAAGGAGGGTGAGGACTGTAATCCTTCTGCTATCCAACGCAGAGAGAATGTCATTAACTACTTTTAGAAGAGTAGTTTCAGTACTGTGCCAAGGGCGATATGCAGATTGTACATTGTTAAAAAGACTGTTTGAATTAGGATGAGATACAAGCTCGGATAGAACAACCTTTTCTAAGATTTTTTATGTGAATGGGAGATTAGAAACTGGCGGTAGTTCTTTAAATCATTATGGTCTAGTGTTGGATTCTTCAGCAGAAGCTTTACATTGGCAGTTTTGAACAATGATGGGAATTCCCCGGATGAGAGATATATTAATAGCATCAGTTAGTGAAGGCAATACTGGATCTAAGCACTCTAGCAGCAGTGATGTTGGAATTGGATCAAGTTCACATGACTTTTGGCGCACTCTTCATCACGATTATACGTACGAAATCCATAGAGACAGGTTCAAATGCTGCTAATGGTTGCCGCTCAAATTCTGTATCCCAACTGTATGGTAACGACGAGTCAGTTGAAATTGTGGTGTCAAGCTTATCTCTAATGGTTTGTACTTTCTCACGGAAGAAATTTGCAAACAGGTTCGGAAGGTCGGCTAGAGAGAAAGTAGTTGGAAGTGGTGTAGATTTGTTCCTTGACATTAGCTTGTTAGTAATCTCGAAGAGCTCTTTGCAGATGGAACTTTACAAGATCTTAGCAGTGTAGTGGGCTGATTTCGCTGCATGGACCATATTTGTGATATTCTCCTCAGAGGCTTCATAGATTTGCTTATGAATAGTGAGTCTGGTGGAAAGCCAAAGCCTCTTAGCTTTACGGCGGTCTCTTTTAGCAGGGCGAAGCTGGTCCCTAACACTGCTATACCATGGAAAACACTTTTAAATTTATACTCTGCACTTGATAGCTGGTGCATGTTTGTCAAGCAATGAACGCAGGCAGTTATCGAGTTGTTCTGCGGTAGGAAGTAAGCAAGTTGTTAAGTTAGCTTGGGTGTCGTGCATTAGTTTGGTTGTATTTATCATACGGAGGTTTCTCTTAGTAGCAGATAAAGGTGAAGGGTTAGAGACTGATACGTCAAGATGGCATATAATGTAGAGGTGATATGATGCAAGGTAATGGGATACCAGGGAGGACCGTAGAATGTTATCATCAGGTATATGAAGAATCCAGTCTAAAATGTGACCGTGTTTATGGGTGGATTGGTTAACCGACTGTTTCAGGTTGAAAACATTAATGGAATATATAAGTTTTGATGTGTTTGGGTTTCCGGGACAATCAAAGTGAAAGATGAAATCTCCAAGAATAACCAGGTTGCCACCTATTGAATTTCCAATGTCCAGGAGATTGGGAAACTGCTCCAAAAAGAGAGTCAGCCAGCTAGGAGGAGGGCGGTATAGGCAGAAAAAATGGACTGACCTTTGCTCCAGTGTGAGTGTGGTTTGGACTAGTTCAAATGATGAATAATAAGTTGCAATTAACTTATTTTTCTGTAAATGTGTTGTAGTACAAGAAAATGTAAAACATTATCACGTTCATGTTTATAGCATATACAGTATATGAGAAGTTATTGAACAAAAAATTGAACATGGGCCATAATGATATTACAACTGAAATTAGTCAGTAGTGCTTATGAAGATACATGCACTCTACAATTTTCATAAGTCTAGGTATATCATTGATACAAAGTACATACTACACACACACACACACACACACGCACACGCACACATACACACACACAAACCTGTATGCGGCATGATACCCCATTGCTAGACATCACTATAAACTTCCATACTGCAGACATCGTAGCGATATGACTCAACCTTTTTTAAAGCTACGTTAAAAATCCAAATCACACACACACACACACACACACACACACACACACACACACACCCTTATCAATGAGAAGGGAGGGAGGAATGAAAAGTAGAAAAGATTGCGATGAAATTGTGCATCACATTAAATTCTTTTACAATACGGGGATTGTTAATACTTGTTATCGCTTTTTATACGGCACTAATAATTAATGAGTGGAAATTCATCACTGACCTGTGTCATGGGTGATCGAAATTTGATATACCAATAGCATTGGTATATCCAATTGCTTGATACCATGTTATTTGTATACGCAATACACAATAATAATTTTACTTCACGGCCATACCATTTCTATACAACATAAGCCAAACAAGATTATTTTATAATGCACAAGTTTTCATGTATACAGCAGCAGGGAAGTCGTACAGACCAGGTGGCTCAGATAAATTTAACCCTCCCACCAAACATTTCTCCGTAGAAGCCTCAGATTTCAAAAATAAACCCTCCTGCGCAAATTAATCCGCAAAATTTCAACCCAAAGTGCATTTTCGGGCATAAAAAAAAGGCATCTTTTTTGGGGGGGGGGTGTTGTAAAATTTATTTGTGCCATAATGAATTATGGTGCAAGATTGGGTTGCAATTTTATGAGTAAATTTGATCAAGACCGATTCGATACCTACTACGCGGATCATGAAGATTAATCGTGACAAAACCATGTGGTGTTGCTTGAGCGTGACTGAAGAAATTTTTAAACTTATTTATATCCATGTCGCCGTTGCACCAAGTTTGATGAATATTCCTCAGCGTGTGAGTATCAACGCCATTGAAAACTGATAAAATATTACAATTATCTCTAATTACCTTCGGAATTTGCGTATATCGCTGCGTCACGTAAATCACATCGGTGTTCTTGTGTCGGCCACGCGAGAATATCCTAGCTGGGTTAGTTTGTTTGTCCAGCATCACATCATCAAAAACAACAAGATTATTAGCATCACCGTCTAAACTTTCCACTGATGGAGCTTCATTGATATCCGTTATAAATTCTATTGTGCCATCCTCAGTATTATCGCTAAATTCTTTTAATACCTGATAACATCGCTGATCATCAACGGACGGTGCAATCAAATATAATTTATCCCATTTTAACCATCTCATTATCAAATTTAGCAACAATTGCGTTTTTCCAGAACCAGATGGTCCAATAATTATCATTCTTATCGAATTTGGTAATGCCTCGGTGTGCTTTACTTGCTCGCGTTTCTTTGTGGCTGAAAAATCAATTACATTCATGTTATTAGAATATTATGGATTCATATTGTGTTAAGTGTCGCACTCGAACTGCTACGATAAATCCAATCGAAGTCGTTACACGCAACAACAGGAATGCAATTAAGGGAGAATGTGCGGTTTGTAAGACAATTAAGTTTAGATTTGTAAAAAAAAAAGTAGAACCGGAGGAGACATCGCAACCTCCTTAACAAATCTGCCTGGAACTCCCTGGGCGAAATATCCCGGAGAGAAACATTTACCAGGATATAATTACTGCGGACCTGGTACAAGGCTAGATATAAGACTTAACGATAATAATCAACCAAATCCTGGCGAGGATCCAGTAAACGCTATCGATAACGCATGCTACTATCACGATCTTGCATATCGCAGCGGAGATTTACAACAAAGACATCTTGCTGATATTAAATTAATTCATGCAATAGACGCGATTCCTGATAAAAATTTCAAAGAGAAATTGGCAACTTGGTTGATAAAAGGAGCAATGAAAGGTAAATTAGTACTAGGTGCTGGTAATTTATAATGGAGCAAATATATTATTCGCCGCGAGGATTTTGGAAAGGAAAATCAGCAATAGCCAAACTTGCTAAGGCAGCAAAAGTAAAGCAATCTGTCGCTGAATCGTGGCTATCGAGGCAAGCAGTTTGGCAAATTTATCTTCCTCCGCCTAAGAAAATATCATATGCGAGTTTCTCTGTCAGTGTCCCTAATGAAGTCCATCAGGCTGATCTTATGTTTCTTCCTTACGATACCGTCGACGGAGTTATATACAAATATGTTCTGACGGTTGTTGATATCGCTAGCAGATACAAGGAAGCGGAACCGTTATCGAATAAAACAGCAACAGATATTGCTAAGGCGTTTAGCGAAATTTATTCACGATCTCCATTAACATGGCCGAAGCTTCTCCAGGTTGATCCAGGTCGAGAATTTCTTGGCGCGGTTACTTCACTGATGAAAAAGAATAATGTTAAAATCCGTCGCGGTATTGTAGGTGTTCATCACAATCAAGCTATCGTTGAGAGATTCAATAAAACTCTTGCAGAACGATTATTCGGATATCAGTACGCGAGAGAATTTATCCAAGATAAACGATCTCACGATTGGGTAACAAGATTACCTCACGTGATTAACGCGCTAAATAACGAAGTAACACGAACAATATCAATGAAACCCGCAATTGCAATTACAAAACCAAATATACCACTAAAGCGAAGTTCAATAATTTCGCCGGTGCTAGGTAGCGTTATTGTAAGGTATTTGTATAAAGAAGGAGAAGCCGAGGGTGGCAAAAAAAGAGCAACCGATCCAAACTGGAGTGTTACAACACATAAAATATCGGCCGTAACAAGATCATCGGGAAGGCCAGCAATTTATTTTCTAGATTCATTAGCACCACAACGAGGATTTACCAAAGAGGAACTACAAGTAATTCCAAAGGATACTCAATTACCGCCATCTTCGTTAATGTGAAATCTAATTCTACCTAACTGAGATAATTTTCTTACTCGAGACACGGCCAGATAAACTAAATTTGACCAGGAAATTCTATCATCGACAATCCAAACTTGGCCATCTACTGTTAATCCCTGTGACGAGTGAATCGTTGCTGCGTATCCAAGTTTCCATGGCGATCTTTCTGCGTTTATCGCATCATTGACAAGATTAATATCAACGAAAATAATATCGTTTAAAACTAATATTTTTTCTTCTCCACATGGCAAAATAACATTAATATTTTGTTTTCTAGTATCAGCGGGCCTGTAGCATAACGGAACCTTCAACGTTGGAAATTTCTCACAGTGAAGTTTGAATAGTATTTCCTGAATAGTATCACGAATAATTTTTCTGCTAGCAACAATCAAATGATCTGGACGCCACAAAGTTAGAAAATTATCCATCGGAGTCTCATCAATTATTTTTCTCATCACATCACATTGAAACTTATTAGGTTGCAACCGAATCATTTTTTTAAACTCGGTTAGTAAAATATCATTAGATCTATAATCAGTATCAATCTCTTTATAATAATCCACAAAATTTCTAAGCCATCTATGAGGAGATTCGCCATCAATAGGATCAGGTTGGCCGTGATCGCCGCACATTATTACTGCGGTGTTTTTCTCTTCCAACCAACTTAGGAATGATTTTAGTATAACTAAATTTACTGTGCAAATTTCATCAAATATTATAATCTTATTAACGTACTTGTTTCCCATTCGAGCCGGATCCCACAATCCACCACTATATTTGAAATAACTGTGATAAGTACAAGAATTAACACCACGCTGCTTTATTTCTCGCGCTAGTCTGTGAGTTGGAGTCAACACGATCATATCAGATTTTGAAAATAAATTTATCGCTCGTGTTGTTTTACCACTACCGCCAGGACCATTTAGGTAAACGAATTTGTTTCGTGAAATCGGATCAAACGCAGATGATGCTGTTGATATTTCATCACATTTATCTTTATGAAACTTATCGCAATCTTCTACATCCGCGTCCTCACAATAATCTAGAATATCCTCGTTTTTTATTCTCCAAGTTCCCCAAGAACCATCGGTGATTAAATTTTCTAATCTGCACTGATATTTCTTATCAATATAAAATGAATCCGTTGCAACCCTTACCGCGATATCAGAAAATTTATTTATCATTGACAGCAAATTAATACTCACATAAGCGAGCATCGATGATCTTAAATGAGTATACTGCGCGGATTCTCCATCGAGATAAGTGATCACTGTACCCAATTTTTCTCCATCAATAATAATATTTTCTCTACTGCAAAATATTCCACGAGACACTGTATCAGCAATAATAAAATCCATCTCGGCATCATTGATAAATAACCTAGCGTGGCGATGTTTATGATCAACTGATCCTCCTTGAGTAAATTTACCAATTATTTTTCTTCCAATATCTTTCGCGTTCTCACAATCCGTGGGTAACCACACCTCGGTCTGCTTTCTATACGATATAATCGCTTCACTTACCGTCAATGATATCAACATCGACGAATCCAACATATATCTCAACAATACCGTAGGGACCCATCTTCGCTGAGATAAATGCCGACCAAACCAAATATAACAAATTTTATGCAAATTTTCAGCAAGTTCGAATGAAGTAACATGAGCGAATCCTGTCATTACAAAATCAGGTAATTGTCCGTTAATTGCAACTCTCGTCATCTCGTTGGTGGGATGGCCGAATTTAGCAAAGTAATCTGCACAATCGCCATACCCAAGGAAACTTCCAGGATAGCATGCGCTCATATCAACGGAAATCATATCTTCGAAATAGTATTTGGTATTCCATAGTCCTCCATGGCCGTATTCGATACAGCTAAGTTGAATATCATTGAGAAATTCATTTCTTGTAGGTTTCCACGAATTTCTTTCTCTAGCAGCATGAGCAGCAACAGACGAAATGGTAAAGCAATTTGTCAGTAATCGATCTGGATTTGATGAATACTTCACCGCGATATTTTTCATCGATTCATGTAATATTTCATCTCGGTAAATATCTCCGCGTGGCAAGATAAATTGATCGTATCTTTCTTCGCTCGAGAATAACCAAATCGATATTGGATCGGACTTGGCTAATAGTTTGATATATCTAAACATTGCATCGGAACTATCTTTGGATTCCACGGGATAAAACTTAACAACACGATCTCGTGGGAATATCATTACCGACTGACTCCACGCATGTGAATTATGATCAACAATTTCGATTGGTGTTCCTCGAGAATTATACGGCGATGAATATAATATTTCACCCGATAGTGTTTTAACCGTAATAGGAAATTTAAGTTTCTTACTTAACGCAGCAACATCATCGATTGATGCGCCATCAACAACTGTCTTTGCCCATGAATTAATTTTATCCAATCTCAATTGAGTCAGACCAGATCCGCGACGAGCATTTTTCATGTGCTCGATAACTCGCTCAGCTACACAGTTTATTATCGGAGATTCCCTCATCGTAGGTAGATTTTTCACATCAGGATTATTATTCAGCCGATAAATTCCATAAACAACAGCACTAGAAGGATACGCCCTAGCATAATAAGGACCATCAATCCCCAGCAGCAATCCTGGTTTTGAATTTTTATCAAGAACAACATTTTTCTTACCGCCGCGTACCGGATCTCGTTTATCACGAATAATCCAAATGTCATCGGGCATTTGTGCAATAAATTTTATTCCGAAAATAAATCTCTCTTCTTTGTGTGAGTTTTTTATATGTTCGATTATCTTCTTCGCTCGCTCCAGATTCATCGTAGCATCAACGAAATTAGTTTTCCATGTCGACCAAACATGAATCGCTCCATCATCGAAAAATTCCTTCTTCGCACTATCAACTTCAGGAATGATATATTCTGCCTCATCAAGATCAAATAAATCCATTATTATATTTTAGACAAATATCTAAATATAATGAAGCAATGCGCGTGGATAACAGTTGGATCAACAAAATCATGTAACAAATCCTGCAGAGGTGAATATTGTGGCGCTCATATATACGAAATTCGACGAGGTAACAAAGGACCACAACGATGTTTAGTTTGCCAAGTTGGTATTCGAGGAAAAACAAGATTATGTTTCTCTTGTGGAGGGAAAAAATATCGTGAGTTACGGAGATATTATGAAAAAAGATCCTCGTCAGTGATAAAATGTGAGGAAGATTATATTAATCGATTCAAAGCAAATTACGATTTAAACAAACAGAATATCATATATGAATCACAAATCAACGATCCCTGCAATGAAAATCTCACACGAGTATAGATCTCATCCTACCATTAAGAATTACGAAGCATCTGCCGATGGTAATATCAGAAATATCAAAACAAAGTATCATCTCGGTAATGTTTGTAATTCGGGGTATTTGGCGTGTAACTTCAACGAGAATAAAAGAATAAATTATCTTTCTCACAGATTTATATTCGAGTGTTTTCATGGAATCATCAAGGATAATTTGGTTATCGACCACATTGACGGAAATAAACTTAACAACAAACTTTCTAATCTTCGCGCGGTAACTCCGAGTGAAAATGCAAGATTTGGTAATACCAGTAGCGGACGGCGACCAGCTAAGGCGGTTAAATCGATAAATCGAGAAACAGGTGAGGAGATCGCTTTCGAATCGATGAAATCAGCTGCGAAATATTATAATATTAGTTCAGCATCAGTGCGGCGAGCGGCAGAAAAAATAATCCACGCTACATTTTCATATAATCTCGGCAATTGGATCGAATTCTCCTATGTACCAATAATATTTGATTCGGAGAGTGACGAAGAATAATTGAATATCTCCGCAAAACAAAAAAAAAAGATTAATTTTTTGAAAATTCTCCTGGGTTTTATTTATTTTTTTCCCCAGAAATATTTCTGGGATACAGATTTGGAAAATCTCACTTGTGATTTAAAAATCAGAGATTCTCACGATTTCACCAAAAGATTGATACTTACAGTTTCTCCTCGTATATCAAGTAAATTTCCTTTCTGATCCGTTAGTTTGAAATTTATTCTTGTCAATAATCGATTATGACATCGCAGGTAAAACGGATTCATTGGTTCTTTTATTATCAAAAAACCAGGAGATGCGCTAGGTGAAAATGAATATAAAATAAAACCCTGATGAGCTTGATTTGATTCTGACGAATCCACGTTGTAACTACCCTCGACAACATCCGCGTGAAGATAAATCGCGATAACTTCCGTTATATTAACGATACCCGGCGATATATGCCGTCCACCTTTGTCAGGATCGTTATTGTGTTTAAGAATCAATTCTGAATGTATTTTTTTGGTCCATGCGGCATGTAATTTTGGAAATAAATC
Source organism: Sinohyriopsis cumingii (assembly GCA_028554795.2). NCBI lineage: Eukaryota > Metazoa > Mollusca > Bivalvia > Unionida > Unionidae > Sinohyriopsis > Sinohyriopsis cumingii. Next base: position 21,138,936 of record CM068842.1, on the reverse strand, counting down.
ATCGATGGTATCAGTGACGGATTTTCTCATCGCATCAAAATCAGAATTAGGAAATTTGAAATTTGGCAGTGTTTCCTCGGTTAATTCAAATACTCTCATGAATTTTTGTTTCTCACCCGAGTTCTTGATCAACTCGAATTTGCTAATAGGAAGAACATATTCGGCAATTGATATATCGTCGACTATCGCCCGAATAAACATATCATGATAATATTCAATATCATTCGCAAGTTGATTTAAAATTTTCACGTGCTTTATAATTTCGTTACATGAACCAGATTTATTTAGGATGCATTCATGAAATGATCCGCGCAATAAATTTAATTGTAATTCGTGTTCTTGAATAAACTCGTCTAGAGTTCTTCTTACCAAGATACCGTCTATGGGGGCTATTATCCTGTTAATGTGGGTAGCGTCGAAGATTTTCACATCTGGGGGGATTTTAGGAAGAGGTAACCACGAGAGAATTCTTTCGTTAATAAAAGTGAAAGCGAATATTACTAGGTTAATTTTGTGGTTATTCATGAGATTGATGGCGCTGTGGATCAGAGGCTTGTGTTTGATATCTCCATACCATCCTTCGTCGGTTGTAAAATCTTCCTTTTTTGGTTCCGGTAGTTCTGGAATTGCCTCCTCATACCAACCTGGAATAATAACATCCGATTTCTTTGGTTTTATCAGAGGTGCGACCTCGGGCCAACCTAATATATTCCTGATCGATGATTGGTAAATATCTACCACGTACGGTGATTTCACTTCTATCATTGACGATAGTGTTGGATCATGTGCAGATATTTTTATTCCCGGAGTAGCATCGCCGGTTAAATTTGATATTCTAGTGGTAAACTCGCTATTCAGTTGATCAATTTCATAACTGCCCGTTGGTATACCAACGACGATCCAATCGGGTGTTCCATCGGGTTTATTCTTATTTGCAAAAACAAGTGAATTATTTGGCATCAAATTACCGAATGATTTCGATCTAACATTAGGCCAGCTGTTGTAGACGCGCAATTGTGTTAATGCAATTTCGTTAACGCTAATTGGGGTTGAGAAATTAATACTAAACTCGGGTTTCGTTGAACTTAGCGATATTAACGTTGTTGTTGGCGGTGTCGTGTTTGTCACGATCTGGGCTAACTCGGACATTATTAATATTCATTTGTTCAATCTCCGAGTAAATACTAATCATTGAAGAAAATTCTAGATCGGATATAATACCATCGTTGAGACTTTCAGAAAGTAACAATGATAACTTCGAGTATGCGTCATTGATCTTAGCAAGTTTACTTTTGTACAAAGATAACTTTTCATTTGCGCACGAGGATATCTTTTTCGCGATGATATTAAGAACACCCGCGATTGCTGTTGTTGACGAGATTATTATTGTTGCTACGATTGGCGCTATCATTGTTACCGCGGATAAAATTATTCCTGCACCAGCTACTACGGCCGATACCGCGTAAACAGCAACATCAATGATAACTAATTTGCGCTGGTATTTATTTATTTTTGTTTGATAATCGTCAAGTTGTTTTCGCAACGAATCCTGCCATGATCTCGCCTGATTGTAACGGTAATCAGATGCTGTCATTTATTAATCTACGATAACAATTACGGGATTACCATGTTTATCCTGGAATACCAACTGTTCCCAATCCCGATAAATATTCGAAAATTACAAAATAATCCACCGGTCCTGTGGTGGTTCTATCTGGCGGTTCTAGACGGCATGATGTACCGACATTTTTTTCTATCGAAATAATAAAAAATCCAGGATGGAATTCATGAATTCTACTGCCACTTTCCATTATCACGCTGAATTTTATCTTGGAAATAACATATACTCGATATATGCCGGTAATTGGCACAGTGAAATAAAATCCGATACTACCGTTTTCAGGGTTCCAATCATAATTGTATGTCTTAAACACAAATGGCACATTGCAGACAATATTTTTTGTTTCTACTTCCTTTGGTATCGAAATTCGCGATAATCTTCCAAGGTTCATTGACGATATTTTTGTGTTGATATCGTCAATTTCTTTACCTAATTGCTTTACGTCAGTGGCGTGACCAGTTTTATCGACGGATTGGTCAATCTTTGCTGTTGCAGCAAGAAGTTTTGTGCTTAAATCTCGAATTTCTTCGTCGTACGTTGATGTATCTAACTTTTGACGCGCCAATTCACGTACCACGTTAATTTCATCGTTGATGGATTTTATTTGTACTTGCATCACGTTAATCCCCTTGGTAAATTCAGGAACAACAACATTACCGAGTTTAATAATTTCCTCGTTGATTTTTTTGTTGAGATCGTCGATCGATGGTTTCTGGCTCATCAAGATATTTACTTCGTTAATTTTGGCAAGAATACCAGTAATTTCCTCGTTGATTTTTTTTATTTTCTCGCTAAGATCGTCATCGGCTTTCTTATCTGATGCGGAGGAAGTATCAGTTGATGTTTTTATATTCTCGTCAAATTTTTTGCTAAATTTAGCTAAAATATCGTCAAGTTTTTTAAGATCGTTATTTAGTTTGTTAAGTCTTTTTGTCATTCTATCTTGAAGTTCGTCGTGTAATGTTTTATCGGCCTTCAGGGGTAACTTTGCTATAATATCGGCGATATCAGCAACAGATTTTAATACCATCTCCGATTGGCGAGTAAATTGACTAATATGATCGCGGTATTCGTCTCGCTTGATTATGTCAGTTATTTTAACGTTACTAGTTTGTAATCGCCCTTCGGTATTTTGAAATACAGCAACTTCACCAGGATCAACTTCTGACAGCGATAAAAGATTATTAATATCACTCTTGGTTGCAAACTTTGATGTATCGATGTCGACTACGTCTTTTTTTTCTTTTCTGAAGAGAGACCTACCGTAAATGTCAACCATGATATTTATCTACGGTATATTCAAATAAAATTTTGCGAAAAGGACGAGATGATTTTGAAATTGCATCAAGGACATTAATTGTCTCCCGGCCACATATTGGTGGATCTACTAGTGTTTGTGTTGGGAGTGTTGAATACCAAACCGGAAGTTTTAATTTTGACACATATTTGATAAATTCATTTGGCGGCGCTAATCCGTATGAATCGAAATAGATGATTTCGCGAGGATTAATCGCATACGCAACCCAGTGAGTGCCAGGACCGGAATTTTTATCGAGATTTATTATTCCTGTCTCGGTTGAATTTGGTTTGTCCGGTAGTTGATCTCGCATAAATACGCCTCTAAAAAATTTTATTTTCTTTTTTTTTACTTCACTGATTAAATCTAAATTTGAGGTTGGTAAGCTCGACTTAACCCGGATCCGTACGGGGGTCGTCTTAGGTAAAGGCCGGATCCTTGTCGTTGCGGCTGCATCATTTTTGCGAGAAGAAGGGGTAAGAGAAGTCCGCCTCTCTTTTTTTTGCGATATCCTTTTCCCATAATTTTTCCAACAACTTTTCCTGCTATTGCAGAACCCGCCCCACCAAGTGCACCTAATCCTATTGTTTTTGCAATCAGGGGGGCCGCTGCAGCTATTAATCCTGGAATAGCGGCGAATAAAGGAAAAATACCACCTATTTTGATCATATCTCTGATTGCACCTATCGAGAGATTCAAGCGAATACCAGTATTTGCTGATCTGGCTCTGGTGAAATGTCCGTGTTGATTTTTAGTTAACGATAGTTTGTTAGGTCCACCGTGAAGTTGATTACTTTTTAAGGTTAAACTTAAACCTCGTCGTGCTGTTGTTGCTGCATGAAGTTTTTTCACCTGACCGGGAGTCAGAGTTACGCTGACGTGATCGTATGGCATATTAATAATCACTTAATCTAAATTTAGAATTTTGTTACATGTTCTCTACGGGTGCATCGATGACTCTCATTCTACCACTGATACCCTCCAGGATCATCGTTCTATCACTGAGAATTACTGCGATGGCTCTTGCTGGTCCTCCTGTGTTAATTCTGGCTTTGAAATGAATATCAACGACAGACTGCTTTACCAAATCGAGATGTTCCAGGGAAAAGTAATAGATGGGATAGAGAGTATTAAAATCTAGTTGTGATATTTGCAATCCGGTATCAATATTTTGATCACGTCCCATAAAACTTAGTAATCGATGATATGCGCGCGCCGTGGAATAATTTTCAAAATCGATGGCTATTTCCTCGGATGGCTCCTGTTGGCCATTTATTCTCAACGATACGTTTGTTGCCTCTAATCGATCGAATATCATGTTACTATGTAATTGATCGTCTCTAATCATGCTTTGCAGGGCAACAAAGATATGTCTAGGTGCGGAAGAGCCCTGCTGTGACGCAATTCGCCAGGTAAAAATTCCGTCCAAATTAACATTTTCGTTGGAGTCAGTCATTGTTGTCAACCAAGACATGATGGATTTTCCTCCTTGATTCATAAACGACAGTAATTTTTCTTCTATGATCATTGATGGAACTATTGCTGGCATCCACAAGGTAATTTTTTCAAGGACAACTTTACCAGGATCACCAGGATCTCGCCAAATGGCTCTGTCATCATTGGCATCTCGAACGAAAGATATCGTATGCTTCGCTCCGTAAATAACTTTTCTGAAATGTCTGCAAAATCCAAAAATATGAGATAATGGAATTGCACAGGAGAATTTTCGTTCATCTCCCTTCAACATATTTTTTCTTATGGCAAATCCAAGATTGTAATTGCCATTGGGGGCAATCATCGCTGAACGAACATCAGCGGGTTGGCCATTGGGGGCTACCGGTCTACCAATATCAAATGGTAAATGTTCAGGGTAGTTGGAATTATCCTTGGCAAACATCATACTAGGACCGGCTGATCTGGTAAAATCATCCGAGTATCTTGCTAGACCTATGATAGTCGTTGCTATATCAACGTTGTTCGTAATTGATTCAATCTCTCTTCCATCAATCATGTAAGTGGCATTCTTGAATAATGCCATGATACCATTATTGACAAAACCAACACCAAAATTTGCATCGTAGTTGGTACCATCAGCTGCCTTTACAATTTTTCCAACAAATTCGATATACGCCTCAGATGGAAGAAAATATCTTGTTGTATCGTGGACTTGAATTTCCTTCCGATTTCTTGAATCTGGCTCAACTACATCGTACGAGAAATACTGAAAATCTCGCACTGATGTATCCCTACCTACTGGCTCGTCCATATCAAATACTTCATTTGACACTTGTGCGAACATTTATTACTAATAATATCGTTTAAAACGAAGACCACTACCTGAAACAAAACTTGTATTTGCTAAATTTGTATTAGCAACATTCTGTGCTGGATTTATATTAGCAACTTCCTGCACTAGATTTGTTATAGCAGCTTCCTGTGCTAGATCATTTATTTTTTTATTTGCCGCATCATTTATGGCCTTACTGACTTCAGGTGGCATTTCGCTGGTAATGGGTAATTTAACAGGTTGCTTTTTGCGTACTAAACTTAATATTTTATTTTTGATAGCGTTGAAGCCTTTACTGGCCAAATTACCGATACCAGAAACAGCAGTCTCACCTATCTTTCCTATCGCTTTCAATCCTAGTTGTTTTACCATTGGTCCAATTTTAGGTATTACTCGCGTGACAAGACTTCCAACGATATCGCCGAATCCATTACCGTGAATATATTTGTATACTGGCAATCGAGAGTTTACTATGCGGACCTGATTAGGTCTGCGTTGATGTTTGTGAATAATCATATTATTTCAATTGTGTTGATTTAATCGATGAGTTCATCGACAAACTCCTTGTAAATGTGAGAATCGATGATACCACCACGGAATAATCGCTGACAAATATCTGATGCTTCGTTGACTATCTCACGGGAATTATTTCCTGCTCGCTTTCCTCCGATTAATACTTCAAGACGAGATACATCGTTGACAACACTATCGGGACAAACTGAATATCCACTTCCTGTGTGTGATTCTGGAGATTCCAATGGCGTTACGTAGAATAAATCGTCTGACGGCGTTGAAGATTTCTTCTTCTCCTCTGATGATGACCCCGGCGATGTTCCCGACGACGTCCGTGGTGAATATATTTCTGGTGGAGATGGGGGAGTCCCAGCCGGGTGTCTTTCTAGTTTTTTACCCTCAGGATCGTATAATAAATATTTCTCAGTGGGACCCCTGTAGTTTGAAGCTGTTGGTTCCGGAGGTGGGTCTTTCCACCAGGGGCGTTCTGTGTGAGGATAAAACTTTTCACGTATTTCAGGAAATTCAATAGAGTGGCGAATATCAAAGGAGGATGAATCAGAACTTTCATCTTTAGGTGACGAACTTTTACTTTTAGGTGACGAACTTTTACTTTTGGGTGGCGAATCCTCAAATTTGGGTAGAGAACCCTCAAATTTGGGTGTTGAAATTTTTACATCTTTCCTTACTTGATAATTAACAATATCCGACAAAAATTTTGAAAAATCATCATCTTTATAATTTATTGGTTTTCCTAAACTACCAAAATAAACTATCGCATGCCAAACAAGATCGTTGACTTTATCAGCATTAATATCTTTTTTCAAATAAATTTTTTTAGTTTTCAAATCAGTTTTTGAAGCAATTACAACTCTCGCAACATCATCTTCACGAATTACATGTATGTTATCTTCATCCAAATAATTATCAGCAGGTAAACTAGGATCAGGAATAAACCAACCAGATTCATCGTATATGTATTTAGGTACAATTATCGGTTCATCACTCTGATCTTTTTTCTTTTTCGATTTTCTCTCTTTTTTCTGTGGTAGAGTTTTCTCTTTTGGTCTAGCTCCTAATTCCTCTGGTTGAAATATTGGCTCCTGTGGTTGAATATCTTCCTGTGGTGCTGCTTTTCTTCCTCGTTTTTTAGGTGTTGGTCTAACTTCTAATTCCTCTGGTTGAAATATTGACTCCTGTTGTTGAATATCTTCCTGTGGTGTTTCTTTTCTCCCTCGTTTTTTAGTTTTTTCCTTCTTCTCCTGTTGTTTTCTTTCTTTTTCCTCTTGTTTTCTTTCGTCCGCTACTTGCTTATTAAATCTTTGTGTATCTCTTGCCGCTTCTAAAAATCTTCTGTAACGTGGATCCGTTACTACACTCACATGTGTTTTTCCCGTATAAACTTTATATACCATGCTGTACCAATTATCACGAGTCCCATATCTTTTTTTTCCTATTGGAGTCAAATATTCATTTCGATCGCTAAAATAATTTTCCGCAAAATCACCAATTTGTTCTATAGTATACAATGCCGAGAGAGGTCGCGATATCATATTCCATCCCTCCTCGGTAAAATTTTCTCTTAAATTCTCAATATTAAACTTTCCTTTTATCATTAAAGGTTTTCCTCCAGGTTTTTTTCCTCCAGGTTGTCCTCCATCAGCAATTGCAAGTTGTTGCGCCGCTGCTGCTATTGCTAATCGCTCGGGTAATGTTCGTGATTGATCCTCAATACCTTTCAACATAGGAAATATTCCACGTTTTCTAGCATCTGGATCTTTTTCGTCGCCATATACAACCTGTTCAATTGTTCCGGTCACTGGCTTCAACCATTTTGCCGAAGTTTCTGAAATTCCATGCTGCATATCTTCGTAACCACGAACATTTCTCTTAAATAATCGTTTTGTCGGAATTAGCTTCTTTAATGCCGCTAATTGCTCTCGCGCTAATCTAGCAGATTGAGGCTCTCCAACTGTGCTAACTTTTCGACTCATCTTATTTTCAACTATATTGTTTTATTGTGAAATAAAATTAGTATCCGCAACCCAATCTTGCACCATAATTCATTATGGCACAAATAAATTTTACAACACCCCCCCCCCAAAAAAGATGCCTTTTTTTTATGCCCGAAAATGCACTTTGGGTTGAAATTTTGCGGATTAATTTGCGCAGGAGGGTTTATTTTTGAAATCTGAGGCTTCTACGGAGAAATGTTTGGTGGGAGGGTTAAATTTATCTGAGCCACCTGGTCTGTACGACTTCCCTGCTGCTTGTATACCTTAAGAAACAACACTTTTAGCATAATTTATTTTATAAACTAAATTTGATATAATGAATATTTTTAATACATCAAAGTATAATTCTATTCGTGGTGAATTTTACTAACCCTATTTATAGAAGCTCTATAAAATAAAACCTTCAAATGAAAATCTGGGCAATTCCGAAATTTGAGACAAATCCGAAATTGATATAAATCAAAATCTGGGCAAATCCGAATTTTGGACAAATCCGAAATTCGGATAACTTAAAATATGGCAAGTCCGAGTTTTGTATAAATCAAAATCCAGACAAATCCGAATTTTGGTATTGTAATAGCATACCACTTTCGGATATGTTTTTTCTTTTTTTGTTACCTGAATAAGCCTAATCATGACTGATAGAACTTTGGATTTAGAATTTTGAAAGCTGGATCCGAAACAGACGGTTCCGACTTCAATGCTGTCAGTCTCTCGCCTGCAATGTTGTCGGTCTCACGTCTGCAATGACTACGGCCTTATTTATACTCTCTATACCCTTGGAGGACCTCGGATGTTTACACAAACATAAACAACGAGGACACTCGAGGATCTCCGATTCGGGTTAGAAACGTGAAAGCTACCACCTCGCGCTCAGCAACATAGAATGCTGAGAACACTGGCGCCATTACAAACTTAGCGGAACACGTTCTGGAAGGTAATATTTGAATAAAATACACTGCAAACAAGCAAAGCAACATAAAATATTGTCATCTAGTAATACATAAGTATCTAACAGTTACTCGAAACATAATGACGAGATGAAATAATCATCTGAATGGATGAAATGACTGTCGGTCGCTCTCATTCAAAGCCGACATGTACTAGTAGTTAAGTGGGGTACATTAGCGACAATGGGAATTAGCATTACAGAGACCCCTGGGTCAGATTAGCGACAAGGGAAATTTAACATGGTGAAAAATCGTGGGTCAGATTAGCGACAAGGGAAATTAACATGGAGAAAAATCGTGGGTCACTTTAGGGACAATGGGAATTTAACATAGAGTTTGGGACTGTCTAGGGACAATGGGAATTTAACATGGGAATAGAGTTTGGGTTTGTCTAGGGACAAGGGGAATTGAACATGGGGGAATAAAGTGTGGGTCTATCTAGGGACTAGGGGAATTTAACATATGGAAATTGAACATGGTGGGTCTGTATAGCGTCAAGGGGAATTGAACATGGTGGGATTGTCTAGGGACAATGATGGTAGAGGGTCAAACACAACAGAGACAGAAACATACATACACTAGTACAAGCGTGAGATTTATATATAAAGCATTACCAAGACCTGAAATCTTGCTGGGGTGTTCAAAAATTTGCATAATTGTAATGATGCTATAAATAGCTATAATCAAGGAAATGCTCAACGACAAAATGGATGTGACTAAAAGTAACGCTAAAATGACGAAATTGTCCCAGAATTTAAAGGAAAATAAACATATCCCCGAAATTTAAGTTACAATGGTTTAGACTAAAATGGATAAAATTAGTAACTACTTACAATATCAACTTCTGTGACGATCGTGGATAAATACCTATGTATCGATAATCAGCTGAAATTCCTATGAAATCCCACTATCTATTTATAGCTCCAACTTGTGGGTTTTTCCTTTGGAAAATCCCACTATCTTTTTATAGCCTCAGCTTGAGTGACGTTCCTGCTTATGAATTCTAGTATATGTGTATAGCTACAAAATGTGGAAATCCCCAAGTCGATATTTATAGTCTCAAAATTTCCAGCGTCAGTGACGTCACTGTACTGAACACTAGGGGATAAATGGCAACAGTGTTGCAAGTGGCTGACCTGAATACGCGCTACTGTAGGTAGGTAGGTAGAGTGTATCTGATAGGGATAAAGTGAGTTTTATAGGGACAGAGACCAATACACACACACACACACACACACACACACACACACACACACACACACACACGCAGACTCACACACACACACACACACACACACACACACACACACACACACACACACACACACACACACAGAGGGAAGAGGAAAAAACAAACCCCAAAATATATTATCCACACTCGGGAGGAAGAAAAAAAAACAACCAAATATACGATCTACACAACGTACGCCAACAAACACACACACACACACAACATACGCGCGCAGACTCACACACACACACACACACACACACACACACACACACACACACAGAGGGAAGAGGAAAAAACAAACCCCAAATATATTATCCACACTCGGGAGGAAGAAAAAAAAAACAAGAAAATATACGATCTACACAACGTACGCGAACACACACACACACACACACACACACACACACAACATACGCGCGCAGACTCACACACACACACACACACACACACACACACACAGAGGGAAGAGGAAAAAACAAACCCCAAATATACTATCCACACTCGGGAGGAAGAAAAAAAAACAACCAAATATATGATCTACACAACGTACGCGAACAAACACACACACACACAACATACGCGCGCAGACTCACACACACACACACACACAAACACAGAGGGAAGAGGAAAAAACAAACCCCAAATATACTATCCACACTCGGGAGGAAGAAAAAAAACAACCAAATATACGATCTACACAACGTACGCGAACAAACACACACACACACACACACACACACAAAACATACGCGCGCAGACTCACACACACACACACACATACACACACACACACAGAGGGAAGAGGAAAAAACAAACCCCAAATATACTATCCACACTCGGGAGGAAGAAAAAAAAACAACCAAATATATGATCTACACAACGTACGCGAACAAACACACACACACACACAACATACGCGCGCAGACTCACACACACACACACACACAAACACAGAGGGAAGAGGAAAAAACAAACCCCAAATATACTATCCACACTCGGGAGGAAGAAAAAAACAACCAAATATACGATCTACACAACGTACGCGAACAAACACACACACACACACACACAACATACGCGCGCAGACTCACACACACACACACACATACACACACACACACAGAGGGAAGAGGAAAAAACAAACCCGAAATATACTATCCACACTCGGGAGGAAGAAAAAAAAACAACCAAATATACGATCTACACAACGTACGCGAACACACATACACACACACACACACACAGAGAGGGAAGAGGAAAAAAACAAACCCCAAATATACTATCAACACAGAAGGGAGATAATACAAACCCCAAATAAACTATCCACACAAACGTACGCGAACGCATACAAACCCCAAATATACTATCAACACAGAAGGAGATAATACAACCCCAAAAAAACTATCCACACAAACGTACGCGAACGCATACAAACCCAAAATATACTATCCACACAACGTCGCTAACGCATACAAACTCCAAATATGCTATCCACACTCGGGAGGAAGAAGAAAAAACAACCAAATATACGATCTACACAACGTACGCGAACACACACACACACACACACACACACACACACACGGAGGGAAGAGGAAAAAACAAACCCCAAATATACTATCAACACAGAAGGGAGATAATACAAACCCCAAATAAACTATCCACACAAACGTACGCGAACGCATACAAACCCCAAATACACTATCAACACAGAAGGGAGATAATACAAACCCCAAATAAACTATCCACACAAACGTACGCGAACGCATACAAACCCCAAATACACTATCAACACAGAAGGGAGATAATACAAACCCCAAATAAACTATCCACACAAACGTACCGAACGCATACAAACCCCAAATATACTATCCACACAACGTCGCTAACGCATATAAACCGCAAATATACTATCCACACTCGGGAGGAAGAAGAAGAAAAACAACCAAATATGCGATCTACACAACGTACGCGAACACACACACACACACGCACACCACAGAGGGAAGAAGAAGAAAACCATTATACACTATCCACACGCAGTGAAGAAATAACCCTTTATATATATACTATCAACAGAGAGTGAAGAAAATAACCCATTATATTCCATCAACACAGAGTGAAGAAGAAAAAGTTTTTTGAAAGCACCTAAGCCCTCACCTGCAATGACCAACTCTGCCAAACACCTACACCCCACCCACCCCCACTCCCAACACTACAAAACCCATTTAACCCGTTATTTTATGGCATCAGTGTGTGATTTAGGAAACATCAAGACACAAAATGATGGACGAATAGACTGACTATTGTTTACGGACTTGCATGCCTAAAGAGCGTGCGTGAAGGAAAACATCCTTCCATTTCAATTCTAACTAAAACATGATCCAGAGGGATAGAGAGAGGTGAAAGAGCACAATTTCATAAAGTGTGAGTAAAAACAAAACACGCCATCCTTATTATACAACGTCAAGACCAAGAGACACTTACGTTTTCTTTCTGGTCTATTCTCTTTTAGAAGGTAGTATGAAATTTCACATCAGGGCCAACGCATCGGCTCACATTGTCAATTTTTCCATTTCCATGTTTTTACTGGCACAAGTTCTTCATCATCTTCAATTTCTTCTTCTTCTGAATCCCTCTTCTCTGTTTCGTCTTGTTTTTGTTTCTTCTCTTTTCTCGTAGGGCACTCTGAATTCCAGTGTCCTTTCTCCTGACAACGATATTAGGTATCTTGACTTTTGTCTCTCTTTCTTAGACGAAGCAGGTATTCTGGAGACAAATACCCATTTACCTTTGCAGATATAGCAAACTTCATTAGCACTTACACACTTTCGTATGACTCTCATCAAATCAACGACCAAAAGAGTAAGTTTTGTTGCCACTTTCGCATGTGAATTATGCTTTCGTATGACTTTTAGCAAATATTTGACCAGCAGGTCGATCTGTGCTGACTCTTCCATCTTCTTGATCGTTTGAGAGCGGAATGAATACTCTGACGCTAAGACACTCTCCTTATATACATGGACCTGCTGCGTATGAAACCTAGTCAAATGTAATTTTGCAATAAGATGAAACGATTTCATTGAGGAAGTAAAAAGCAATGATGTACCGTATCGCCTCACACAAAACCTGAAGTTTTAGTTCAAATCCGTGTCAGCGATTTCGAAGACGACATAACTGAGCTTTAATCAATGCTCTCCAATTATGCCACAAAACCACGAGTCCTGATTCACGCCAAAAGAAATTTCGTTCGGTCCATAAAAAATAGTATCACATCTGAGAAACGCAAAAACGAACTTCCAGAAAACTGAGAACGACGGCTTACACCTACAACGTAAATGTGTGAGTTCAAGTAGTGCGTAAAACTTAGTCAAATTAGATTTTTATAGTCAAGACGAAACGATCTCTTTTCGAACAAGAAAGCAGACACCAAGTGACAATGGCGATCCGTGTCACACAACACTTTTCAAAATGTATATTATCAGAGGTTTGTTCTAGCGATCTGCACGGTTAAATTAAATGTTGATGTATTTTGCAATAAGACGGACACAATTTCCATGGGATCGCCCATGGTACGATTGTTCGTGCATTAGTTTAATTTTTAAAAATATTTTTTTTATATAAATCGCCTATAGGATAGACCCAGTAAAGCATGGCCATTCTCGTCACTGTCTGAATAGCTACTCAAGTCAATTCGAAGCGAACGCGGTAAGAAAATAAGTATAGCCAATGAAATGGCTTACAACGGGTGATGCATTGTTTTGTTCTAGGGCTGTGTGGCATAATAATCCCTATGTTCTTGCGTTGTTACCATTACAGTGCAGACAGACTGAAATGTGAACTTACAAGCCCTCTTTGTGTGTGTTGTACCATTTCCTCTTACCACATCAAAACAATGAGCGTCACAGTATTGGTTCGCGTTTTCAAGCTGACCATTTTTTTATATCTCACTTAAACATTTCGACATAAACACTCACATCGGTAGAGTCAGAACAGACGTGTTACAGTATTGAGGGGCATGTTATCTTTTCTTTTTCAAACTAATAAATTTGGGGTTTGTATGAAGTAAAGAACCGAAAGTACAGTGAAACTCAAGGATGATGACCCAATCTGTCTGTCTATTGATGCGTGTATTTACTTAAGAAGAAATATGACCTCTAAAACACAAAGAGATACGGCAAGCACGATTAGATTAAACACAACGATGTTTTCCTTCACGCCCGTGTAATTTAGAGTTTCAATCGTCTTTGAAGACAAACTTGGTCTCCTTTTGTAGGGCTTGAAATAATAAAAAAAAACAGAAAAATCTTCAGCACTTTGCTATAGATAATTTCATCAACAGACCAAACAACATAAATACCGTTACAACAATAGAAAGCCTTAAATCTTCTATCAAAAAGAAATGCATGAAAAAAATTAAAGATTAACGATAACTAACCAATGAAACCGAATTTAACAAAGGCAATGACATGTGAAGAAATGCCTCTCACTTTGGAAAGGTAGGCGAATGTACTCTGTCATGCACCGTCAACTTAAAAAAAATTATAAACAGAGAGAAACCTGAATTCAAAATTCAGTTGTTTCTTTTTCTTCAAAATTATTTCGTTTCTTTTTTCTTTTTTTTTTTTTGGAACAAATCTAAGCACTAATATAGAGTGGAAAAGGGAAAATGCACATACAAGCTTTGATATTTCTGAAAAAAGGAGGGGATATTCCTAACGTTCATAACCACCTATATATGCTTGGACTTGTCTGTGACTTATCCACAAAACAAGATATACATATTTCTGGTCAAGCTGCAAGTGTGTGCGTGTTTTTGAAAATGGTAAAAATTGGATATACAATTTTCTCGTGACACTTATAAAGTGAAGAGTCTGTGCAAGTGTCAAAAGCCAAAGTCATATAAGTTTTGTATTTTGTACGGCTTGTAAAGATTTCTACTTTAGAAAATGTGAAGTATCACAAGTTATTATCACAAACAGAAGTGGAACATAGGGGTTTGCAAGAAAGAAAATAACCCAGACAGTTGGTGTCATCAAGAGTGCTAGAGACGGTACCCGAACTTGCTTGCCTGCTTACTTGAATTAAAGTGATTTTCGCTCTAATGGAGCATGTATCATTGGTTTAATAACGCACCGCGCGATTTTTAATTACTCCTGGGGAAGGAAAGAGAGCCTCATCCCCCAGGCTTTTATGTACTCACAGACTATTTTTAAATTTAGCCACTCAGGTGTAGGACTAACTAGTCCTTAACAACCTGACTGAAAGACTTTAAACATGAGTGGGAATTGTCTCACCACACACTCATTTTTCTGTCCGAGCGTGGTAAAGGAGGAAAAAGGTGCTCAGCAAGACAGCCTTGGATGTTAAGTACTCACCAAAACGCTAGCCCGTACTTATTTCAAATCAAGTCCCGTTTTTGCTAATGGACAATAAAAGGTACCAATAATGTGTTAACCACCTGTGCAATTAGTTCAAATCTAACGAGTCTGTTAAATTTCCTACTTCCTAACATATCTGTCTAATATTAGTACTTAGTGTACATAAAAATAGCCATACTGATCTTATTTTAAATTATTATGTGTAAGCGACATATACCAGTTTGGTCACTGTTAGGTTTAAAAAGTTAAGTTTGTTGTGGTGTTCCAATGGGTCAGATTTGTTTCGAGAATAGTTTAGTCAAGGAGGGATACCAAGCCAAATATGGTTCCCTATTTAATAAAAAGCAATCTTTTGGAGCCCTAAAAAAATGTCTGTTTTTTCTGTTAGAAGGTAACACGTCTCTCTTTTGCTTTCACGTTCTTTCCCGCACTCCTAGTCTCATGATTCTTGATATCAGGAAATGCGTAGCCATGATGGGCGGTAATGTAAGCAGCGGTTTCTACCAGTTGACTGAGGGGGTATCCAGTGTAGGCTTGTCTGTAGAATTGGGGAAGAACTCTGACCCTTAATCCCCATTGAGAAGGTCTTGGTTTAAAGGTGTCTAGAGATTTGTAGGCAACATATTGTATGGCTGTAATAAACTGCCCTGCTATGTTGACGTCATACAATGCTTGATCTAGCCCCATTTCGGTGTACTTCTCAACGAGGGTCAGCGTCCCCCTCCTCCTCAACCGCCTCAATTTCCTCTTCTGGTTCTTATACTAATTCTTCAGTTGAGGTAGATAGTTTCAAACCCGCTGCTATGGTGTCTGTCGCTGTTATTGTTGTTGTGGTTGTTCTTTCAGCTGAGATTGCCTGTAGTATCGGAGTGAGAAAAGAACGTAGTGCCTCCGATAATTACATTTGAGTTTGCCATACCGTTTGTGTAACATAATTGGACCTTTGTTTTGCCACCACTCTTTCCGGGACGGGTTGTTTGTTAGGTATAGTCGGCTGTTGACTAGCTGTTATTTGTGTTCTCGAGGTGGGTGGAGTGCTAACTGGCTAGGTCTGCATTTCTTGCTCCCGCTGCTGTTGCGTATATTTCTTCCCTCCACACCGAGTTCTGGACCTAATTCTTTAAATTTCGTTTTACCCGAACTTACATTATCCATATTATCACCAACAAAAGAAAACAAAACGCACAGACCTAAAAGAAACACTCATTCACTTTTTACAGAACATTACTATTTTTAAAATTTTGATAAGCGACGGAAACGAACAACTTAGAGTCACACTTTCTAACCAAGATAAAGAAATCATGTGCTGATAGACTCACTTCTGTATTTTTTCTTCTAACTGACTAACGTATCATAGGCAATGGAATGTGATTTCTTTTCGAGAGTATGGGGTAGCCCTGAAATTTTTTTTTGGGAAGTTGAAGCTATGGCGATCGCTTAGGTTATAAGATGACGGCCTCCTCTGACGACAGGCTTTCTCACAGGATAAGGTCTGCTTCTTCGGAAAGAGAAGAAGAACTCTTTGGTGTCGATAAAACTGTTAACAAAGCCTCTGCCAGGTTCATGCTGCTGCTGCTGTTGCTGCTCTCTCTGCTGTTTATGAAGTCTGTACTTCTCCGTCCATTCTTCTTTCTCCTTCTTGAATTCCTCCTTGAAGAGCTCTTCTTTCAGGTCTTCAGTGACTTTCAACATTATAATATTGTCTATCTCTTCAGGTCTCGGTATCAGACTTGTCATGACCCTATGCAAATTCACATAGGCTTCGTTCAACTTGGCTTATCTTGAGCACATCTTCGTAGGAAGATGAGTCGACAATGGATGGACAGACTGGAGACACAACACAACACAACAATTTTGAATTCAAAAATGTTGTGTTGTGTTGTATCTCCAGTCTGTCCATCCATTGTCGACTCATCTTCCTACGAAGATGTGCTCAAGATAAGCCAAGTTGAACAAAGCCTATGTGAATTTGCATAGGGTCATGACAAGTCTGATACCGAGACCTGAAGAGATAGACAATATTATAATGTTGAAAGTCACTGAAGACCTGAAAGAAGAGCTCTTCAAGGAGGAATTCAAGAAGGAGAAAGAAGAATGGACGGAGAAGTACAGACTTCATAAACAGCAGAGAGAGCAGCAACAGCAGCAGCAGCATGAACCTGGCAGAGGCTTTGCTAACAGTTTTATCGACACCAAAGAGTTCTTCTTCTCTTTCCGAAGAAGCAGACCTTATCCTGTGAGAAAGCCTGTCGTCAGAGGAGGCCGTCATCTTATAACCTAAGCGATCGCCATAGCTTCAACTTCCCAAAAAAAAATTTCAGGGCTACCCCATACTCTCGAAAAGAAATCACATTCCATTGCCTATGATACGTTAGTCAGTTAGAAGAAAAAATACAGAAGTGAGTCTATCAGCACATGATTTCTTTATCTTGGTTAGAAAGTGTGACTCTAAGTTGTTCGTTTCCGTCGCTTATCAAAATTTTAAAAATAGTAATGTTCTGTAAAAAGTGAATGAGTGTTTCTTTTAGGTCTGTGCGTTTTGTTTTCTTTTGTTGGTGATAATATGGATAATGTAAGTTCGGGTAAAACGAAATTTAAAGAATTAGGTCCAGAACTCGGTGTGGAGGGAAGAAATATACGCAACAGCAGCGGGAGCAAGAAATGCAGACCTAGCCAGTTAGCACTCCACCCACCTCGAGAACACAAATAACAGCTAGTCAACAGCCGACTATACCTAACAAACAACCCGTCCCGGAAAGAGTGGTGGCAAAACAAAGGTCCAATTATGTTACACAAACGGTATGGCAAACTCAAATGTAATTATCGGAGGCACTACGTTCTTTTCTCACTCCGATACTACAGGCAATCTCAGCTGAAAGAACAACCACAACAACAATAACAGCGACAGACACCATAGCAGCGGATTTGAAACTATCTACCTCAACTGAAGAATTAGTATAAGAACCAGAAGAGGAAATTGAGGCGGTTGAGGAGGAGGGGGACGCTGACCCTCGTTGAGAAGTACACCGAAATGGGGCTAGATCAAGCATTGTATGACGTCAACATAGCAGGGCAGTTTATTACAGCCATACAATATGTTGCCTACAAATCTCTAGACACCTTTAAACCAAGACCTTCTCAATGGGGATTAAGGGTCAGAGTTCTTCCCCAATTCTACAGACAAGCCTACACTGGATACCCCCTCAGTCAACTGGTAGAAACCGCTGCTTACATTACCGCCCATCATGGCTACGCATTTCCTGATATCAAGAATCATGAGACTAGGAGTGCGGGAAAGAACGTGAAAGCAAAAGAGAGACGTGTTACCTTCTAACAGAAAAAACAGACATTTTTTTAGGGCACCAAAAGATTGCTTTTTATTAAATAGGGAACCATATTTGGCTTGGTATCCCTCCTTGACTAAACTATTCTCGAAACAAATTTGACCCATTGGAACACCACAACAAACTTAACTTTTTAAACCTAACAGTGACCAAACTGGTATATGTCGCTTACACATAATAATTTAAAATAAGATCAGTATGGCTATTTTTATGTACACTGAGTACTAATATTAGACAGATATGTTAGGAAGTAGGAAATTTAACAGACTCGTTAGATTTGAACTAATTGCACAGGTGGTTAACACATTATTGGTACCTTTTATTGTCCATTAGCAAAAACGGGACTTGATTTGAAATAAGTACGGGCTAGCGTTTTGGTGAGTACTTAACATCCATGGCTGTCTTGCTGAGCACCTTTTTCCTCCTTTACCACGCTCGGACAGAAAAATGAGTGTGTGGTGAGACAATTCCCACTCATGTTTAAAGTCTTTCAGTCAGGTTGTTAAGGACTAGTTAGTCCTACACCTGAGTGGCTAAATTTAAAAATAGTCTGTGAGTACATAAAAGCCTGGGGGATGAGGCTCTCTTTCCTTCCCCAGGAGTAATTAAAAATCGCGCGGTGCGTTATTAAACCAATGATACATGCTCCATTAGAGCGAAAATCACTTTAATTCAAGTAAGCAGGCAAGCAAGTTCGGGTACCGTCTCTAGCACTCTTGATGACACCAACTGTCTGGGTTATTTTCTTTCTTGCAAACCCCTATGTTCCACTTCTGTTTGTGATAATAACTTGTGATACTTCACATTTTCTAAAGTAGAAATCTTTACAAGCCGTACAAAATACAAAACTTATATGACTTTGGCTTTTGACACTTGCACAGACTCTTCACTTTATAAGTGTCACGAGAAAATTGTATATCCAATTTTTACCATTTTCAAAAACACGCACACACTTGCAGCTTGACCAGAAATATGTATATCTTGTTTTGTGGATAAGTCACAGACAAGTCCAAGCATATATAGGTGGTTATGAACGTTAGGAATATCCCCTCCTTTTTTCAGAAATATCAAAGCTTGTATGGGCATTTTCCCTTTTCCACTCTATATTAGTGCTTAGATTTGTTCCAAAAAAAAAAAAAAAGAAAAAAGAAACGAAATAATTTTGAAGAAAAAGAAACAACTGAATTTTGAATTCAGGTTTCTCTCTGTTTATAATTTTTTTTAAGTTGACGGTGCATGACAGAGTACATTCGCCTACCTTTCCAAAGTGAGAGGCATTTCTTCACATGTCATTGCCTTTGTTAAATTCGGTTTCATTGGTTAGTTATCGTTAATCTTTAATTTTTTTCATGCATTTCTTTTTGATAGAAGATTTAAGGCTTTCTATTGTTGTAACGGTATTTATGTTGTTTGGTCTGTTGATGAAATTATCTATAGCAAAGTGCTTAAGATTTTTCAGTTTTTTTATTATTTCAAGTCCTACAAAAGGAGACCAAGTTTGTCTTCAAAGACGATTGAAACTCTAAATTACACGGGCGTGAAGGAAAACATCGTTGTGTTTAATCTAATCGTGCTTGCCGTATCTCTTTGTGTTTTAGAGGTCATATTTCTTCTTAAGTAAATACACGCATCAATAGACAGACAGATTGGGTCATCATCCTTGAGTTTCACTGTACTTTCGGTTCTTTACTTCATACAAACCCCAAATTTATTAGTTTGAAAAAGAAAAGATAACATGCCCCTCAATACTGTAACACGTTTGTTCTGACTCTACCGATGTGAGTGTTTATGTCGAAATGTTTAAGTGAGATATAAAAAAGTGGTCAGCTTGAAAACGCGAACCAATACTGTGACGCTCATTGTTTTGATGTGGTAAGAGGAAATGGTACAACACACACAAAGAGGGCTTGTAAGTTCACATTTCAGTCTGTCTGCACTGTAATGGTAACAACGCAAGAACATAGGGATTATTATGCCACACAGCCCTAGAACAAAACAATGCATCACCCGTTGTAAGCCATTTCATTGGCTATACTTATTTTCTTACCGCGTTCGCTTCGAATTGACTTGAGTAGCTATTCAGACAGTGACGAGAATGGCCATGCTTTACTGGGTCTATCCTATAGGCGATTTATATAAAAAAAATATTTTTAAAATTAAACTAATGCACGAACAATCGTACCATGAGCGATCCCATGGAAATTGTGTCCGTCTTATTGCAAAATGCATCAACATTTAATTTAACCGTGCAGATCGCTAGAACAAACCTCTGATAATATACATTTTGAAAAGTGTTGTGTGACACGGATCGCCATTGTCACTTGGTGTCTGCTTTCTTGTTCGAAAAGAGATCGTTTCGTCTTGACTATAAAAATCTAATTTGACTAAGTTTTACGCACTACTTGAACTCACACATTTACGTTGTAGGTGTAAGCCGTCGTTCTCAGTTTTCTGGAAGTTCGTTTTTGCGTTTCTCAGATGTGATACTATTTTTTATGGACCGAACGAAATTTCTTTTGGCGTGAATCAGGACTCGTGGTTTTGTGGCATAATTGGAGAGCATTGATTAAAGCTCAGTTATGTCGTCTTCGAAATCGCTGACACGGATTTGAACTAAAACTTCAGGTTTTGTGTGAGGCGATACGGTACATCATTGCTTTTTACTTCCTCAATGAAATCGTTTCATCTTATTGCAAAATTACATTTGACTAGGTTTCATACGCAGCAGGTCCATGTATATAAGGAGAGTGTCTTAGCGTCAGAGTATTCATTCCGCTCTCAAACGATCAAGAAGATGGAAGAGTCAGCACAGATCGACCTGCTGGTCAAATATTTGCTAAAAGTCATACGAAAGCATAATTCACATGCGAAAGTGGCAACAAAACTTACTCTTTTGGTCGTTGATTTGATGAGAGTCATACGAAAGTGTGTAAGTGCTAATGAAGTTTGCTATATCTGCAAAGGTAAATGGGTATTTGTCTCCAGAATACCTGCTTCGTCTAAGAAAGAGAGACAAAAGTCAAGATACCTAATATCGTTGTCAGGAGAAAGGACACTGGAATTCAGAGTGCCCTACGAGAAAAGAGAAGAAACAAAAACAAGACGAAACAGAGAAGAGGGATTCAGAAGAAGAAGAAATTGAAGATGATGAAGAACTTGTGCCAGTAAAAACATGGAAATGGAAAAATTGACAATGTGAGCCGATGCGTTGGCCCTGATGTGAAATTTCATACTACCTTCTAAAAGAGAATAGACCAGAAAGAAAACGTAAGTGTCTCTTGGTCTTGACGTTGTATAATAAGGATGGCGTGTTTTGTTTTTACTCACACTTTATGAAATTGTGCTCTTTCACCTCTCTCTATCCCTCTGGATCATGTTTTAGTTAGAATTGAAATGGAAGGATGTTTTCCTTCACGCACGCTCTTTAGGCATGCAAGTCCGTAAACAATAGTCAGTCTATTCGTCCATCATTTTGTGTCTTGATGTTTCCTAAATCACACACTGATGCCATAAAATAACGGGTTAAATGGGTTTTGTAGTGTTGGGAGTGGGGGTGGGTGGGGTGTAGGTGTTTGGCAGAGTTGGTCATTGCAGGTGAGGGCTTAGGTGCTTTCAAAAAACTTTTTCTTCTTCACTCTGTGTTGATGGAATATAATGGGTTATTTTCTTCACTCTCTGTTGATAGTATATATATAAAGGGTTATTTCTTCACTGCGTGTGGATAGTGTATAATGGTTTTCTTCTTCTTCCCTCTGTGGTGTGCGTGTGTGTGTTTGTGTGTGTGTGTGTGTGTGTGTTCGCGTACGTTGTGTAGATCGCATATTTGGTTGTTTTTCTTCTTCTTCCTCCCGAGTGTGGATAGTATATTTGCGGTTTATATGCGTTAGCGACGTTGTGTGGATAGTATATTTGGGGTTTGTATGCGTTCGCGTACGTTTGTGTGGATAGTTTATTTGGGGTTTGTATTATCTCCCTTCTGTGTTGATAGTGTATTTGGGGTTTGTATGCGTTCGCGTACGTTTGTGTGGATAGTTTATTTGGGGTTTTTATTATCTCCCTTCTGTGTTGATAGTGTATTTGGGGTTTGTATGCGTTCGCGTACGTTTGTGTGGATAGTTTATTTGGGGTTTGTATTATCTCCCTTCTGTGTTGATAGTATATTTGGGGTTTGTTTTTCCTCTTCCCTCCGTGTGTGTGTGTGTGTGTGTGTGTGTGTGTGTGTTCGCGTACGTTGTGTAGATCGTATATTTGGTTGTTTTTTCTTCTTCCTCCCGAGTGTGGATAGCATATTTGGAGTTTGTATGCGTTAGCGACGTTGTGTGGATAGTATATTTTGGGTTTGTATGCGCTCGCGTACGTTTGTGTGGATAGTTTATTTGGGGTTTGTATTATCTCCTTCTGTGTTGATAGTATATTTGGGGTTTGTATGCGTTCGCGTACGTTTGTGTGGATAGTTTATTTGGGGTTTGTACTATCTCCCTTCTGTGTTGATAGTATATTTGGGGTTTGTTTTTTCCTCTTCCCTCTGTGTGTGTGTGTGTGTATGTGTGTTCGCGTACGTTGTGTAGATCGTATATTTGGTTGTTTTTTTTTCTTCCTCCCGAGTGTGGATAGTATATTTGGGGTTTGTTTTTTCCTCTTCCCTCTGTGTGTGTGTGTATGTGTGTGTGAGTCTGCGCGTATGTTGTGTGTGTGTGTGTGTGTGTTTGTTCGCGTACGTTGTGTAGATCGTATATTTGGTTGTTTTTTTCTTCCTCCCGAGTGTGGATAGTATATTTGGGGTTTGTTTTTTCCTCTTCCCTCTGTGTTTGTGTGTGTGTGTGTGTGAGTCTGCGCGCGTATGTTGTGTGTGTGTGTGTGTTTGTTCGCGTACGTTGTGTAGATCATATATTTGGTTGTTTTTTTTTTCTTCCTCCCGAGTGTGGATAGTATATTTGGGGTTTGTTTTTTCCTCTTCCCTCTGTGTGTGTGTGTGTGTGTGTGTGTGTGAGTCTGCGCGCGTATGTTGTGTGTGTGTGTGTGTGTGTGTGTGTGTGTTTGTTCGCGTACGTTGTGTAGATCGTATATTTTCTTGTTCTTTTTTTTCTTCCTCCCGAGTGTGGATAATATATTTGGGGTTTGTTTTTTCCTCTTCCCTCTGTGTGTGTGTGTGTGTGTGTGTGTGTGTGTGAGTCTGCGCGCGTATGTTGTGTGTGTGTGTGTTTGTTGGCGTACGTTGTGTAGATCGTATATTTGGTTGTTTTTTTTTTTCCTCCCGAGTGTGGATAATATATTTTGGGGTTTGTTTTTTCCTCTTCCCTCTGTGTGTGTGTGTGTGTGTGTGTGTGTGTGTGAGTCTGCGCGCGCGCGCGTGTGTGTGTGTGTGTGTGTGTGTGTGTGTGTGTGTGTGTGTGTGTGTATTGGTCTCTGTCCCTATAAAACTCACTTTATCCCTATCAGATACACTCTACCTACCTACCTACAGTAGCGCGTATTCAGGTCAGCCACTTGCAACACTGTTGCCATTTATCCCCTAGTGTTCAGTACAGTGACGTCACTGACGCTGGAAATTTTGAGACTATAAATATCGACTTGGGGATTTCCACATTTTGTAGCTATACACATATACTAGAATTCATAAACAGGAACGTCACTCAAGCTGAGGCTATAAAAAGATAGTGGGATTTTCCAAAGGAAAAACCCACAAGTTGGAACTATAAATAGATAGTGGGATTTCATAGGAATTTCAGCTGATTATCGATACATAGGTATTTATCCACGATCGTCACAGAAGTTGATATTGTAAGTAGTTACTAATTTTATCCATTTTAGTCTAAACCATTGTAACTTAAATTTCGGGGATATGTTTATTTTCCTTTAAATTCTGGGACAATTTCGTCATTTTAGCGTTACTTTTAGTCACATCCATTTTGTCGTTGAGCATTTCCTTGATTATAGCTATTTATAGCATCATTACAATTATGCAAATTTTTGAACACCCCAGCAAGATTTCAGGTCTTGGTAATGCTTTATATATAAATCTCACGCTTGTACTAGTGTATGTATGTTTCTGTCTCTGTTGTGTTTGACCCTCTACCATCATTGTCCCTAGACAATCCCACCATGTTCAATTCCCCTTGACGCTATACAGACCCACCATGTTCAATTTCCATATGTTAAATTCCCCTAGTCCCTAGATAGACCCACACTTTATTCCCCCATGTTCAATTCCCCTTGTCCCTAGACAAACCCAAACTCTATTCCCATGTTAAATTCCCATTGTCCCTAGACAGTCCCAAACTCTATGTTAAATTCCCATTGTCCCTAAAGTGACCCACGATTTTTCTCCATGTTAATTTCCCTTGTCGCTAATCTGACCCACGATTTTTCACCATGTTAAATTTCCCTTGTCGCTAATCTGACCCAGGGGTCTCTGTAATGCTAATTCCCATTGTCGCTAATGTACCCCACTTAACTACTTGTACTTTCAACGAGGGACCGTCTCAAGGCAACGTAATTATTGGAAACAAGGTACATGTACGCAACATTTTAAAAAATTGTGCTCCAAACATAGATAAGATAAAATTGTGGGACTGGCAAAACATTATATATATATATATATATATATATATATATATATATATATATATATATATATATATATATATATATATATATATATATATATATATATATATATATATATATATGTGTGTGTGTGTGTGTGTGTGTGTGTGTGTGTGTGTGTGTGATACAGTGTCATACCGTTAAAATGAGGATATATGATTCATCAAGGTACAGCTTCCCACCAAATGTTATTCCCGGTATAACTGCATTACATAAGAGAATGTAAAACATTAAAATAAATTATGATCTGGAGCTCAAAAGTGTATTAACCTCAGACATTTAAAGTTGAAATATTGGTCAGAATTACTTAATTTGTTGTTAGGTTATTGTGCTAATATAATAGTGATTCTGACATGAACTGTGCTTGAGATTGAACTCGTTAGTGAAGCGTACAAGACGTGTCTCATTAACTAACTTTTGTGAAGGGAATATAGCCTTCAGCAGGATGCATCCACTCACTATGTTTCATCAGTCTTAGTGTAGTAATATGTATACATTGTGCACGAATCTTTGCTAGACGTTATAACTTAATCTTGATTCTACAACTATATGTGTGTTTGAGTTTTCAACGTAGCTTTGACAATTTTAGTCATATGGCTACCATGTCCGCAGTGTGGCTCTTGATAATGATGTATAGCACTAGACTTAAAATATAAAAGATATTGTATATGCTTCTGTACATTATCTATTAGAAGGTTAGTTCGATCACATTTATATATCGTATATATTTTCAGAGAATACACAATAAATATTAACACTAAATGCTTTTAAGTGTCTTCAAACCTAGTTTATTTTTATCTTTGTCTATGAAAAGGATATTGCACTGAAATGAATTCCTTTACCTAACAGAGGAAATCAAATCACTGTATGTATACCTCAAAGAAACAAACCGATGCCTTTCAAAAAAACGAAGATTAGTAATACCCCAAATCATTTTCTTTTCATTCGGCCTACATAACACTAGACATATCATCCAGTTCAAATGGTACAAAAAGAAGACAGCTCCGGTGGCTTAGTGGTTAGAGCGTCCGCCTCGGATGCGGGATGTCGTAGGATCAGATGCCCGGCCGAGTCATACGAAAGACTTACCCCCCACCAAAAAAAAATGGTACCAATAGATGCCTCGCTTGGCGCTCAGCATTACGAGGTCAGTGTTAGGACTGGTCGGCCTGGTGTCCGGATAATGTGACTGGGTGGGACATCATGCTACATGTCTGCGACATGGTGCCCCAGTGCTAGGCATCACTATAAAGCGCCACACTGCAGACATCATTGCGATATGACAGAAAATTGTTAAAGCTACGTTAAAAATCCAAATCACACACACACACACACACACACACACACACACACACACACACACAGGACCATTGGATTTAATATCGGTGTCAAAGGATGATCACTTCAATACTGGTGCATGGTTATTCTGTAAGTACTGTGAAAATTCATGTTGAACAAAAAAGGGCGAAGATAATATTAAGTAAAAAATGATAAGAAACAATCATCTGAGGGCGTTCTTTATTCGATTTAAAAGGATCCATCAGTACATTTTGCATCTTCGGTAATATCGTTATACATTTTAACAAATAGTTTGCCTTCAAGATATTAGGAAAAGTAGAGTGATAATACGGGACTGGTCTGAGAGAATATTGACAATAAGACTTTTCGCTCTGAGGACAATTTCGGACGAAATTAGAACCTATAAACTTTCGAACATTAAAATAGAAACATGACAAAAGGAGATAAAATAAACATCAATCAGATGTCATCCTTACGGCTTATATGTCATTCTCGACTAACAGTAAGCACGTTGGCCCCTGGTAAATTTTGAAACGACTGAAAGTCATGCTGGCACCTTAACTTTATCCTTTCTTCAAAATATTCTCTGATAAATTGCTGCAAAATGAATAAACCCTAGACATTGTTTGATAAATATCACATTTTTGTCTTTCACCTACTGAAGAAATATATTAATAATTTGTCAAGCAACGTTATGGTAATACTGGGACAAAAAGCATATGTTCCGTAATTATGGGGACAATACTTCTTTTTTATAAATTAAGATTGGGTTTCTTCCTTCCATAACAAGACGGTAATAAACAATCGTCTATTTCACTTCACCGTAACTTTTGGTAGTCTCCAGTAGCCTTTGTAAACTTTATCACGGAGGATATAAATTCATACTAAAGCGGCCCTCACGACTAAATGTTAGACCTTTCCCAACACATTTCGGGAGACCAGTTGATCACCACAAAAGTTTAGTATCCTGGATGAGGAGGAGGTCTGGGTCAAACTGAAATTGATCTAATTCAATAGAAGAAAAACGATCATATTTGTGGAGTGTAGTCGCATAAACTAAAATGTCATGGTATTTCTCATTATTTCTAACTCTAGTTTTTACCCTAAACTATATATTTTATATGACAAGAATATTATGCAATAATAATAGATAACTCACCGCAGAAACTCATTTCGCTTGTTTATACATACATGTGTGACACGCCTTTCGAACATTTCCACCTGTATGTTATCGTACTTGTCAGTGTAGAACAACGGCGAGGACTGCGTCTATCTTTCATGACGTGATTGAGGTCCTTCGACATAATGACGTTCTATACTTCGATCATCGTGCACAAAAACGTAAATATTCTCTAACGTTCATCATCAACTGAGTAACAGTGAGCAAAATAAACATTAACTGCAAAACACTTACAATCTCAAAGTGCAGCGGTTCAAATTAGTGTCTGACAAACAAGATATTCTACATTGACCGACCAAGTTACATGTACTTAATATGTGGTCCGATTTCGAGACAAACAAACCGTTGATTTAATGCTAATTTTGAAAATATTAATTATTTTATTATTATTTTTAATGCACACTCAATTTTTTGTGTCAAAGTTGAATCGAAGACTATATCATTTTTATTTTATGTATGGCATATTTTATTATACTAATAAAAGTAAACTTGATTTTTTTAACTCTTCAAATATTTGTCATTGTGTAAATTATCTTTAGTGCTCAATACGTACGCTGTGCATTGTCTGTTTCATCAGCTATGTCGTCCAATGTCATTTGAACACCCATATGTGGTCAAACGTAGCGCAAGGATTGCACTGCATTGGTCAGTACTAAAATTTAGGCCGTATATTAGAGCAATGCAAATTTCTAAAGGTGCTTTTGATGTTTATAATTACATCAGTATCCACAATATGCCATTTTGACTTTGGAGGTTCCGGGTGGGTGAGTGGTCTAAGGTGCCATTACAGATCACTCACATCTCACGTCTGTCTGCGTGTGCTCGAGTCTTGTTTAATAATAAAAAATGTCCACTTCTCGGACGGTTCATTTTTTCTTGGTCTTCTAGCATTGTCTGTGTCAACTCCTTTGGAGGGGTGTCTTCGTCGTTTGTTTTTTCCATGTCCTTGAAGTGGTGTCAGGGAAGCAGGAATACCTGACTCGGCATCGTCCAGGGAATTTATAGGAGTTTCTCGTCGACCCAAACTGTCTTTTCCGGTTTGAAGCAAGACATTTTGCCTGCTCTCAGTGAGGCTTCTTTGTGCTTTTGCTTGTCGATGATGACAATTTGGAGAAATTCTTTGCCTTGCGTCAAAGCGGCATCTTTCAAGGCGTGCAATCTTCGTGTCACCATCGGTTTTAAAACGGGGGCCACTGAAAGAAATGCCACTTTCAGACTATCTCCTAAACCATGTCCTCGGTATACAGGATACATGACTTACGAGTCGTTAGAGAATCTGTTTCGAAAATGGAATTTCACTGTGACTTTCTCTTTGTAGAATGGAATATATTGTCCCAGATCTCCTTTTATACCAATGTTACAAGGTCGAAATACGACATGCTGACGGGCAAATAGTGAGGATGTACAAATTCGAGGTGAACTTGACAGGTGTTTCTACTGCTCGCGGCAGAATCCACTTTGAAATGAATAACTCGAAGTAACGGTGCGGATGTGTGTGTCACCACGTTGTACTCCACCACATCAGAGTACACAAAGGTCAAATTTAATCCTTGGTTTAGTTCTACAGAGAAACTCAAAATTCAAGTTGTTGGTGATAGGTGGCATGAGTGGACCGTTGACCCCTGGCCATCTTGAGGTCTCCACCCAAAATGCCAAACAATTCAGGACAAAATGTAATGGACAACGTTTTGTAGTCCGAACATTTCATCAGCAGGCGACAAGCAACTTCATAAAACTCGATGGTGTCCAAGCAACGCATTGAATTTGGCAGCAAACGTGTCCACCAGATATTGACTGGTAAAAAAAATAGGCTGCAGAAATTTTCATCAGATAGATATAACGCGGAGTATCGGGTGACTCTGGTCCTTTCATAGAGGAATCTACAGTTTCGTTTTCATTCATGAATTGTTGCACTTGGTTGTTCAGAACTTCGACTACAAAAGTGTTTTGTTTTTCAGTGATGTTTTTTATGTGTGTAGGGTGAATCATTTAGATCTAAGCCACTTCTCATTGGGCTTCATAATCTAATTGGATCGCCTGAAGTAATTTGGCCGTGAAACAGCACAAAGTATTGTGGGGAAACACATCCATGGAACTGTCACGGGGTAAAGTTAAGTAAAATTGGCTATTCATAATTACAGAGTTCTGCTCTCCGAGGGATCACTGGCTGTCAGACGAGGCTCCAGAAGAGGATCATTATTGTTTTGGTGGTGACTGCTGGGAGGGTAACTGACGCTGGTCGCAAAACCTCGTTGTTACCGTTAGAGAATTTCAGGAAAGGATTCGGGTGAAGGTAAACGCATCGTTTGTCAGCACAACAAGGCAGAACGCACTCAACACTGCTTAGTAAAATGGTTCATAATTGTTTGTCTCCTTGTTGCAAACTCAAATTGGCAATTACGGCACCGAAGACACAATACACCACAAAGATTTGGTCTCCACACCACACAAAAGGGTTGCTTTTGTAGATCTTGCAGAGACGACCCCATAGAAGGAGTGGTCACTATTGTGGTTGTGGTTGTTTTGAAAGGCATTCTGGTTACTTCTTTTTATACTCTATGTCTTGTGAAGCGTCGATCCAATGTACTTTGACGTCTTTGACAAGTGGTTTTGCCACATTACGGGTTCTTTTTGATTGATAATGCTTTCGATGTCGTACGCTTCGTCTTCTTTTGTGGTTGCTTGTAACTCGGGCAAGTAAAAAGTTCCTTTAAACACTTTCCCGTTTATGTCTTCCAATTTATTGATTGCAGGATGACGACCACGCACTCGTCCAGTAACACAAAACAATTCGCTGGTCCAGTTGGGTATTTAACCTTTGTCGAAAGTGCATTTGGTTTTGTTAATGGTCACCCAATCTTCCGTCGTCAACACTCCACCTATCTTGGGGACAGCCACAGGCGGGACGTACCAAACAGGCGTTCGAAGACGGTCACTTTATTGTCGTGATGCTCCAATGGTATGATTGGTTGTACGCCTTGACCAGGTGTGGTAACACGTCGATGTACTTAAGAGTGTGTTGATGTGTAAATTATTACCACATGCATTCTTTCAAGGTACGTTGACAACGTTCCTTGACGCTGGCTTTGATTTCGGGATTCTCGGTGATGAAAAAATGAATGTTTCGTTTCTTTAATTCTTTTTGGAAAGCTTGATTCAGATATTCGGTGCTTTTGTCGGTTTGCCATCGAAGAGGGTGACGACCGCTTTGTTTAAACACCAGCTTTAATGCTGGCATTAACTCAATGCTCGATTTGGAAGTCAATGGTACGACACAGGCAAATTTGGAAAAGACGTTGATGACATAAAACAAATATTTGTAGCAACGATTGTAGGTAGCCAAATGAGTGACATCGGCTAAATCGGCTTGCCATTGATGATCGACGCCCTCCACTCTGGGGCGATTTCTAGAAGGTTTTCGTCGAAAGTGTTTGTGTAAGGTGTACGTAGCTTGTTCTTCTAACCATCGTTACACTTGAGAAAAACGTAAACTTTTGAGTCGGGTTTTGGCAGCACAATACAATTTCTGAACTTCTCCGTACCTCGCATGATGGCCTGGATCGCAGTAAATGCTTGCTAACAAATTCTCCATCAGGACTATCTCCCTTTAATAAGTCACCCACTCTTCACTGATGGTACTCTGGCTTGGTTGATTTGGTGATTTAGAAACGGCTTTACGTGTCCGACATGTCACGGGAGTACAAGTCGAGGGTAGTGAGGTGGTGATGCTGGCAATGTGATAACTTTTGTCTTGCTTTCTTTTTTCATCTCTGGTTTCCCTTCTTTCTTTTTCACTTCTGTTGAAGGACGGGTGAACATCATCTTTTCAACCCAAACTTTAAGTTCTTCTCGTTGGGGTGTGAGGAAAGGGTTCAACAAGGACACTAAAATCTTACTATGGATACGAGGCGCTAACGGGTGTTTGAAAACTTAACGTGCCTATTCTTCCTCAGGCATCCGTGGGGGTACATCTGTCGTGGTCACTGTGGGTGGTGGTGGTGGTGGCGATGAAAGACTTTTCATGAGGTTCTTAAAATCTTTCAGAGTTGGTCGAGCTGTTTCGTCTAAAGGTTTCTGCTGAAAGAGTTGAAGTCGTTGTATCCACGTATTCTGCGAAAATGCCTTTCTGAGTCTCGTCACCCTTTTGGTATTGCTCTGTCTTGGGAAAGTGGTAAATTTCGTACACTTCTAACAATTGGTATCCCAGGTCCAGAGCTTTGAACAATTTCGCGCAGACCCACGTTCCTATCAAGGTGCGTTCTGCCTGGGTGTGCTGACAAGGTTGATCTTGGTGGCACGTTTCGGCACATGTGTGACACAAACGAAAAATCAGTTTTCCTTGGCAATGGCGAGGTAAAACGGGATGGTACAAGTCCATGGGAGGCAAGACTTTACATTTAATCAATCGAATATGTTCCAAGTCGATATGTTCCGTCAGCAATTGTGGGTACCCTGCAAAAAAGTGACAATATTTGCACACGTAAGGATACAGTGTATTTGATTTCTTCCCTTTTCTCCTCGTCGGATTGGTACTGAAAACAGGTGGCATTCGTCCGTCATTCATACAAACTTTCCCGCGGGTTTATAGGGTCTACAAACTTGTAACTTTCCACGTTACGCGTAAATTCGGGATCGGTTTTCAAACGGTGATCGTACTCGTGTTCCCGTATTTCTACGACTTGGTATCCTTGCTGTTCTAACTTGAATCGTCGCTGACAAGTGGCCTCGTATAAGTCTTCCATGGTACGCTGTAAAAACTAATTTTGTGTGTACCGTTGAGGGTAGCAGATTGGATATCCTTGAAATAAGCAACTGTTTAAACTCATACACGATCTTAGGGTTTTATAAGTCGCAGCTATCTATGGAATACGTTCCGATGGTCTTTTCACCTCCATTCCGGGCGTGTATTCCTTGTCACACAAGTAATGTAGCCAGCGTAGATCTTTGACCGAGCATTGACGTTTCACAAAGTTCGTCGTTTGAGGGCGCATGAAATCCAGGGACTTCTCTTTGCTGTACACTAAGAAACAAGCCTTGGCAATGGTGCAGGCTTTGTTTTCAAATGATCAATCCCTACGTGCTCCATGAACAATTCTCGAAATTTTCCACAGCAACGCCGTAAAATGTCAACGTCGGAACGAAGATACTTTAACATTTCTTCCTGAAACTCAAAGTGGTCCGAAGCGTGAGTTTGATACCAAGCGTAGAAAGCTTCTATATGTTCGGTGCGCATGTTTTCGCGGTCGTAGTAGTGAGCATCAGGCAAATTGGGTAGAACTGGATTTTTATTGGCTTCGGTATTGAAAAAGTGCGTAAAATACCTTTTGGCCATTTCTGTCATTCCAAATGTTTTAGGAATTCGACTCAAAGCCATGGCCAAGTAACTCATCGAATCTTTAAACTGCAAAGTGTCAAGCGATCGTCTTCGTTGGATCAACATTGCCGTTTCAGTGTGGTTAACAAAGAATCCCACAAATCCCACAAATCGGTGATGAACCGCTCTGTTTCCTCCTCTGGTACGTCTGATTTGAAATCTTTAAATTTCACCGTGTACGTGTAGGCTGTCGTTCTAAATTTTCCACAGAAGCATTTATCCGTCTCTCGAATGTGGTAGTAGTTTTGAGGTGTTAATGTGGTTGTCTTTGGTTTGAAGTAGACTCTCTGGGTCTGGATTCTGACTCACTTATGTCATCTTCAAAATCGCTGGCATGAATTTGGACTTAGACTTCAGCTACTGTGCAAGGCGATATGTTTTACTTTCTTCTCCATTCTTCATAAAATGGTGCGATCGTTTCATCTTGATTGCAAAATGTCAAATGACTACATTCTAAATGCCCTGGTCTCCTATATATAAGGTGAATGTCTCCCCTATATAAAGGGTCATTGTCTTCCCACAAAGTACTCATTTCACTCTCAATCCGACCAGAAAGATTGAAGACCCAAAACAGATAGAACTTCTGATTAGAGATTAGAGCTTTCCGATGTGACATAAGCCGGTTTTCTTCAGAGAAGAAAACGGACTCTTTCCCTCCTTTCGAGATAAAAGTCATGATACTATATCTGATGATGAGTAAACAAAAACAGGTTTGTGAGTTTCATTACATTTCATTTTACAAGATCTCGTATCCCAGTCTCTAGCATTTTACTTTGTTTGCATTTTTCACCTTTAATCCATTTCACCGTTTTCAATGTAGCCTCATTTCACTGCTTTTCTTATTTGTTACCAAGCCAGGACATAGTCTACACTGATTTCGCTTTTTCATGTGTTTTCCATCTTGTTTTAAAGATTATTTGTTCTTTATTTGTGATGATATAAATTTAATTCCTTGTTTCCTTCTGGCTTCCGGGAACCCCGAGTGGCCGAGTGGTCTGAAGCGCTCTCTATTACAGATCACTGCCATGTCACCTCTGTCTGCGTGGGTTCGAGTCTCGGATTCGGCTAATGTGGGTATGTGGGAAAGCTTGCCAGTAGCTTCTCGTGGGTCGGTGGTTCTTTCCGGGGATTTCCCGGCTTCTTCCTCCACCATTAATACTGACCGCCATGTATAGCGTGTGCTGAAAAATGGCGTTAAACCCTACAACAACAACAACAACCTTCTGGTTTTGTCCCCAGTGCAAATGTAGGTGGCATGCATGATTTAACTCTTTGGTCCTCTAATAATCTGCTTTTCCTCATCTATCATATGCACGAAACTCAAAGATTTCGTAATCCTTCTTTTGCGCTCTTCTTCTGTCGTCTCCGGTAGAGAGGTGTAATTTTTGTACATCATTCATTTCAAGGCAATAATTTTTATTGATTGTTTGATAATGCTAAACGATGTGTTATTTCCATTCAATTTGAAATCGCTAAACTAATAATATTTTTTTCCTTTCAATTGGACAAGTGCATACTATTTATCCTTCGTTCAAATTTTTTGTTTTCAAAATTACTTTAGCTTTGTAAACGTCATTTTGGTTTTGTAAATGTATGTTTGGTGTTCCGTTGTTTGCAGATGAATATATATATATATATATATATATATATATATATATATATATATATATATATATATATATATATATATATATATACCTTTACTTGCCAGACTTGCAAAATGATCCCATTAAAGAACAGTGAAGTACGCCTTTGCAAATAGTGCTTTGTAGTTTGAAATTCCAGCTGTGACGTTTATATCAATATAGGCACTCCTTATGTATTAGCTGTCATGCAACCGAATATACTGAACTATAATTTTGATCTGTTTTCTTTCTGGCTCGCCGTTACTGGAACTGTATGTATGTATATATATATATATATATATATATATATATATATATATATATATATATATATATATATATATATATATATATATATATATATATATGTGTGTGTGTGTGTGTGTGTGTGTGTGTGTATGTTTGTGTGTGTGTGTGTATGTGTGTGTGTGTATATTGATGCGGACTCTCACTGCATCCACCAACTACCTTTGATCAAATGCAAACTGTTCGTACTTCGTCACTATCATCCACTGATATTTATGTCATTTCTTTCTGAATTTTAATTTCAGTTAATACTATAAGTCAAGTTAACAATCCCTGAAAACCGAATATTCAACATCTCTATATATTCACAATGCGACAGGTGTACCGGTATTTGGTTCATATATAAGACGTGTTGCGACTCTATGGTCTTAAAACAAGTAAACGAAAAGGGTGAGAAGCTAAACATTTTGAAAAATTTAACAAATATTTTTTTTCTTCCTAGAACACAAAGTGTACATCTTAAAAAGGTGATTACTGTATTGCGAATCAAATCCAAACAAATCCTTGAATTACAAACATAATAGCCAATGATTAAAGGTCTGAATAAACTTAAAAATGGAAATCTAAATTAAATCTAGTGCTAAATGTATTGATATGCCTGTGGCGGTCCGTGTAGTGGTAATGTGCTAATTGTCTTTTCTAGGATGACAATAATATAATCAAATGATATACCATTGATTAAAATTTCGCTATTAATTCAAGTCTATATTTCCAATAATATTATTTGTGATGAGCACTTTGTATTTCCATAAAACACGAATGATTAACTTCTAGGAAAACAAAATCTTAGAGTCCTCTCCTTGAACTCAGGTCGCAATAAAAATAAAATATATATATAAAATTAATGGAACATTTCTATCTGGAGGACTATATATGTTTACAACGTTGATGAAATCTTAGTTATCATTGGAATTCTATTACTAAAATTATAATCTAAAATGTAGTAAACTGCAGGTAGACCGGGCACTTCATGTGGGATTCCCGGCACTTCATATGGAATTCCCGGCAATCCGTATGGAATTTCCAAAGTTCTAGACCCAAATTGAGATGAGCATGTTTACAAAATCAAAATCAAAGATTCAAGTCAGGTTGAAAATGAGCTTGATTTTGACCAAGATCAAGTCCAACATATAATTTTCCATAGCATATAATGGATTAATAAATAAATAAATAACAACAAACAATGCAAATTAAAAAGACATAAATGGTGTAAGTAATTTTTTATTTTTGTGGAAATGTTTTGTGACTGAATGTTTAACGGATCCTTTCCATTTAACAAGTGCAAACTATGTATCTTTAGTTCGTACATTCCTTTTATTCCTTTTGTCTTTTAAATATATTCAACTTTTGCAAGTGTCTTTTGACTTTTGTATGTGATTTTGTGGATCAATGAAGGAATGAATGAATATATATGTGTGTGTGTGTGTCTGCATGTATGTATCTCTAACTCTTTTTCTTTAATCATACCCACTCCAGTGGACTCTGTCTTTGAACCCTACAGATTCTTAACTACTACATTACCTAAAAGTACTTGTCTGATTTGAGAAACCTCTCCAAAACAGATTGGAGAGCAGGTCATTGTAGACAGTGGTGTGTGTTTATTTTGGAATTCCAGCTTTCTCATTTACAGGCACTTCTTATGTACTAGTTGTGACGTAACTAACCAATATACTGATCCATAATATTTATCTGTTTTCTTCATTGTTCACTTTAATACAGATTGATGTGAGCTGTCGTTGTTACCATCATTTACCTTTGATTAAATGCCAGTCCATTTTATGATTTAAATTTGATTGCAATGCACACACACACACATATATTTGTTGTGTGTACTGGAGTAAAAAATGATTGTATAATAACTGGTGTACAATCGTTTGTGCGACCAGCGCAACATATTCGACACATAATTTGCATTTTGTCAGATCGAAAATGTTCATATAATTGTAATTACATCTTTGCTGCTAAATAGTTTATATTTATTTTTACATTATCTTTTCATTCTATTTTTAATCTGAAATTAAATTTTAGAAATCAAGAATTGTGAACAAAACTAGTTTGAACACGTCAATGCAGTTGTCTATTCTGTGCCGGGCTTAGTCGCATCAAGTACAAAAACGAAGAAAGAAACAACAATTTGAGACCACATTTAATTCACCGTAATAACATCCAAATAAATCAGTTATTTTAACTTCACTACGCCTTGATTTATGGAGACTAATAAAAGATGATCTTGACAGACCGTGACACGGGAACTTTGATATTTGTTTACCAACCATATTGCGACTTAACGTATGTGTTGACATTATTTTGTCAAAAATTATCAAACGCCTCAGTCATAAAAACCGGTGTAAGGTTTCATTTTCTACATACAGAGTTTAAATGTAAAGCAGGCTCTTTGGGTTCAGGTAAGTTATTTCATTTTTTTTTTAAGTTTTGAATCGTATCCGCTGAAACATAAATTTAATATAAAAAAACAGATTTGAAGATAATTCTGAAACTATTAATTACAATTAATAGGTGAGATACATGTATAGACAGACAGACAGACAGACCCGCCGGTAGCCCTGTTAAATTGTGATTTTTATTTTATTTCTTTATTTTCCACTAATATATTTCTGTTTTTAACATGAGGCTCTCCAAGAAAAGCATCTTTCTGTCCGCTCTTTCCCGACATATGTGTTGTACCTGACACACGTCAGATGATTTAACATAATGGAACAAGAGATACCATAAAGCACCAGGGAAATGCTCTCCCAAAACGATTCTTAGACATTTTATGTCGTGGCTCTGTTCTCATACACAAATGTGTACACAATTTGTATGTTGATACATGTGAAATTTAACAGAATTGTGTATTAACAATTTTTAAATTTTATTTTGGTAATGCAAATGTGGCATTTTTCGGACATCTTTTTATGGGGGGGGTTTACAAGATTCTTATTATAAAAAACTTAGTTTTACGAATCTTATTGTATTGAGTAGAAAAGTTTATATTATTTGTAAGGGTATATACTATAAAAGACTCATTTAACCCAAACATTTATAAACTTTAAAAAAGTTGTCGATCCGAAAATACCATGGACATAAAGGATAAGCATTTGAAAAACTTAAAATTGCAATCGATATTTAAAATGCGCATGTGTTTATGATTTCCCTTTTGTCTATGGACTAGCCATTTTATGCTAAACATGGCCCTATTTTGAAAATAATGTGAAGTGGTCCACATGAGGTACGCAATTCTAATTTTTACAGTATATACAGGTATAAATGCTTAAACGTGGAATATACAGGTATAAATGCTTAATCATGGAATATCGTTTTAGTTGCCACATGTGGACCATGTGGAAAAAAATACATGTTCGTTTGCGTTGATTGGAAGCTTGCATCGCTATAATGACTAAGCGGTACATGCATCTAAACTGACGTTTCTGCTATGATGCACACAAAAATGATTCTGACGTAAAACAGATTGATTGACTAGTTGGATTATAGTGGTGTGCGCACGTTGTGCATGTACCTCTGTAAATGGTCGCACAGCGACCTGATAATTAATCATGGGGGAAGGAAAAAGAGCCTCATCCCCCAGGCGTTTTTGTGTACAAGGTACACTGGTAATTATAGCCTTCAGCCGCGGGTCCTTTTGGTTCCCATTGCGGTCTGATTGGAAGGCTGTTTCATGAGTGGGAATGGACCCACGCGCTCATGTTACTAAAATAAATTTTCTGTTTACCAGCCACTGTGGTGTCGACCAATGCAGTTGTAACGTCAGTCGCGATTGGTTGGTGACAATGACGTCACACTGGGACACCAATTTTAGGTGGGTGGAAATAGTCCCACATGTCCGCCCTTTGTAAATAAACAGTGTTATACATTAAGAATTTGTTATCCTGGCATATGTAAAGATTGCATGAATACCTGTGTCTTCCATATATAAATTTGTATTGAGAATTGACTGTAGAACCAAAATATAGCATCGAATAAGTATATCAACAAAGTTTTGGAGGGGGACTTTAATTGCACTATTATAAGATTTGCGTATATCAGAGTTTGCATTGGTGACTGTATGACAGAAATTGCTTTAAAATTCAGTACCAAAACTGCTGGAAAATCACCTAAGAAAGCAATTTGCGTGATACATAAATATTTAGTTACATCTGTCTTGACATATATCAAAAGAGGATTTATTTATTTTATCAATTCAATTAAGACAGACGCATTGCAATTCGACATTAATAAATGTCAAATTAGTTGTCCGCAGTCTTTCCTATTATGTTTTATGTGCCGTCTTCAAAATGTATCTGAGTGTTTCATGTTATCTGGTTGCCAGATATCATGGAACATATAACAATCTATCAGTGGAATGATTCGTGTGTATTGGTTGCCAGATATGACAAATATAACAATTTATAAATGGAACTAACTCTATATAAAGAAAAAGCTGAAATAAAGCAAATTATTGCTGTATCATAGTTGTACGTTGACTATGGATAAGTAAGAAAGCAACAGAGTTATAGTGTTGTTCTGCTGTTAACGCCATTTTTCCGTACTCGGTAGGCTAAACATGGCTGCCAGTATATATGGATATCGGTAGAAACCGGAAAAATCCCAAGAAGAACCACCTACCCATGGAAAGCTACTGGCAAACTTTCTGACATACCCACGTTGGTCTAGCCTGAGAGTCGACCCACGCAGATAGAGGTGAAATGTCTGTAATCTGTAAACGTGAGCGCCTTAGACCACTCGTCCACTAGTGACCCTATACTATAGTTATAAATAATGTCTGACGTATACGTATTCGGTGGTCGTTAGTGGAGATGTTTTATCGCACGGTGTGTGTTTGAGTCCCATTCCCGCCTATGTCATGTTCGTGTTCGTATATATATTGTTTTCTTATTAAACGTGATTATTTGTTAAATAAATATCTCACATGAAACATGCTCTATGGTTTTTCCTTTATCCTCATTCAAAGAAAATGATCATCCTGCTCTTAAATTGTTATATTACTGTTTTTCGTTCCTTCTTTAAACGTGCGTGTGCATTTCTCATAGTGCACCTGTTTTGTCTGCAGTAAAGGAAGCAGATAAACTATATGGACGAAGAATATTTTTTCATACCAATATGAAAATTGATTTTACTTCTAACTCAAGGATGAGATAAAGAGAGCAGGCGAATATTAATATTGTTCATCGCATGTTGACATTCTCTTGTATAATATTAAAGTTCCAATGAAAATGTCCAATTTAGTTTACATTATC
This sequence comes from Sinohyriopsis cumingii, assembly GCA_028554795.2. Classification (NCBI taxonomy): domain Eukaryota; kingdom Metazoa; phylum Mollusca; class Bivalvia; order Unionida; family Unionidae; genus Sinohyriopsis; species Sinohyriopsis cumingii. The sequence goes on along the minus strand of CM068842.1, from coordinate 21,098,649 downwards.
AATTTGTAATGCGTGTATTTTATTACGTAATCATATTATTTACTGACATCGAGTTTGCCCATCAATCACAGCTAGTTAGCAAGCTCACAAATCTTCCAAAGGGCGTGAACGACAGACTAATGAAACTTAACCTCCATGCCCTATATCCGGATTCAGCCTAGCAGACGAGAACAAGGCAACACTGTTCCCTAAAGGCTTAGTGTTGTCAAAATGAAGCAGGATAATATGAAACAGGCATTTGTTGAAGAACCGTGGAGGCAACTGGATACAATCTACTGTATGTACTCAACTGCACCTACGCGTTAACATTAAGACTGGTTTGATCATAATGATGCTGCCCTGCTTAGAACACAACACTTTATTATCTACGAAGGTAGCTTCGACAGCATCAAGAGGATTGTCCCATGTAAGCTTAGAGATTTGCAAGACTTCTTACTAAATAATAATAATAATAATAATAATAATAATAATAATCTGGACTTAGTACAACGCCTAGTCGTCAGAATCTCCACCACTTTACAATAGTAGATGACACATAAAACATATGCAACGATATAGTTATATAAACAAACACGGTCAAATTATAAAACAGCAACATGCTGATAACAATTAAGGAAATACACATTATTAAGTCTTTAGGTACGTTCTTGTAGTTGAAACAGGCGAGTTTTAAGAGCACATTTGAATGAGATCACAGTGTCCTTGTATATACGATCAACGGGCAGTTTTCTTCACGTCACTGAGCCACTGGTACGCAAAAGATTGCTGTCTGTATCAATTCGTTTTAGCAGTTGGAACAATCAGAATACGAGTATCTGAAGATGATAGTTTTATTGAATTGGAGCTATTCAACGACATGTATAATAGTGAACAGATTCTGGAACGGAAGTGTCGCCAGTGCAGGTTAAAGAGGGGTATAAGGCAGACAGGAATGACATGAAGAACTTCTATTTCCTTGGAAGACAATCTACTGATCACTGTCATCAGAAACATCTAAAATACTGAGTGCTGTCATCTGAACCATCCCCAGTCACCAATGGAGTCAAGTAGGGCTGAAAGTTGACCCCACCCTTCTTCAGTGAAATGCTCTCTGTCGTGCTTACTGGTGCCTTCCGTGATCATGATACTGGGATCGATATTAGCTTGATGGCAAGTTCGTCAGTGTGAGATTACATGCTAATTCAAAGTGACTGGAAATTATTGCTCGTGACCTGCTATTTGCTGACGTCTGTTCCATGATTGCCAAATCTGAGTCTGACATTCAATACAGTATAGACCATTTCTTTTCAACTTACAATTATTTTGGTATCATAACCAGCATCAAGAAGACAGATGCACCAATCTGCACCATGAAAGCCTTGCGTAGAGCCTACTGTCACTGTAAATAGCCAAGCCCTCGTGGCAGTGGACAAGCTCACATATCTCGGGAAAGCACTGTCACGTGCAGTCTACATCGACCATAAAACCAACGCACATAATTGCTAAAGCAATTGATCTTTGGCAGACTACGTGCAAATGTGTGGGAGAGCAGATGGATGATACTATAAAGAAAACCTAGTGTCAACAACGCAATTGTGCCTCCGACCCTGCTGTACGCTTGCTCAACCTGGCCTGTGTGCAGCCGATATGCAAAGGAAATGACTAATTATCACACGGGCTGCCTGAGAAACCTGATTAAGATAGGATGGTAGCTAGCTCAGGGTCTCCGACACTGCGATTATTACACGGTTCAGCATTACAAGCATACACACTCTACTACAGACATCACAGTTGAGATGGGCAGGCCACATCACCAGGATGTCAGACGATTGACTACCAAAGAAGATTTACTACGGCAAACTGAAGGAAGGAAAGCAATCTCAGGGTGGTCAATAGAAACGCTTCAAAGATTCCCTAAAGTCATCCCTGAAACACTTTATCATTGACCCTGGGCCATGGGAAGATCGTACATATGATCTCTCCAGCTGGTGAAGTCTCATCCATAATGGAGCTACAGACTTTGCACGGAAAATAATTGTAGACACAATATTCTGTTCATCGCAATATGGTAAATACTGCTTCAAAGCTGTATTCAATTTCTTTAATGTCATTTTAGCACTGTAAATATTGTAGAGTATATTTCACTGCGGTGCATGTAATCGTGTGTATTAAAATAGTACCTTCCAATATACAATATATTTTCCGTACAGATAATGAGACTTATTCTATCTATATTATATGTGCGTACGGTTCAGAATTCTATCACAGACCTTGAATTCGCCCAAACCACGCGGTGTCGGCATAGATTAGTCGCGTTGCAAATGGGCTAGGAACATTAAGCGTAATTGTATCGAAACCTTCATACCTGAACTCGGAATATTATTATACCCGATGATGGTATAAGGTCTGTCGGTATTCAGCGAACCAGTGACAGGTCGGGTTTCTTATTTGTCACTCGAACGAACGGTTTAACATTCTCAGATTATTGCTAGCAGAAAACGCGGGGTATTTGATTTAGCGTCATTATGTCTTTTATGCTGTGTGAACATGTTAGTGGTGCCTTTAAAAGACTTGAGTCCATGCGTGATAGGACCGCACTCCTCATTTTCATTGTAATATTGTTATTATGAACCAATACACCCTAGGTTCCCTGTAAGAAACATAAAACAAACTTTAATTCTCAGCATCATTCCATTGCCGCTCAACATTCTTTGGATTCTTAAAACAACTTGAAGGCCCATTCTTACCTTCGAGCATATTTAGGACCCCGAATCCCGTTGAACATTCTCATTGTAGTCAAATTATGTCAATTATCAGAATTGTGATGGTAATCATACGCCATCTTTATTTCTTTAACACTGAACAAAAAGAATATAAAGCACAAAAACACAAATAGATTACTTAAGATTATTTGGCAGCCACCTGATAAAGTTAGCCGCCAATGACTAAGCTGAATACTACTAATGGGAACATACATACATACATACATACATACATACATACATACATACTTACGTGCATAGATACATGCATAAAAACAGACAGACATACACAGACACACAAACAGACATACATACATACCATCCAACCAGCTCTCTGTACGATATCATACAACACTGTAACATACCTTACATACCATAGGATATACACACTGGGACAATATCATCAACTGGCTGCATATAGTCATACTGAGCACCTAAAAGTAGCGAAATGTCACAAAGAAACTTGTATATGCATTAGCGATGAGTTTTACATGAATAATTAAAAATATCCACGTGTGCATATTCTAAACTGCATTCACATGTCGAAATAAGCACAGTGTGAAAAATGTTTCATGTGTGCTAGTATGTTTTTGAACTACCTTCAGATATGGTGCATACTTACATACCATGCATATTTACACACGAATGGGAATTCATTCAAATTACAAACTTTAAACTCTCCGGTAAATTTCTAAACGTTGGTAAATTTGGACACCTGTAAAAAGTGCATGTTAGTGGGGTATAATACGTTAGTGACCACCGTGTTTTCGTTGTTCTTTTACTTTAAAGTTAGCCTTTTCCTTGATATATCGCCATGATTCTCTTGTTTCAAAGAGATCTTCTTGTATTAACTTAAATGATACTGATGTTCCAAACACTAGTAGAAAAATAATATATTTATTTCTATTTCGTACACAGAATTTACATAACTGCGTCTACTGGAAATATTATGTCTACAATGCATCAAAGGAACAGCTCATATCTTTTTCGGCTACTAGTCTATTTCATGGGTGTAACACAGCTGCCAATAGTGAGTACATCACCTGTGAATGTCTCCACAACAGGTCCTACGACTATACCAGGAAACGAAACGGTCTATACTTCGTCAACATTGACGAGTTCCGCTACAGAAAATACAGCTCTATTTGCATTCATATCAGCTTCTAATACAACGACGCAATTTGTAACTGCATATACAACACATGCTCTGACTGTTTCTCAAGGAAATAATTCGTCCATGTCAGGGATCTTCCCCACAATTGGGTATGTACCTACATCGGCTGAAAATGCAACAGCACATATTGTGACTACATATACAACCGGAGCTCCAACGACTTTACAAGGAAAAGAGACGGTGGATCTTTCGTCCACAGTTGCAAGTTCCTCCACTGAGAACACAACTCCGGACATCGCTACATCGGTTTCTAATACAACAACACAGTTTGTGCCTGCATATACAACCGCAACTCCGACGACTTCGCTGCAAAGAGAGACTATTCTTCCTCCACTAATGCAAATTCTTCTGAGGGAATCTCAACATCAGCTCCCAACACAACGTTGCTTACCATTACTGACCATACCACAAGTACTGCAAGCGAAACGGCTACAAGCTTTGATGCAGAAACGACATCATCCGTTAGCAAAACACCCTCTACCACATTAATATCGATAAATGAATCTCCCTCGGAGACAACGACAATCCATGAAGCATCATCCACTACAGGGACAAATTCAACTACAGGGAAAACTTCAACCACCCAGTGCACCACAACAACGACCAAACAGCCTAATAACAAATGCGTGATAGACGGTAAGAAAGCTGCTCTTCACCTCTGAGATCTAACTTGTATCCCTTGTTTGCAGCCAAATGTTTAAAGATCAGATAATTTTATGGTACACCTTCAAATGGCTCATCATTTTGTTTGATTTGTTTTTCTTTTTTTTATTTTTGTTTCTTATTGCTTTAACTTTTCTTTTTACATTTACTTAGTGTCGTCTTTTTATATATGAAGTTTCATAAAACACGCAGGACCCTAGTTCTTTATAAATTTGGAAGACGTATTTGTAACCTTCTAGCTGAAGAAATACTCGTGCAGATATTTAGTTGGAAAGTACGTGAAACCTTGCAGCCTTTCAGGCGACACATCCACAAAGCAGATCAGAGAGCAAATGGTTTTAGCTTACAAAAGCGTATTATATTATGTACAAATATCGTATAAATGACATATTTTAATTACATATTCTGGAAAATGTCTTAAGACAAACGTATTGTGTTGTGTCCTAGTCAGTGAGATATATTTCAAATTCTAAAGCAGAATTTGGACTATATTCCACGAAATATGGGTAATAATTTTGTTTTGTGGTCAAATCGATCTCAGAACTCTGATGTAGATAGGGAACGACCTAACAGGATGGTAATATATCTCATAAAACATTATTTGGCCAGGTTTTACAGTTCTGGCTTAGTACGATATTTTCAAATCCACCCTCTCCTAAATGGAAACGACAACACAGAAACGAAAGAAAAATCTGACATTTCTAGCACGTTCGCAAAAACACCAATCTACTCGTACTGGGAGGAACGTATACACTAAAACAAACATCACTTTACACTGGATCTAACGCGCGACAACATCATCTGAACAAAAATATATATCCAAATGCTCCATAAAAATGAGCATTATTTCCAGTAAGATTCCTTTTCTTCCCTGGTCAGTATGTCGGAAAATTGAATAGCTACACAAAAGGATCAACCTTCATAAATCTGATTTGATGACAAAGAAGCCCGGTCGCAGAACACTTCTCCTCCCCATGCCACACTTTCATTGATATAACACTTACTGCTATTGCTCACAACCCCAACTGGAGTTCCCAAACCAGAAAGTAAATGAATCTTACTTGATACACCGCCTTAGAACATTGAAACCAAGCGATTTAAACCAAGAAAACTAGAAAAAGACAACCATGCACAAATAAAATAATCTTTTGCAGCCAACACATCTTTTTAATAATTTTCTAAATTTGCTTAATAGCCTATGACTACTATAACAATGAAATATCCGGGATATAATTTGCACTTACATCAATTTGCATAAAATAACACATGTGTTATGGCTCATCGAGTTCCAGATCAATACAGATATTTTCCAGAAACAGCAACAAGCTGAAATAAACTAGCTGAAACATAATAAAATTAAAAGGTTTAATTCCTGGAGAAACAGCCATGTAAAGTTTCCCAAACATAACCGTTTTTCTATTTGTTTGTCTTGTCTATGTTTTGTATTTGCCTTTGAAAAAGACTCATTCAAGAGTCGAACGCCCTCAAGCAAGTAGGATACCAGTTACGCACTGTTCGTTGTCAGCTTATTGGATTTATCCTAATCAATCCCTGACACACGTGATCCTTTGCTGGATCCAGTGCACTTCAAGGGATTGTTATTCGCCATATGATTGTATTCTTTATATATATATATATATATATATATATATATATATATATATATATATATATATATATATATATATATATATATAATTTTTTTAAGCTGTACCCAATGGATGTATTTTTGAATTCAGGCAGAGTGGTGGATATTGAATGTAACCTACCATTGTAAGAGCATATTTAAATACTTTAAAAATCATATACAGGTTTCAAACATAAACCGTGTAATCGAGATTTTTCTGTGTCTTTTGTGTTGCAGATGCTGACCTTTTGAGACAACTTCGAGAGGAACTTAAAACTGATGAAGGATGCGTAGATTAAATCTATAACGACACTAGAAAACATCCTACCTTTGGAATTGGCCACAAAATCACGTGAGATGACCCAGAGTACGGTAAGCCGTTGGGAACAAAGATCTCCAATAAGAGGATCAAGGAAGCGTTCAAAGCCGACGTTAAGGCGGCTATATATAGTTGCTGTAAACTTTTCGATGATTTCCAAAACCTACCGAAAGAGGTCCAGCTGATTATCTTGAACATGAGGTTTAATCTGGGTCATTCGGGATTGGAGAGATTCAAGAAGTTTCGAGAGGCTGTTAATAATGGAGATTGGAATAAGGCGGCGGATGAAATGGTAGGCAGTACTTGGTACACACAAGTAGCTGGCAGAGCCCAACGGCTCGAGAAAAGAATGAGGAAAGTAGAGAAAAAGTGTTGATAAGTGTACCTTGTTTGGACGCTTTTTCCGTTTCGTTTTCACGAGTTGTTAAGCTGGATTCAGCTTATCTCTGCTAAACATATGGTGCATATTCAATGCTTACACGTTTTGTTATATGTGTAACTGTTGTATTAATAAATGGCGGTGAATTAAGTATTTTAACGTGAGTGATATGGAGTTATTTTCCATAACAATTAACAGATTATAAACAAAAGCATCGCTGGCGATATATGAAATTTTGCCCTGCACAATGTCATCTAAACATAACGACCAAGACAGGAACAAACCCAACAATAATGCCGAGAATGTTGAACAAGGAGAACTGTATCCGATTGATACATACTAGTAGAATGAACAGAGAAAAATAGATTATGCCCTTGAACATTTATGTGCCATTTTGCATTCCAAAATAGGCGTACAAAGTACAAAATAAATGTTCGACAGGATTTTGAAAATTTAACACTGTACATACATAACTACCAGTCACTCAGGCCAAACTCGTGTTTGGATTTGCCTGAAGGGGTTAGGAACAAACTAATAGGTTTTAAACAATGCACAACTTAAACAGTAGGTGTTTCTTTTTAACATTAATATTAAACTACCATTGTTGGATACTCATCGAGGTATACATTTTGACACAATCACTGATTTAAAAAAAAAAAATCATGAAGACGATATGTTAAAATTGTAAATGATTGATGAAATGTACACTTCCGTAAATAATAACCATATTCATTTAATCTTTCTAATTGAATTGTTCCTATTTTATATGGTCATATCAGAGAATCCCATAATAATTTTGACTTTGGCCAGAGTAGATTTCTTTTGTTTGCCTTTTCACATGTTGATCTAAGAGTGGTCCATCCACCTCGATCATTGTTCATATCAAACTAACTGTATCTACTATACTTTCGTAGCGAAGATGACCTAACCCGTATATAATCACTTCACAAAAGGTTGCCGAATGTCACAACCATTTTTTCTTAGCAAATATTTTGTACATATTGTACATTCATTTAGCTGTCTTCTACGCATTTCAATACATGTACTTCCAACAAAAATCGTGTCCATTTTTATAGGCATCTAAGGTATATGAATATGGCCTTAAATAACGGCTGATTCAAAGTACCTGATCAAGTACCTGTACTTGTACGAAGCGATATGCCGTGAACATAGCGTTGTGATAGAGCGCGAGGAACTATTGTACTGCAATAAAGAATGTGAGATTCTAAATCATATATTTCTTGCTGAACTTCTCGTTGGATGTTTTGTCCGGGATCACAACTTTTCCTCGGAAGTTACGGCAGCAGTTGGAGCGGTATGGCATGTTGGAGATTCTTGCGGTTGTAATTATTTTATGCTCTAAAAGGTTTAATATAAACAATAAATGATCTAGAATACACTGGACACCGACTGACGAATGAAATTATCTCAGGTATTGAAGCTGCAATCCATATCTCTATGTATGAATATTGGAGGAATAGACGTTGCAGCTAAGCGCCATTGTTTGTACAAAGGGACAGTGACGTTCATGCTAATAGAAACTACATTAAACCAGTTTGCGGAACTGATAATGAGAAAGTAAAACACATTGACATGTTGTGATATTTACTTGAACCAATATTTATAATAGATATAGCGATGGAAGATATCATTCGTGTCGTGCCTAATAAAAAAGGAAAACATTAGGAACGATAGACCTGAAAGCATGCTTATATTTTTCTATACACTGCATAAATTATGAGAACACAAAATTTGGCTACAGTGTAGAAAATTCAGTATATATAATGCCTAAAATGGGATCAGTTTACACGAATCCTTTTAAAACACTCTCATGATCACGTACAATTTTTATATGTTGTTTATTGTGATTTAGAAAGTATCATTGTACCACATTGTGATATGGAGGTCGGATCCTCGGTGACACCGGTAAGGTGTTCCAGAGCAATGACAAAGCTAGCTGATCTAAATAACTAAGTACGTTCCATCAGGGATCTGTTAGTACCTACAATGAAATGCATATAGGTTAGAAATCAGTCTTTGAGAGCGTTACTAGTTTCATTCAATTTCTACTACTCGTTTAGTTAGGTAGGAAAAATAGCGTTGCAACAATTTTAGTATTCTCAGAGGATGGGGAAAACAAATTTACCTCAACATTTGTTTCGAAACAATAGAAGATATCAAAGTTTCCGATCATGATCGTATAACTGGAATATTTAGAGGTCCTGCTCATAATAATTGTAACTTAATGTGAGTGTGTGTGTGTGTGGATATGATCAGAACTCGCATTATGATATACAATTCTTATAATTTCCTGTTTGTATCTCCTGATCGAATAATGAGAGTAATGTCTTCAAATCATAATAATATAAGTATTAGCTCCATTTGAATATCTTTTTATCCACCGGCTTGTGAGTGATTCCATACCGCTTTCACAATTCAACGTTTTGACGTTAAGGAACTGCTGCACAAACTGAAATGTAATATTTAATCTGGTTACATGAAAAGAGTCATTTGCAATATTTCATTAAAACTTAGTTCATGGCGTGATACGATGCTTATTTATTTAATATTTAGCTAGTTTTGGTTAACTGGGTCTCATATTTATGATGCAGCTTTTATTATCGTCACGCATATCTTTCAACTGTTCTGAGTTGGGGAACGCATTTGATATTGGATTTGTGACATATTATTCTGTGAAATTTGATCCATTTTCAAAATAACATACTCAAGTGATAGCGATAATTATATGGTGATTCCAAAAGTATAATTAATTCTAATAACATAGTCTCACAAAAGTAATAACAGGGCCTGAAAAATCCCCCTCACAGTCTTAAGCAAATGCCCTTGATGTCTACATCAGGTCTGGACGCTGATCAATCTCCATTGTCCGTCTACCGATCTGTATAACAGTTATTAGGATCTCATCTTGGTCCCAGGCTATCTTCACAAAGACTAAACTCGGTGAGTCAGCAACTACCTGGATACATTGTTGTCCTCTTCACACACACACAAACACACGCACACACGCACACAACCCAGAGGGAGGGTAATAATTTCACATTTTATGTACTTATTTTTCTCAATCGTTCGGAAAAATGAAACCATTAAAATCGAAAGCAAAATAATGTAAATTTGTATTCTATAAAATGACATTCTTTGCATTACATAACTCCTCTTCCTACTTTACAATATTTTGCGGAAATAAATTTATGACCAGGTTTAGTTCTCTCCAAAGGTCACATAAAGTAAAAGTTTTAGAAAAAAGCATTTCATATTGTCCAAATGACTAAATATATACGTCTCAACATATACGCTATAAGTTCCAAAAGCATTTATTTAGGCAAAAGTTATTCTTATACCTCTCGTTGGGTTAGCATTTGTGATTCTAATATTGAAATTTATTAAATTGATATATCATAAGTGAATGTATTTTGTTTGAACAGACAGTTGTCATCTGTCCCGTCGGACTGACAGCTGTCATCAAAAGGTTGGAGAGTATTCATCAACACCGTGCAGGTGCCAAAAGAGCACAAACCAGTGAAGCTGAGAACATGGTGATACGCAGTCAAATTCACCGTCAGACAGGTCAAGTGGGATGCAATGTTACCGTGCCTTTTCCTCTAGCTGACATGGGTAATGTGGTCGCCAGGAAAATCCTCGAACTGATTTCATGTCACAATCCAGAAACAGATCTCTACAAAACAGCAGTATGCGAAGGCATTTTAAAGGAAACTTCTCCAGGAATCAGTCCTAAAGGTTTCCATAGAAACTTCGTACATAAGTCAACTTCAGACAAGATGAAACATTGTTTCTCCATGAACCAGTTAACAAACAATCAAGGTTTGGGGAAGGGCTTCAGAAAATGCAACTGTGGAACAAACAAGCGCCATACCAATCGGTGCGAAAGATTGTAAGCAAAGGCAAAATGTTACAGCGGCTGCTATGTTTCGCTGTCCTGCCCTAAACAAGTCAAATAATTGGAATTTTGAAGTTGGATGCGCAAGTTGGTGTCATTAATTTGTAATAGATAAATTCATAGTTCGAAACAATTGTTGTCATTAATTTGCAATATATTGCCAAGTTTGTTGAGCAAGTTCAAAAAACAATTCAGTATCATAAACGAAAATGTGCTTAACTATAGCTGACTTTCCTATTGGTAGAAAGATGGTATGAGCGCCATTTATTTGATGAAATAACTGCACTATTTGTTTAAGTAATATTATTTCATGAACTCGTGAGTGAATCAGTGATTTCGCGAACTTATATGGAATTTCACGAATTTCGCGAAATCACTGATTTCACATTTGTACTGCAATATATATATATATATATATATATATATATATATATATATATATATATATATATATATATATATATATATATATATATACGCACGTTCCTAAATATGTTATATTTTGATAATTTCGCTAGATTTGATAAAATATATATACCATACATGGATGATGTACTTTTCACTTACAAGTATAAAAATGATATGAACTTTCACTTCAGCATTCACACGTTAGGTGTTCTGTACGACTATTACGCACAAACTATACAATAATGCTTTGCACCTACGAATGTCCTTATGAAACTCTATAAACTTCACCCCACTGACTATTATTGTTCACAAGAATTAGTACAGGATACCAACGTAAATTCGGTTTTCAGTGGGAATTGTTTAAGATTATGACATTTTGCAGATAATAGAGTTATGAATATTAGCTGGAACTAGTTTGACACAAAATACAAGCAAATAACGATTTCAATGCGGACGAAGATGGTAAGAAAACACATGGTGGCAACGTCCAAGTCATGCAAAGCAAATATTTTGCTGTCCTGGAGAACACCGATTTGCTTGTTATTCATGCTGTGATTGTTATCTCTTCCAAAGCCCACAAAACCAACAACAAAGGTGAAAAAGATAGGTTAGGATCAAGGTCATACTTTTATTACCTAGGCACGATAATGTATATGGACAGGGTATGAGTGAATGCAAAACTGTAATTAATTATACATGATATAAATGTTGAACATGATGGGTAAAATTAAATCAAATCTAAATACCCGACAACATAGTTACTGACTGCATATTTGAAGTTGATTTGAAAATAACTTTAGAGTTGCGTGGTTACTTCCATGACTACGCACATGATCCAGAGAACGAAAGATTGATTCCACCAAAATCAGTATCTCTCTTTCAAAAGGAAACACTTGTTATTTCAATGGTACAAAACCACATGAAACTCTTTTGTGCATTGAAAATAACAATTAAAAAGAAAATAAGTAATACGTTCCAGAAACTTAAAGATTTACTTTCAAATTTTCAAATATCCTTAAAAGTGTGAAAGATACACATAATTGAACAAACAATATTGGCTGACATCGTGCATAAAACTGAATGCAAGAATCTAAAACTGAAGTCCAAAAGGACTACATCGAAGTGATGGATGATTCAGTATTTTGAAAGCAAATGGAAACATCTTAGATAGGCGACAACACTAAAAGAATGTACAGAGGACAATAATTGTATGATCTGTCAAAAAAGATATATCATTCGCCTGGAGAACACTAATAAAGAGAAATTCATCTTATCCCAGTCGATCTATGATGTTAATATGTCAGACCGATGGACATGTTAGACTATGATTTTACAACGGGAAGATAATTCATGACGGGTACTGATTTAGTGTGCATCTGAATAAAAACACAAAACTGTTAAAGCGATAGGAAGGATGACATCATGGTGCATGAAATAGATCACTTTCATTTCGTCTGTAACTAGCAAAGTTATATTCAAACACTATTCCCTTCGCTTTCGTATCCATGCTATAGAAGACAGCCAACAAGCATATGTTTTCTGCAAAAATTTTGATCACTAAATTATAATTTTGCACGAACACTCATATGATATTTCATAATATCCACAACTACAGGATACTCTTGTTACGTTAGCTGATTTCCTTTATCCTCATGAATATTCATACAGTAGTCACGTAGGAACAAAAAGGTGATTGTTGCTAAATAACAAGCAGTAGCAGGTAGGATGCATGGCATGGAAATGTGTAACCTTTCCCTCTAAATACTTAATTCACATGTTGAATGTGTTACATGCACTCCTACATCACTGCGCATAATGGCCATTACCATTGTGGTAATTCAAGCATCAGTCAAAACAAAACCGAAATAATAACCATTGTAGTAATTCTGCCTTTGATTTGGTAGAATAACACATACACACATATTTCTTTGTTTTATTTGGTAGAGGAACACATAAACATATTTCTCTTTTTCTTTCATTTGGTAGAGGAACACATACACACATAATTCTCTGTTTGATTTGGTTGAAGAACACATATATCTGTTTTATTTTGTAGAGGAATACATACACATATTTCTCTGTTCATTTGATAGAGGAACACATACAGACATATTGCTCTGTTTTATTTGGTAGAGGAACACATACACACATAGTTCTATGTTTGTTTTAATTGGTAGAGGAACACATACACAAATATTTCTCTGTTTGTTTTATTTGGTACAGGAACACATACACACATCTCTCTGTTTCTTTGATTTTTGCGAGGTACACATACACACATACTTTTCTGTTTGTTTGAAGGCAGATGAACACATACACACATATTTCTCTGATTGTTTGATTGGTAAAGGAACACATACATATATGTCTCTGTTTCTTTGATTAGGTAGAGAAACACACACACATATTTCTGTTTTATTTGGTAGAGGAACACATACACATTTTTCTGCATTGCACTGACTACCATATAATCTAGCGATACATTATACAAATTGATGAATAAAACCAAGGAATAAATGCATGGTATGAAGTATTCTGTCATAGTATTTGATAATATACAAATTGATGAATAAAACCAAGGAATAAATGCATGGTATGAAAGATTCTGTCATAGTATTTGATAATATACAAACTGGTGAATAAAATCAAGGAATAATATTCGCTGTCACGAAACAAGCACTGCAATTTAATATACTTGGAGCAGCCGTATTACGATCTTCCAAGACATATTTCACGCAACACGGGCTGCATTGTTTTGTTTTCTTGCTTAGACAACCACGATATACATTCTACTGCACGAGAGCATTGTCATAACATAGACTGATGAATTTAAGGAATGCTATTACGATATTAAAACCAGGCAAGACTCATACGTTTCTAGTATTCCATTGAGATGCAGTAGAGGTTGCTCAAATATATCATTGTGGCTTGGACAAATTGTATTTGCCAGAATAAATCTTGTGACAAAGATCAGCGTGTGGGTCAATGCTATTTATTAAAACATGCAGTACGATGTCATTTGTCTGAGTAGAGCAGTAAAAAGACAAGACTGAAGATATGAGAAAATACGTGGATAAAAAGCAACAATTGCACATTTATGTTCTTGCAGTCAAACATTTGCGAGCGAGAATTTCTGCTCAAACGTTATGTTAGCCAGTAACAACAGTAATAACTAAGGCATCGTGTGTACACAATATAATACAGGACAAACACATTAAGAACCAAACTGTTACTGATTTGTCTTAGCAAAGCTGTTTCTTGTGCTAAATACCAAACAGAAAGTCATGAACATGTATCAGAGCAACATCTTCAAAAACTACAAACATTAATAGAACAGACGTCACATACGTAGGCACCGCATATAAATCAACTTTTTAGGTGGCCATATCTAAGGCAGCATGAGATCAGAATGATATTCTATGGCTTGATGATCATACCGAAAAGAGATGCAAAAAATGGATTTTCCTACATCATCTTTTGTTATGCTGGGAAATGGTCTTTAAAGAACCCAAGTGTGAACTCATGTAACTTAAGTGTGTTTTGTGCAGACAGACCCCAGGGAACGTTAAGCTCTTTGACGAGTCTCTTTTTGATGAATCTACTACATAAGATGAGTACATGGAGTACGTGTTTATTGTTTCGCATTAAAATAATAAAGCTGGAACAATAATTATTGATACTAGAAATGAGTATGTCTGCTTCCTCGCTAAGCTTTTCTTGAAGTCAGACGATATTTACAAAGTACAGCTGCTCGAAGTCAGACGATATTTACAAAGTACAGTTGCTCCTATTTGCTAATTTTGCAGACGCTGCAAATGTAGCTTTGGCAGACAATGCTTGGAGCTCCATCAAGATTGCGCTATGTCAGCTTAATAATCACAACGTACAAGACATAAGTTGTATTATAGGACACGGAGAGTATCGGCTTACTCGTCTTTATCACTATGATCAATACAGAGTGAAGAAAAGCAGCCGTTATCATTTTCATCAAGATATTGTTTTATCTCACCATGAGCTCAGGTTATGGACAAATCAAGTATATATCGTCTATATGTTTCCTCTGTAACATGTGAGTGAAACGTTGATTTGCTCTATCCGCATCATCATGCCAACGATGGTCATTATATCTGGATTAAAAATATATATGTTCTAATGAGCCGCCAATACAATGAAACGCAACTGCATAGCGAAAGGTTTCTACCCGGTTTTTGTTGTTACGAATCTGAAACAGAAAGTGTGATACGCAACAAGCTTTGTAAAACTCAACCAGTAATGTATTTATCTATAATACAAAGTTAAAATATTTATTAAAACATTATAGGAACTTCCGGTATTACGAATTAAATCCCACATAACCCTATAATTACAGACACAAGTGATAATGATTAAAGTTCTGAATAAGATTTAGTGGAAATTCAAATTAAATCCAACGCTGGAAGTCTTTATTTGCCTGTGGTGAATCGTGTAGTGTTGATGTACCAACAGTCTTTTGTTGCATCACAATAATACAATCCAAGAATGCGGGAGGTCACGGGTTCTAACCCCGGCCGAGTAATACCAAAGACTTATTAAAATGGTACTAACAGCTGCCTCGCTAGGCGCTCAGCATTAAGTGGTTAGTGTTAGGACTGGTCGGCTTGGTGTTAGGATAATGTGAATGGGTGGGACATAATACTACATGTTTGTGGCATGATGCCCCAATGCCCAAGTGCTGGACATCCCTTTAAACTGCCACACTGAAGACATCGTAGCGATATGACTAAAATTGATAAAGCTAATATAAAACTCCAAATGACACACACTCATATAACTTGGTAGTAATAAGATTTTACCAAAGTAAAACTTTTCTCATGCATGTTTTGTTTTACTCTTGGCCCGTTTGACTCTAAACTATCAATGCAAAATATACAAATACGTTAGACGCAGAAAGACAATTATATGTTTTCTTGTTTGTGCTTGTTTGTGCTTATAGCTGCGTAACTTCACACACACACACACACACACACACATATATATATATACATATATATATATATATATATATATATATATATATATATATATATATATATATATATATATATATATATTCATTTGTCTCAGCGGATAACTCCTCGTATTGGACACTTATTAATTTGCATTGAAATCAACGTCCATTTGTACATGTATAATACATTATTGTTTTAAGCCAGGGAATAATTGTACATTCATCGGAAATTAAAGTTAACGGATCAACACGTATGAACAAAATAATTTAAAGCCATGGATACTATGATTTCTACTGTGCGTGGTGGGATATGGCGGCATAAAGAAAATGAAAGACATAGAAAACAACAATAACAACAACAATAACAACATTACTAATGATCATTACCTCGTCGTCGATATGATATTTCTATTTATTAAGTTATTTTAAGTCAGTGATGGACATATCTGAAAACATCTTCTATTTATGAATATGTACAAGTTTTAAATTGCAATGTTGATGCACTGTATGACTACATTTAAATAAGATTCAACAGAATTCCTACACTCTCACTTACATATACACATAGACACGGATACTCTCTCTGGGAAGGTATTAAATTGTACAAAAGGAAATATATTTATTGAAGCAATATGCTACTTCAATAGTTGTGCTGAATTTAAAACGAATATATTGACAATTAATTAGCTCCTAAATAAATCTTTCAGTAACTTTAAATTAAGCAGAATATGTTTGTGAAAGTACCACGATCATGATCATCATCATCATCGCTGTTTTTGTTGTTGTTGTTGCTGTTGCTATTCTTGTTGTTGATTGTCACATTCCAGTACAGCCAATTATTACTGTTTTTATACACAGAATGCCAATCTCAGAAAAGTGAATAATCTCTTATGCATAACTTTTCCCAACATTACGGAAAATAAAATCTCACTTTTATCTCATGATATCCTTGCTGAGATATAATCCTGAAATGGTCTCATAAAGCGATAGATATACGAGAAAGTTTTGGATGAAGACTTGTAACTGACACACATACATTAACATACATATACTAATTGTTGTGTGTGATGGCTCTTAGAGACCCTGGTATAGCATTCCGTATAGAGTACGTTTAATTTAACTATGCTGAATATATATTTAAATATTTTGAAGCCCTACATTCATAGCAATGGGTAACAAATCCAGAGTGGTATTGTATAATTATTCATAAAGAATATGAAATGTCGCAATGCATTCGAGGAGCCACATTTTATACAACTAGTTTGAACTAATAATTGAAACTAAGGACCTCATAAGAACTGGCCGAAGCTTTAAAACTGTAGACAGTGGGATATTACCTTCAATATGGAATTGCGTTATTCTCCACAATGACCTGAAGACAATGTTAGACATTGTTAAGAACGGTGCGGACACTTACACACGCACACACACACACACACACACACACACACACACACACACATATATATATATATATATATATATATATATATATATATATATATATATATATATATATATATATATATATATATATAAGACTGTTTCTTCATTCGGGACAGATACTTCAACACGTGTCAATTATTAAGTGTTACCTTTTACAACATGGTGGCAGAAGATGGTTTCCGTATGTATACATTGAAGAACACGGAATTCTTAAATAAAAGCATATTTTGAAACACATATTGTTCTGTTTTACAGTGTCATAGAACTGAAGCATACTGGGAATTTATCTAGCTAAAATATTAAATACGATAACGTCAGTACGATGTTTATTTACAGAGCATATGAGTAATGAAAACCGTACTCATTGCTCATCACGTCCACATAGGATATAACAAATCGATGCGCAAAAATGTAAACATCACAATGGATGTAGGAGTGTAATATCGTTCCTAAATGAAACAATCAAAGCACTGAATTTCAACAAATAAACACGTACTGTTAAGTCGTATATGGGGTCGTCGATACACAGCGATTCGACGGCGTTTGATCCAACGACTTACGTGAGGATTTCCACCTAAGCATTTGGTTATCTCTAATGATACTCCGCTTTACTACGAAGCCATGTTATGTTTATTTAATTTTATTATTTGTTATTATTTTTATATCTGCACACCGAATGACTGTGTAGATAGATGAGAATTAATTACTAGGTCGCCAATAGAGCGTGTCTGCTAGGCACGAGTGCATATCCCAGCGACTATGTGGCATCATTTTTGCTGTCGTGTGCTTAGTGGTGAGGGAATATGAACTGGTGTATTGCAGACAAGGCGATGGGTGGGTGTACTTAACCCATAAAAATTATCTAACATGTATGATCACATTATTTCTATTCAATATTAATTCTCCCTAGTATTATCAAGCATTCTATTGTACAAACCAGGGGTAGTACTTTCCGTTCTGTTCGGTGTATATATGTAATTCTCGATAATTTATCCTGTACACCTTAATTTCTCTCGTAAGAATCAGGAATGACTTTATTCATAAATAAGAATTAATTATTAGGTCGCCATACGAGTGTGTCTGCTAGGCACGACTGGGTATCCTAATGAAACGTGGCATCTTTTATTGACGATGCTTATCGTGATGGAATATGAACTGGTGCGTACAGGCAATGCGATGGGTGGTGCCGTTTACCCGAGGTCCTAGGATCGAATTTCCATAGAGTACAAATTCGATGTTCTCTAACCTGCATAATAGTTATATTTGTATTAAATATTAATTCTACCTAGCAATACCAACCATTCTTCTGTAGAATCCAGGGATAACACTACCTTTATGTGTGGTGCATATTTGTAACTCTCTCTCTCTCTCTCTCTCTCTCTCTCTCTCTATATATATATATATATATATATATATATATATATATATATATATATATATGTGTGTGTGTGTGTGTGTGTGTGTGTGTGTGTGTGTGCATTGGTCCGAATATTTATATGTATTTATGGATGATTATATAGAATTATAATGTGTAATTTATATGTATCTGTAGAAGTCTGAATGGGAATGTGTGATTGTTTATACATGCTACATATAGAGGATCTCAAATGGGTAACAATTTAATATTGAATTTATTCAACGAGTTTCTCAATTTAATATTAAATCATTACCCAGTTGAGATTATGTTTATCACATAGTTTTTATTTCAGTGGAAATTGTTTAGATAGAAAGAAGAACGAATAATTTCGTTCATCCTGACGGACGTTGCACCTTTCGTTTGTTGTGCATAACATATAGTCCCAAAAAGGTTGAACTAGTAAGATTAGATTGTACCATTTTACAAACTATAAATCAAAGAAAAAGCTTCCATACGAATAAACAGAACATTTTATAACGACAAAATCTTTTTTCAAAACAGAATAATCAATGCGATGTGATGTCACATTAATACGGTACACAGTAGCCCTCGAGTACATGTTTACCCTAAAATGTCACTTTCAGAACTAAACATTACATTGTTGCGATTTTTATGTGAAATAGGATTACTGGATGCAGAAATTCCCCCATTTACTGCAATGCATTTGTGACCAGATATTTGCAGCATTTGACTGGAACAATTGAATGTACAGAAGACGTAAACAAATTTCTTATTGAGTCGGATTTGCATCCCATTTTTTATACTGCGTAAAGTTGATGGGGTTGGATAAAGTTTTGTTAGTTAGGATATCCATTCATGTACAAATTTTTCTGTGAATAGGGGTGAGTTTATTTACTTCTGTACGTTTACCACGCTTGTATATACGGTGGATTCTATATGTTACAGACATACCGCTCCATCCCCCCACCCCTCCATCAAATAAGCAATACCCTTAGTTTTGCTTCTTATTGTTGTCCTTGTCTTGTAGTTTTACGCCATTTTTCTAATTATGATATTGTTATACATGACATAACAAACCCCTGTGGGGATAACATATCCATATTCAGACATCAGAGATAATTGTTCCTCAATTTACTTTTGCTAGTCGAGTTCAAAAATGGCCGCCAAAAATGTTCATTCAAAACCAAACATTCCAGAAGGCGGGGTTTAAAAACGTTTTCCCACGATCCCAGCCAATCAGTAAAGATGATACTGCACAATAATGTCATGGGCTTATTTGGACCAATCAGAATCACATAAAGTGATATTTTAACGTGTTGGTAATATCAAAAATATGAAACTACACATACTGTAGGAAACTATACCTACTAGGTGATACATTTGTTTTATTGTGTGCATCAAACATGCCAACATCAATTTTGATAACAAACTTAATGTGTACGTAAATGCATGCTGATAACCAATCGGCTAAATACAAATAAAGATCTTTCAAGGATCATTCAATCGCTAATAATGCTAATACAAATTTAATATATTTGCCCAAAATAATCTTCTATTATGTACGTACATTTTAAGTTATTATATCGTCCCTAAGCCTACGTGATCAAACATACGTAGGGAAACCAATACAACTAATTTGAAAGGTGTGATTCACCAATTTGTCTGTAATCTAATAACATTCATATGTACACCTATCTCTGCTCAATCTACTGAAGGTACACAGCTGTGTGTATGAGAGGGAGAGTTAAATTCCCGTTGAGAAACATATTATAACTCTCTAACATGTTTGCTATCGACGACGAAGTGTTTGAAAGAAGCTTCACATAATTTGTACACGTTCCCTCCTGTTAGATTAGGGGATAAACATCCCAACTCTCCTCCTCTGCTTTGTATAGAATTAGTAACTTATAACAATTATGTATGTGTAATTCAATCTTTGCACAAGGAAATCATACAAAAAAAATCATTTATATTCACCTACTTTATTTGGGTGACTTTGTAAGCAAGCTGACACGATATAATACCGGAATGGAAAGGAGTTAGATTAGTTAGTGGATAAACTGTTTTGATGTATTCAATAGGAGAAATAGATTACCAAGTTTTGTGTGATTCTGCATGATGATGTAGAGGGCACGGTGGATGGATAAGAAGACAAAACTTGTGCACATACATGCAGAAATAGCGTAGGACGGACGAAGGTTTTCAAAATGCCATTGAAGATGTTACAAGAAGTATTCAATAACCGTGATAAAAGGCATAATAACTATTCCTTTGTTTCAGAAAATATTTATAGTCGTGTGTTATTAAAAAATATAACTGTCTTTATTCTCAAAAGCTACCCATGATTCTTTTTAACTTTTCAAGAGTGTTCTTGTCTTTTGAAGGGTAATATCGTGTGCATGTACAGTATATGTTTTAAATGTTAATGTGTGTGATGTGAGTCTTAGAGTTGCCATTACCGTTTTTTTTTTTTTCTGTGTAAACACATCAAAATTTCTATCGGCATAAACATTGTAGAATCCTTAGCATTTTGATTCAAGGATTAATATTTACTAATCCTTCCAAGTCGTATTCGTCTTAATTGGTCAGGAACTTCGACCGAATGAGTCAAACTTAAACCAAACTGTGTATATCCAGCACGTGACAGCCAGCACGTACGTGGCTCACGGGTGCAATTGTATGTCTTTACATTAGAATACCAGAACTTAAATTATCGAAAGAGCACACAACACAGTGAGCACTTACGAAATAGATCGCTACCCATATTTCACTCTTCAGTGACTTTGGTTTCATTGTTTCACCTTTATTTCACAAGCACTGTTCATGTCAGAGTTATAAAACTAAATGATTATATTAGTAAAACATTTTATTAAAAGGTCACTTTGACAAGCATTTCACGTGTTGCTGACTTAGGTTAAGCTGTTGCTTTAAGTTTATATCCACATAGGCTTGTTACACCTTATGTGGATACTGTTACAGAATCAACAAATATGGTGAGTTAATATATTATGACCTGTATTACATACTAGTCACATTAAGTAACTGTAACCTATATTTCAACTGGTTTTTATTAATATTTTTTAAACTTAAAAATGTATGAATCATTAAAGAAGGTGGATGTATGCATCTCTCTTAACACCACACCATATAAAATGGTTACTGTGACCAACATTTCGCAAGTAAGTCTTTTGCATTTATCGCATTATCACATAGGGTTCCTATGGCATGCAATGTGCATATTAATAAATCTAGAGCAATACAACTTGCTGGAAGAGGATGCATATTGATGAGTACTGCTTCCTTCTTGCACACGTTTCCCACTATCTTTACGGCTCATATTTTACGCTTCTCTGACTCGAGTTAAACTGTTTAATGTTCCTTTCTCAGCCAATGCTAGAATTACTCAAACTGATGATGATATTTTAGTACCACACCCTTACAATAGAAAGCTTATAGTGACACGTCTTCAACAGGCTTTATGGTTTTTAGTTTAGCTCAAAAAAGCGAGTGTCTTGTCATGCTATATGCTGACTCTTCTTCATAGAATCATAAATCTTGGTGAGTAAATGCATGATAACAAGTACTACACCTTCATTGCAAATAGAAGACCACCACTCCGGTGGCCTAGTGAAGAGATCGTCCGCCTTGCTAGACATCACTATAAACTGCCACACTGGACACATTGTAGTGCTATGAGTGGAAAATTGTTAAAGCTACTTTAAAAGTCCAAATGACACACACACGCGCGCGCAGATAGAAGTATATGTAACATGTCCTTCATTCTTAAGCCACATTGTTAAACTGGTGTGTCTAAAATTTGTGTTTTGCTGCTGTTTATGTTCGAATCATGAAACTGACTCTTAGTACCATTACAAGCAAAGAAGGCCTATTTTGTCCGCTTTTCAAACTTTGCTTGAGTTTAGATCATGACCATATGGTCTTTTCGCTGATCATAATTAAGATGTTTTGTGCTTTTTTACTGTTCGTGGCCACATATATTTACTAAGCTCGTGGGCATATAAATTTTTCCATGCTACATACACCCCAGCCAATATAAACAGTGACGAAGCCTGAAATATTCTTTGGTTTGGGCGCCGGTATCACCAGTGCGTACCGGCCTGGGGAGTAGAAACAAGTAGGCAAAACGCCTGTGGGACAGAACGCCCGTGTGGGCCTAGGCGGTGACGCCTCAGAACCTTCAGCATGTTAAGCATTTGCCAGAAGGCACTGTATTTTAAGCATTTTGATGGCATAATATAATCCATCTAACAGTTAACTTTACCTTGTGGTAACTCCATTTCTTGATATATGATGTCATTATTATAGTATTTCAAAAAGATATCTACTTCTTAAAACATCAAGAAACCTGGTCTTCCATTTAAAGTAAACAAAATAATATCTTTATTTCTATTGCATATACAGAATTTACAAAACTGAGCAACTGGATATATCACTCTACGATGCATCAAAGGAACAGCTCACGTGTTCATTGGATGGTTTTCTCTGGCATCTGCGTTTCGCAGATGCAAATAGCGAGTGCGCAACTTGTGACTGCTTCTATAACAGTTCCTACGACTACAATGGAGAATGAAACGTTTTATCCTTCCTTGACACTTAGAAGTTCCTCTGCAGAGAAGACAACTCTATACGTCTCCACGCCGGCTTCTAATACGGCAACAGAGTCTGTAGTTGCATACACAACTGTAGATCCAAGAACTACACTGGGAAATGAGACTATTTATTCTACCTCCACTATTGCAACTTCGTCAAAAGGAAGTTCTCGTTCTTCTCCGTCAGCCCCAGAAATAACACAGCTTACGACTGCTGAATATAACATATCTATTGCACATGAAACAACTACAGATTTTAATGCACGAATGACTTCATCTGTTAGGGAATCACTATCTTCAACATCTTCAACTCCAGAGACAACTTTACCTCTAGAGAAAACTGCAAATCCAGAGATAATTTCAACACCACAGATAACTTCAACTTCAGAGATAACTTCAATTCCAGGTACAACTTCAACTCCACAGACAACTTCAAATCCAGAGACAACTTCAACTCCAGAGATAACTTCAACTTCAGAGACAACTTCAACTACCCAGTGCACCACTAGCACAATTACTACCAAAAAGCCTAAGAAAGACTGCGTGATATACGGTAAGATAACTACGTGTTCTCTCAATAAACTCCACTGGTTTATTTTAATCTATTATGCCTTGCTCTGAGCTCTAATTTGTAACTGTTCTTGCAGGATCGTGTTTCAAGATCGGACAATAAGATTGGACACTTTGATGGCATATTTACCCTATATCTGATGACTCTTCTAAAGCTTTTTGTTTTCTTCAACAAATTTATTTAACTTAGCCTCACCTTCCCTCTCTGTAATAATGAATTCGGGTCCCTGTTTGGTCTTAAATTTGGATAACTTATTTGTAATTTTTCAGCTGACATAAATACCCATATGCAGATATTTGGTTGTAAAATACATTAAACCTTTCAGGCGCCAAATCCACAAAGTGTGTCAGACAGCAACTCGTGTTAGCTTACATTATATACGACACTAGTATGAAGTACTTTGTAGGCTAATTATTATACAAATGGCATAAAGAAAAAACGTATTTTGTTGCTCTGACTATATTTCATGAAACACGTGTTATACTTTTATTTTGTGGTACATCAGATATAATCTCAGAAGTCGGTGGCTTATCGGATACAGTCACAGAAAGATGTTGCGGTTAGGGGACGAACTCTGAAGACTTTGGTGTATCTCATACAACATGAAAAGATAGTAATTTGCGATTCTGTTTCAGTACTGTGTTTTCAAACCAACTCATTCCTAGACGGAATTGACAACTGAGCAGTGAAAGAAAACTAATATTTCTCGCACAGTCGCGAAAACACCAACCTACTCGTATCGGGGAAGGGTCAATCCTAAAACAAATGTCGAATTTCACTGGAGCTAACACTCGAACGTATCATTTGACCAAAAGATCAATATCCAACTCCGCCAAAACAATAAAGATTATTTTTTTAAATGATATTAATTAATACAACTCTAATATCATGCTATCTGAAATCTTGCAAAGTCGAAGACGATAAAATACTATTATCAGGACAGCTTTTTTTTAGCAACAATAATAAGATTGAAATTTTCTTTCAATTGTATTTAAAGTAATTTTTCATTCAATTATATTGAAAGCAATTTTCTACTAAAATATATTGAGATTAAATTCGTCTATTTCGGTATTACAATTATATAATATTTAATAAAGATTGCGCCCTTATGAGCAAAAGGCAAGACTCTCTTGCACTATACATTTCCTTTGTATCGTAAGTCAGCAAAAACTACACTCGGTAAGTTGTGTTAGTTGCTAATTAGCGGATTCCTAAATTTTCTGACTGACTAAGCTATAAGCTCCACGCGATGATGTGGCAAAATTGTCTGTTTAATGACAAACACAGACCCAGACGATAGTGTGTAAGAAACGACGAAGCCTCACTTTGAGAATCTGGCGTAACCCAAGAACTAGACGTATGACCATAATTAGCTGCGTCCTAAGTAACTGTGCATAAAAGCGAGGGGATTTGCTGTTGAATCGGTCCATTCGTCGGAATCTCAAAGAGGCTTGTATCGTTACAGGTAAGATAATCGTCTATGTACAATTTGTTTTATATAGTATAGGGCTTTTTAGTGTTAAGATGTTAATCTAAGGTAGGTATGTTGCAACACTGGATTGTTTTAATATTTCTTTACCATTCTTTAATATAATATATTGAAAGTTTAATTGTTTGAAGAACTTATATTTACTTGTAATTTTATTATTGATTATAGTAATTAAAATACTACGTTCACTACCAACTTCATACTCAGTAATAGTTAATTTAGAAATGAAATACTTTTTAAAAAATAGAGTTTAATATGTTGACATTTTAGATTAAATTCAGTAAAATACATTTCTATCAAATAATTGCTATATTATCTGAACTATTGAATTTTAGATTCTTTAGCTATCGTGAATTTATTCGATATTTAATTATGTGTATTATATTCTAAAAGACAGAAGTTATACAATGTATGATGTTGGTTAGTGAAGGAATGTCGCAGTTTTATATGTATCTCATATCTGTAATTCAAGTTTATATAGATTGATATTCTCTTTCTCTCTCTCTCTCTCTCTCTCTCTCTCTCTCTCTCTCTCTCACCATGGGCAAAGACATTTCTTGAGTGATTAGTAAGTCCTTCTCATAGCAAGAAATGTGAAGAATCTTATGAGAAACATCTTTTCCTAACACTATAATTTCGACACTAAAAATCGAAAAGCCTCATTGTCGGAATCGTTTCTTCACGGGCAACGTTCTTTTGACTTGAGCACAGCACAGAGAATACCAAATGTTGAATTGACACCCTAAGATTCTTTCCATTCTCCGATAAGCTGTCAGGTATCAGAAAACCTTCCAAATGCATTACATAGAAGCATTTGCCTTCTACTCATTGGTGAGACGATACAAGTCCAGCATTTTGTTCATTATTGGGTTTATTGTGCATTAATGGGTTGATAGGTGGAGATTGAGACATTTATCCTGCTTTGTTACATACAGCCTTATCATATGGGACAAAGGCCAATTTACATTTTCTTGCAAGCACAAGAATCATCAGGCACTTTAATGCAATGCCATGACCAGCACCCTTCAGAAACTCCAATGGACTGACCACCACTAATATGCTGTTCATAGTATGTTGTTTATACAGACAAGTAGCAAACTAACCAATCAGAAAGTTGTTTACCACTTGTCATACAATAGAACAACCCAGCATGACCAGCAATCAGGGTAGTTGCATTGCTCAGTGAACAAAACTCTTACAGGTAATCCTGGTTCAAGGTTACCTAAATGGCTAAATATGTGTAAAATAAGAATAACACAATTGCAACTGATGACTGCATTTCACTCAATAATAAACATTGACTACATAAAATAATAAATTACCTACTTCTGCCTAATTAAAACATGAATATAAAATTATGAAACATATGTTCCTGATATATATATATATATATATATATATATATATATATATATATATATATATATATATATATATAATGAGCCTTGGGTTACTTAGCGATGCTTTATTGAGGTTTTTTCATGCGTCTTTAACTTTTTAACTTGATATTATATCTGTCTGGTGTAACACATATTCACTGTTCAAAGCTAAGACCGTCTGCGCATGCTAGATTTTCATATGTGTTATCTGGAAATAAGAAATAGCTCATATTGCCTGGAATTAGGACAGACCATTTTCATGAAATTTCTTCAAGTTAAATTGATGTAGATTTGAGGCGTTTCTCAGTAAAAAGGTAAATACAAAAGCAGAGGTCAGGTAAATCATTGCAACCTAATAGCTGAGCACAGAACAAACTACCTTAAAGGAAGGGAGGTCCCAAGTTTGAGATCCCACTCTTGCCTCGCACATGTTTTTCGTGCAACACAAGTGTTCAACAGAAGAGACACTGATACATACTAGTTTTGCTAGTATAGGGAATAAGTTGTGACATTTACTGTTTTTTGTGATAATTTCTGTTGACCCAGCACATGTAAACATAACAAACTATAACGATTATTGTTGAGTACGTACAACCTCTACAGTAAGGCTCATACTGTTTCAGATGAATAGTGAGTCTCTGTTATAGGGGTGTATGCTATTATATCAGCTGTTTTGACCACACAATGCAATTAATCATATACCTTTTTGTATATATGTGGTGTATGTTTTCTTTAACCCAAAATGGGTCTGCCCTTACGTTTGTCAACTTCTTTAGTGGTGAAAGAAACTCGTCGAATATTTTTAATCATTTTCTCGCCAAGGTTTGCAAATCTCGCAAAAGATTGAAATTATTCCATGAGGTTCATAACTTTCATTTGAGAAGAGGTGAGGTACTAATACATGATTCCCTATATATGTTTTAAACAATACCCCATCCATGTCGATTGGAACTCACAACAGTAGTCGATAATCTATGGATCCAAGCGTTCTAGGATCACGTTTAAACTGTACATACAGATGTTTAACAATATTCAAGCGTCAACCGTGACAATGTAATCGAGGTCTTAATGTGTCTTTTGTATTTCAGACCCAGACTGTTTGGATTAGCTTCGACAGGAACTTATAAATGATGAAAGATACAAAGACGAAATATATTTAGATACTAGATGAGTGCCTACGTTTGGAATTCGCCACAAAATCACAAGAAAGGACCCAGAGTTCGGCAAGCCGTTGGGAACAAAGGTCTCTAAGGAGAGGATTGAGGAAGCATTCAAATGCGACGTGAAGGCTGCTATAGAGAATTGCTCTCAACTTTTCAAGAATTTCCTGAATCTACCGAAAGAAGTCCAGCTGATCATCTTGAACATGAGGTTCAATCCTGGTCACACGGGATTGGCGAAATTCGCGAAGTTTCGAAACGCTATTAACAGAGGGGATTGGAAAAAAGCAGCGGATGAAATGGTACACAGTAAATGGTACAATCAAGTACCTGACAGAGCAAGTAGGCTCGTGGAAAGAATGAGGAAAGTAGGGAAAAATACATCTTCATGTGTCTTTTTATGATAGATGCTGACGTTTTGGATCAGCCGTTGGGAACAAAGGTCTCTAAGGAGAGGATTGAGGAAGCATTCAAAGCAGACGTGAAGGCTGCTATAGAGAGTTGCCGTAAACTTTTCAAGTATTTCCAGAATCTACCGAAAGAAGTCCAGCTGATCATCTTGAACATGAGATTCAATCTAGGTCACGCGGGATTGGCGAAATTCGCGAAGTTTCGAAAAGCTGTTAACAGAGGTGACTGGGAAAAAGCAACGGATGAAATTGAACACAGTGAATGGTACAATTAAGTAAATGACAGAGCACGAAGGCTAGTAGAAAGAATGAGGAATATTGGGAAAAAGTGCTGATACGTAAATTTGTTTACTTCTATTAGGATAAGTTTCGGCGTGTTGTTAAAGTGGATTCAGTTTTCCTGTACTAAATATATGGCTGCATTTTCAATGCTCACACTTTTGAATATGGAAATGTACAAAGCCGGCGTGAAGGCGGCCATAGATAGTTGTTGTAAACTTTTCGATGATTTCCAGAATCTACCGAAAGAGGTCTAGCTGATTATCTTGAACATGGAGTTTAATCTAAGTCACTTGGGACTGGAGGGATTCAAGAAGTTTCGAATGCTATTAACAGAAGGAACTGAGTTAAAGCGGCAAATGAATGAAAAAGTGTAAATAGTACAAAGAAGTATATAAAAGAACGAAAAGAATGTGAAGAGTAGGGACAATCTGCTGATACGTGAATTTTCTTTTGACCATTTTTAGGATGCGCTTCCCGTGTTGTTAAAATGGATTCAGCTTACCAGGACTAAATACACGGTTGCATATTCGATGTATAGAATTTTTATTATATGTTTAAAAGTTGTATCTATACAAGAACTTATTTATTTAGTTTGCTAACGAGCGTAATATGGAGTTATTTTCCATAACTGTTAACATATATAGTCCATATTGACATAAGAAAAGATATATTGGTCAGAATAATAATTAATCACAATTATTGTCCAGATAATATTTTGACTAATTCTAATTAGTTGTTTAGTATAACTTGCATCTGTCATCAAAATTATCCACTGAAACAAAATCATGAAACATGTATATTCAAAGGTCATTCATTTTGTTATCTTATTAAAAAAGTTATTCCAATTGACATTAATACAATATTTATTTTAATGATGTATTTCTGTTACTTATATTTTTATAATTAAACCTTATAATTATTGCCAGTATTAATGAACCTTGCTGCTTAAAAAGCTTAATTATAAAATCGAAGATGAACATGTTCTTAAGCATAAATTTAGTTTAAAGAACAATGAAATGTGTGGAGTAAGGAAACAAAGGTATCATTACAAGCCATGTTTTGATGTCTAAACATTGCCGCAGGCTAGAGTTAATATCTTTAGCAAGGTAACCGTGACAAGAGACAAGTCCCAGCAACTTGGATCAGCACAGACATTAGATCGAGAGACTTCCCATCTATGTGTTACAGCTTAGTCCAAGGATCAGATGAACCCGCGATGGAAAGGGATGTGTTCTAAATCCGTCCCCACGTGGACAGACAGCGATAATGACATTGTCCGCTAAGTTTGATTGGATCGGGTCAAAGCGACATAAAATCGGAATTGAGATAGAGGGTGTGAACATAATTTCAATATGAATTATAACTTCTAACTAGCAAGCGAAAATTTTGTCTCCACTAGGAAGGTTGCTGAGCAATATAGAATACTCCGAGGAAGCCATTCGTAATTTGGCGGTAAAACTTAGAAGTAGATTTTAAGGAAAGACATAATTTCGTAAAGGGCAGCAGCAGAGAGGGTGAACAGACCTTTTGCAGAAACGCCATTTGCTTAAAATAAAAGCTTGTGACGAAATGGAAAAAATAACGTCAATAACGCCAAACCAAAACCTCTAACATACCGAGAGTTTCTCTAATTGGGTTAGTTGTTTTATTACTTTTATTTTGGCGAAATTTGTGTGTGTTTTTGTTTACCCGCCTCACGTCTCAATGAGGTCACACCCTCTCTGCTGCTGTAATTAAATCATTATTTATATATCAATAATGACACCGGGTACAGAATCCTATACAGCAAGATTAGCTAGAGAAAGATTGGAAGCTATCAAAAGGTTTTTGCCTGTTCGTGATTCTCTTAGAAAAATCTTCAAGAACGTCACGAATCTCACGTTGAATATGCAGAAGGTACAGAAGATTATTTAAACCCATTACAAAGGTTACTGAAAGAGTTGCAGAAGCATCTGAAGGTCTTCGTCCAAACTTTAAAATAGACTGCTACAGATACTAGAAATATAGCAGAAAGAACTAAAAAACAGAGATTTTACGAGATCTTGCAACTGAAGTGGCTGCTGCTCAACCTCTACCATTAGATGGAGAAATACTTGAAGGTATTGGTGAAATAAGTAAAAATTCTTGCACCAAAGCCAAAACTGGAAGAAGAAGCTCAACCAGAAGAACAACAGGTTAAAACTCTTTAAAAAATGTAATGACATTGCTATTAGGGAAATATAAAAAATAGAAGATTTATATAAACTTGGTGCGTTTGAAGGTTCAAGCTTTAGAAATAGAGAACGATATTTAAAACCTGAGCATTATAAACCTGTAAGTAAAGATACCTGTTATAAATGGATATATCGCAAACAATTTAAAAACGATCGAATCTCAAATGATGATATTATATATCAAGCGTATACGGATGAAATAAAAAAAATATAATTTAGGTCCTCAATTTTCTCGACGACAACTTTTCCAACCTCAACCTAAACCACAATCTCCCCAGCAAGAACCTTCTTTTCGACTTTCTCTACCACAGCAACATATAGAACGATAACAAAACAACCACAATCTATCAGGTCACGAATTCCTCGGCCACAACAAAAAAAACCCACAATATCCTAACCAAAAACCTAAAGATATTTTTACTGATAAAGCTCTTGAGTACTTTGCTGAAAATCATGATAAATTAATTGACATTGCTGCAAATGAATATGATTATAAAAGAAAATATTTAAAATCTCAATATATTGCAAACGTATCATATGAATATTGGATTATTGTTGTATATTTTGCTGCTAATGATTCATATATTAAATCAAAAGATCAAGAATATATTAAGTTTAAGCAGAGTGTAGAAGAGAAACGAGAAAAAGATGTTCCTAGTTAACCTCCTCCAGCTATAGGAAGTATTTTTCCAACTCAAGGAAGCGGTCTTATTGCTTGTCATAACAATATTCTTTCTGACTTAGATAGATTAGAAATTCTGATTCGAGGAAAACGTGCTGGAAATAATTCGCCGGAAATTCTTAATGAAATTTCTGATATTTGTCGAAGATTATTTACTGGCGGTATTATGGATATCAATGTTTATCGTTTTCTCATTGATGAAATTGCTGATGATTATCACAGTGATTAGATAAATAAGTAATAAATAAAATAATTATACATCATGCTCAACGTGGACCAATCAGAGTTGGAGTAGCAAATTCGCGATTACCAACCTATAAAGCGACTTATGGAGATGGACGCATTGATGTTGTTATATATTTATTCAGAAGGAAGGCTGCAAAAAGCAATACCGATTGTAAAATAATTACGGATAAAGGCTATTGAGGCTGTTCGTCATAAAGTCATCGGCGCGATTGGTAATCTTGCCGGTAAAGCGTTCTCGACGATCAAGGATAGACTAGTACGAGTAATTAGACGAAAACCGCAGAAAGTAAAATTACCCAGCACTGAAGTTATGGCTGCAAATGTCAGTAAAATATAACAACTAGTATGATAGCAGGAAGTAGTCTTCGTTTTAGACGTTGATAAATATAATAAAATGTTTAAACGTATATCCGATCCAGCGTTCGATGTGGACGCACCAATTCTCAAGGATGTATCTATGCGTGATTATCAATTTTGTTCTTACGACGCAAGACAACCAAATCAGCGTGGAAGAATCGAATTACAAGTTCAAGATACAAGTAGATATTTCTTACCCGCTGAATCATTTATTGAAGTAGAAGGTGAAATTATAAAAAACAGACGATGCTGAATGTAACGCCGCTGACAGAATAAGTTTTGTTAATAACGGAATTATTGCGTTTTTTTTCACAGTGTTACGTATATGATTGATGGAAGAAATATTGAAAATATTCAAAAGAACGTTGAAGTTGCTACAACAATAATAGGTTTAGCAAGATATTCTGATGATTTTACAAAATCAGCTGGTCCAAGAATGATGATTGCTAAAGACACTTCTGACTTTTCAGAATAAATAAGCTTAAATACAGGTAACGTAAGAAACGCTGCAGGAAATGCAGAAACACCCACAGTAATATCAACGAATGCAAAGTACAATTTTAATGTGCAACACGTCAATCAATGCTAAACAATGTTCGTAGAAGATTTTCTTGCGCAATTCCATTATCCCACATCTTTGGATTTTGTAGAAAGGCTAGAAAAGTTATTTTTGGAACTAAACATACAGTTGTACTTGTTAGAAATGCTACTGAAGATGATGTTATCTGGCATCATGGTGGTCGTGCTGCTGACAAAGTAATATTATGTAAGCTTTTGTTGTTTATGCGGGTCACGATCCAATCGCTCGCAAAAGAACAAGTCATTTTTTAATGGATTCAGGTTGTAAGTCAAAGTTATCATGGTTGCCAGTAACTATAGATAGTGTATAAAGTGTTGTCCATGGTATATTTACATGGCATATTGCATCACAACAAGGTGTTTCTGCACCAAGTCATATTTTCGTTGCTCTTCAAGATGTTGCCCGATTAAACTCTCAAGAACGTAGTCCAATGATCTTTGATAAACGTGGTGTTATTGAAGTTTCTTGAAGAATAAATGGACATCAAGAACCATCTGAAGATATATTAATAAATTTTGATCAAAAATATTTAGCGCGTGCATATCATCGGTTAATGATATTTATGGGACGTGATCAAAATATAGATACTGGTTTGCAAATATCACAGTTAGATTTTACAAATCTGTATCCAATTTATTACTTTTCTTGATTTAGTTAGACAATCTGTCGTTGATATCTATTTTCGAGCTCGCGTAAATCCAGATGCTGGTGTTAATTATAGAGCAATTGATGTTATACTCAGCGACAAAGAAACGTAACTTGAAGGTGCTGGTGGACGACTGAGAGTTGCTGATGATCCAGTAAAAATCTTTTAATTAAATCACTTATTATATTATAAAAATGTCATATAGTCACGTTAATGCCACTCTGACTTCCGGTCAGGTAAAAAAATTACAAATTAGACTTGCAAGTAAATGCAGAATAAAAATATCACTAAAAATATATCAAATTTCTAGTGGTGGTCCAAACAAATTAACATTAACCAAGACTCAACTCAAATATTTAATAAGGAATTTAGAATATAAAACTGGAGTTCATCTTCATCTTTCTCCGAGCGCTATTAAAGATTTAACTAAAGTAGGTGGTATATTTGCACTTCTTGGAGCTACATCAGGTTTAAAAGCCACTGCAGCTCCAGCCATTGCAAAAACAGCTGCACTTGGTGTTTTAAGCGGTACTGCCGGAAAGGTTGATAGTATGTTTCTCGATAAAATAACAGGAAAAGGATATAAAACTGGGAATGGGTCTAAGATTACCAGGAACGCCATATCGATTCGGAAAAGGTCTGAGACTTCCAGGAACACCTCGCTAATTCTGCCAATGTCAAATTTTGATTTACTCGATGCTGCTAAAGAAATAAATATAAAATATTTCAAAGGTGTATTTATGCGTGACCAATTACCAAAGCAACCAAACAATTATGAAACAGGAATTATTAATCTTGATAACAGTGTTTGTCCCGGAACTCACTGGGTTGCATACGCAATTGATCCACGTGGAATTGTTTAGTTTGATTCGTATGGTTTGGCACCACCAATTGAATTTTTTAAAATAAACAAACACAATAAAACATACATTCCAGTCTGGTATTCAACATTACCAACACAAACAATGACAGATCCACCGATATGTGACGGTGAAGTAATTCTGTACTCGACGTTATATCAAACTCTTCTGGTGCACCTCATAAATTCGTGCACGAGTACACAAGTAACCGCGTCGTTTTAAACAGATCTTAAAATATAATGGTTGCTATTTACGAAAGATCTTCTCTTAGTGGTACCACTAAGAGAAGAAAAAATGATGCTATTGATTGATCAAATTACGCAACTAAAGATGAACTTTAAGATATTATGAACCTCTCTGGATGTTGAAAGATAAAGTTGTTATTTTTCAGTATAAACACGGTGTTCTAAAGACTAGTAAGATTAAGAGGAATGATATTGTTCGTAGAATACTTGGTGCTACTACGGAAAATATTCCAGTATTTACTGAAGGCGGTAAAATCAGTGACTCGAATATATCAATTGCAGCTATTAGAGATGAAATTGCAAAAGTGTTGCTAATCGTTTGCGGACCACCGGCGATACAATGACAAATGAACTCAGCATGAACGGCAACAAAATAGTTGTTTTAATAGAGCCAACATTTGATGAAGAAGCAGCAAGAAAAAGTATGTAGACACAGTAGATACTAAATTGACCACAAAATGATTTGAGAATGACCTTCACGTAAGTGTGTTTTTAAATCTTCGCAGAAATTTTTAGACAAATTAATGAAATCGCAGATAAATTCTTTGGAAATCCGTTGACTATTGACGTAAATCTCGTTGATATTAACCCAAAACTCGGCGATATTAAGACAGCTATGTCAATTATTGAAACAATTATAAAGCGGTCAGGTGTTATCAGAGATCCTAAATCATTTTCAGAGCTAATCAGAGTAATATCAATGATATTAGAAAAAGACTAGAAGATGTCATAAGTGATTTTCCTGATATCGTTAAAACATTGATCTGATTAAAATTTCCCACAAGCAGATTATGAACCTGAAATATACAGTAGCGTATGACCAAGCAGTATGGTCAACAGTCAATATATCCATTAAACATCGCGCTGAGGTTACCGGTATATACAGGTTCTCAGTACTTGGTGTTGTAACATTAATAATATCTACCACGATTTCACGGCGTTATCCATTAACTGGATCACCTTGATCTATGTTAGTGAAGTTAAGTCAAAACGACGAGGTAATATTTACTGTGGAACCCGAAGACGAAAACAAATTCGGCTTGATTTATTATTGGTGCCTTGAATTAGTAAATAAATTCCCACCTAATTAAAATATAATGAGAATCCGATCAACGTTCAGCGCGTTAGATACAATCAAGCACGTAAATGGCAAACAAATTTTTTAAAAAAAATATCGCTGACGGGTATATTGTAAAAGTAAAGAAATATCGCAGACGTGTAGTTATTGTTGAAATAATTGTTTATTCAGCGTCTGCTGTTATTGCTGGAACCGGCGTATTATTATCAGCAATAACAACATCACTTGTAATGGCACCAGCAGTTGTGACAGTTTGTCTTTCAACTGCAACAACAATTGCCAGTATTCTTAATATCATCGCAAAAATATGTAAGTGTACTAATGCGACATTGCATGATTATATAATAAAACTAAAAACAGCGACGTTAGCATACTCCAAAGTATCCTCGTCATTATCAACCAGTCTTTGTGATTGAAAAATATCAGATTCTGAGCTCACGGATATGATAAAAGTTTACAAAGAAGCCATGAATGTGATTGATTTAGAAACTCAGGATTTAAATAATAATGCCAACTTCGAGCGAGCTACTTCAACAAATCGTAACGAACACAACTCGGTCAAAAACAACAATGATATCGGTAAGCTCAACTAATCCAGAATTTAGTGTTAAATTTCCAACTGCAATTCCAGTGAAAAAAATCGCACCAGCATAATTACAAGTATATTACAGCTGGCCGAATATCAGATGAAAATCATTTGGTGGATTACAGGCGAATAATTCGCTTGTATTTGTAAAAAAAAATAAACCAGATGGAACACACGATTGTTTAGTTGTTTCTATTCCCACAGGAATTATTAAATCGAACAAATCAAATATGAATTCCAGCATAGGATAAAATCTACAAGCTAAAAAGATTCCAAAATAGCTATAACAGTTCACAACCCAATATTATCGTCCGCGATTGAAATAAATTCGACAGATTACGTTGTAGATATTAGTCAATCGTCAGTCAGATCTGCTTTTGGATGGCCTGAAGGAGCACAAGAATATAAAGGACCACCAGAACGAAAACGAGATGATTTTATCACAAATGAGAAATTTTTTATAACTACTCCAAAATATCGAGAGAAAAAAATCCGTGGACTGGAACTAATGATGAATATAATATTTATACCTTTAGTGGCGAAATAAGATACTTGGAAGTTTATAAAATGTATTCTGACCCCATTATGTCTGAAGTCAAACAATCAATCGACAAAATACAAAATCTGTTTTCGTCGTTATCACAACATTATGATGATTATATAAAACAAACGCCATCAGAACAATAATGACACAGTCTCCAGTACACACAGAACAATTTAGTGTTGATATAATTATTGATGAATACCGCAACGTAGACTTTTTATTGACGCAGGAACAACTAAATCAACTGCGGCGAGAACATATTATATGGATCGCGAGTGATAGAGATCAGATTATGAATAATGTACATTCCTACATTAAATTTGATCAGATTAAAACATATTGCCAAATTCTGAACAAAAATTCTGGTTTCATTAAATTGATTGGATTGTTCTAGAAAATATACAAAAAAATACAAAATATATTATAACAAAATATTTGTTTTACTGATTCTCTCTCCGATATGAGTGAAATAATGAATATCAGTCAGATTTTATAATTTGATTGGGTATATGCTGCTAAAAAAATAAAAAATGAAAACCTCGGCTATTATATAAATAACTTATCGACATGTCGATAAATTTTCATAAACCACAGCACAAAATAATATTTTTTATAGCTAAAGCATAACTGATTTTAGTTGTTTATTAAGCAGAAAAAGGAAAACTTAACGGTTTATCAATAAATCATTTGGAGAATCGCTGGGGTTTTCAACCTTTAAAAATTTGCAATTTAACTGACTTCTTACTGACAAATCGACCAAAATGGATGAAAAAACCGATGAATTTAGACTAAATTTAACTAAAATATGGATTATCAACTTATAAAATAGTATAGTCAATTAAAATTAACATTTGCTTTTCACAATCACTAATCATAGCTTTTGTTTTCATCACTAGTGACGTTTTCGCTTTCACGATCTTATATAATCTTTTTCAGTTGTCTTACGCGTGTATTGATAACTTTTTTGTTTCATATTCGCTAGATAATTTTGAAATAATGATTCCAATAGTGATTAAAAGCGGGACGAATTTATCCACATCTGTATCTTTTACTGTTGATCTTTCACTGTTGATACAGATTGTAACATAATTTACTGGATGGTCTTAATCAATCGATATTCCACTGATAGTGTATATCCACCTCCAAATTTACGATTTTGTAATGATTCAAATTCAAAAATAATTTTTTTCAGGATCAAATTGAATTTTTATACCATCATGTTTCAATTTTTTAATTGCGGAAATAATAGCAATAATATTTTCAACATTCATTTGATTTTATATCATTGACCGTTTTTGAGGACGACACAACATATCATTTATGTTATGAGGGCGGCACAACATATAATGTTTGTTTTGAGGACGGCACAAATACATATAGAAGCATATTTACAGCGTATATATACTTAATTTGAAGGAGGTCAAATTGACGTTTGTGTAGTGAGAATAGCCAAATTGACATTTTTCCAGAGAGAATTGCCAAATTGATATTTTTCTTGTGAGAATAACCAAATAAAGATTCTTCTTGTAAAAATAGCCAAATTGATATTTTTCTAGTTTGCAAATTTAAGATTTGTCTTGTAGGAATAACCGACTTAAGATTTGGCTAGTGAGAATGGCCAACGTGAGGTTTGTCTAATGAAAATAGTGAAAGTGACTTTTTCTAGTAAGAATAGCCAAATTGAGATTGGTCTAGTAAACTTTTTAGATATATACAATCTTAATTCCAATGACGGCACAACATATAATCTTAACTCTATAACTTAATTCTAAGAACGGCACAAATACATTTATTTTTTGTTTTAAGGACGGCACAACATATACTTGAGCCTTCTCTACGTTCAAAATATTTTTTGCACACCCGCCCCACAAAACGATCCCCGGATATGCAAAAGACCACCCACTACGTGGTGACATGGTGGGGTAGGTGTGGTAGTTTTCTGTTGAATTTCGAGGAATTAATGGGAGAAAGAAAAAAAACAATTCGATCGCTCGACCTCGAGACCAGACCTCGAGTATCAGAGTTCTGTGCTTTAGCAATGAGCTATGGAGACATCTTACAGATATACGTTTCAGAAATTATTATACAATTACCCATGCTGGGTCGCTACATACAGTACTGAGTAAAATTACGGTGTGGATTTATTTTCTATTTTCCAGAACTGATTTGAAAAATAAATATTTCTGTGTGACCTATCTAAAAATAGCTTTGTTGTATTGGCCATGTAAGCGCGTGTTCTTCTGTCTTGATTTTGTTTGTAAGTTAGAAACCATAAATTATCCTTCTACTAATTTGAACTATTATACAATTATGTTACTTCACTGATATTAATTATGACATAGATGGTTAATTAATTAATTACGATGACAAAATGTATTAAGATTTACGGACAAAGATATAGTACAGTTATTTCTCTTCCTTCAGATCATTGGCATAAAAGAGAGATAACTACTGAATTACTCTGCCAAAGAGACAAGAGTTATCTCTCCTTAATAATATTGAAATGTTTAGAAGTGGCAGAATTGTTTTCTTTTATTCCATCTCGCATATTTGATGACTGTGGAAAAATGCACTAAATATATATTTTATAGCAATTTTGTACACTTTCACCACTGACTATAGAAGCTTCAGAATGGGTAAAATAACTGTTATATTTTGATATTTTATTGAACACAAAAATATCTTATGTTTTGTGAGTTGGAAAGTGTCCTAATTATATTAAATTATATATAGAAATTTGGAAACTTTCAACATTAAACGATAAAAGTCTCAGAATGAAAAAATACTTATTATATCTAAATTATTTTAACAATGACTATTATGATACAAACAAAACGAAATTAAATAAATAGTTAACAAGATAATCGAAATACCTACTTAACTAACTCTTGCCAAAAATAAAGAGTCTCCCTTCAACAATACTGACGTTTTGAAATATCGAAATATTTACCAGCTGCATACAGCGATGAAAATACGTTTTTTTTTCACCTGTCTGTATATCTGTAGATACAACTAATCTTGCGTTCTTATAATTATAACCAGTATTTCAAAAGTTGTTATTTTTACTTTGTCTAACAATTCTTAAATTACTAAAATGATTAATTTATTTTTATAAATTTAAATCAATACGATAGATCATAAGACCGTCTTCGAATAATCCTTTTAAACACCCAAATATGAATGAACCTATCATAAACATACATTTTATTTTTCTTTGTATAGAATATGAGATAACCAGTATTAATAACATTTCCGACTGTTCTTTTAGTCGTCGGTGCCTGATTACACCATTACGATTAGCTTTGAAATTTGTCATAATTTGATGTTTGACAAACTCATTTTGCTCCATTATCAATAATATTATTTGGTTAATTGATTATTTGTCTAAATAATTACTTTGAAAATCTTGCTAGACAATCTTCTGCACTTTTTATAACTTTGTGATTATAGTCGATGTTATTTTGTTATCATAATATATTTTCAGTTCTCTGTATTTTTCACCACCACGTTCCACGCACAACCTCGTCTCTCCTCACACTGCACCACCATTTTTCAAACACGGTTTTGGTCCTAGACATCCATTACGCACGCTTTGTAAGTGAAGTCCGCAAAATTCGTTTAAGCAAGCTTTGTTACAAGGAGTTGTAGAAACTATCATTAACCACTTGCATTTTTTTTTTGTTTGAATCCTTATATACACACACGTATATATAAGGGTCCCGAGTGGCTGGGTGGTCTAAATCGCTCTCCGTTACGGATCAATGCCATATCAGCTCTGTTCTACGTCGGTTCGAGTATCAGATTCAGCCAATGTGGGTATGTGAGAAAGCTTGCCAGTAACTTCTCGTGGGTCGGTGGTTCTCTCCGGGGTTTTCCCGGGATATTCCTCCACCAATAATACTGGCCGCCATGTATAGCCTATCGTGTGCTGAAAAATGGCGTTAAACCCCACAACAACAACAATATATATATATATATATATATATATATATATATATATATATATATATATATATATATATATATATATATATATATATATATAAATTTGTCTTAATTATAATATGAACGAATTTGAGAGATTATCTAAGATTAAGCCTTCTAAAGGTAAATTTAATCTTGACAGAATATCCCCTGACTTGCCGATACGAGGTCTGGTTGATCCGTGACAGACATGATAATAAAATATGTCATACTGAGTTAAAATTCCAAACCAGGAATGTTGACTGGTAT
The DNA here is from genome assembly GCA_028554795.2 of Sinohyriopsis cumingii. NCBI lineage: Eukaryota > Metazoa > Mollusca > Bivalvia > Unionida > Unionidae > Sinohyriopsis > Sinohyriopsis cumingii. The sequence continues at coordinate 21,057,440 of CM068842.1, read as the reverse complement.
TGCAAACCGTATTATGCACAAGCGTATCCTGTAACATCGGTTATCTGCGCGTTATATCCGATAAATGATAAACCCAGCGTTAATAATTTGAAACCAATGATCTTTTCAATGCTTAATTGTGTAGCCGAACGAGTAACGGAATATTTTACCATTTCGACTCGTGGAAACGGTCTAACGGATAAAAGACTTAAAATAATAAACGAGTGGGGAGAAACAGTTAAGGATACTGGATCGTCTGTCAAATATGTCGCTGAACTAGGAAAGAAACTCAAATGTCCATTCACAATATAAACGGTAACCGAAGGGAATTTGTGCGAATCAAAATATAAATCAAAAGGAGCTTCGATTGAAATTATTGATCATAATGCGCATGCGTGTACTAATGCAGTAATATTATTTCGACGAAATAGAACTGTTATATTTTATAACGCTGAAATATTTGATTTTATTAACGAAATAAGTAAAAACGATCCTGTATCAGTATGGTTGTTGTTGTAGAGTTTAATTATAGTGGCGTGCGCACAATTGTGCATGTGCGACTTTTTTCTGAGTGCACCGCAGCCTGCTAGTTGTTCCTGGGGAAGGGAATGGTGCCACCTCCCCTAGGCTTTTATGAATTCAAGGAACCCTGATAGTTTGGCCTCAATCTGTGGGTCCATAAAGGTCCCTTACAGTTGAATAGTTGGCAGTCATTAGTGGGAAGGAGAGCTCGGGAACAGTCCTGCTTGCCTTATATCGCTGGTTTCTTCTTGCATTTGCCTTGTGTTTCTTGCTATTTTTTTTTTTCGATTTTTTGTCTTCTTTTTCAAAATGTTCTAAAAGGGGTGTGTGTGGATGTTTTATGCTGTTTATTGAGGTTCCTAGTAGAAATCATGTATGAAGAGAGATTTTCAAGGTTATTATGGTATTACTAGGCGAGGTGTTTAGGGTGTGTTTCCTACGTTATGTTATTTATAAGTTTTTTGATGGGCATATATTGAATACGTGGTGTAGATCTTCGGTGGTGTGGCAGTTAAAGCAGTTAATGGTTGCTGGTTTGGGTCCTATAAACCTTCCAAAACTGCTTGCTAGTTTAGATTTTCCAGTTATTATCCTGTTTATGGTTTTCTGTTCTAAATAGGTACCCTTAGGTAGCTGTATGTTCCTATTTACGGTTTTTTCTGGGTTTCATGGTGCTTTTTACCTTTTGTGGACGAGTTCCAAAAATCTTGCCATGTTTGGTCTATATATGTTTGTGCGAAGCTTATTGCTTCTGTAGAGCTATAGTTAAGCTTGATAGAGTTTTGATCTCCTAGTTTGGTTTTTGCAACTGTGTCTGCTGTTTGTTGCCAGAGATTCCAATGTGCGACGGTATCCACATGAGCTCGACTAATTTATGTGCTGTGGTGATATCGTCGATTAATTGGCATGCTCTGTCGAGGAATTGTTCCCTAGAGTGTGTATTGCGATTTTGGATCGATTTGATAACGTTTAGAGAATCGGTTATAATGACTGCTTTAGGTATTTGGTTGTCTTTGATCCATTGTAGTGATTCAAATATAGCCCAGAATTCAGTGGTGTAAATGGAGCAATAGTCAGGTAATCTGGATCCCGTTTGTATATTGAATTCAGGATGACTCTTGCTGCTGCTATTCTTGGTGGTTTGTTTGTTTTTGACCCATCGGTATATATTTTAACATAGTCCGGGTATTTTTGGTTGATTTCATTTACCAGTACAGGTTTTAGTAAGTTTTCTTGTCCTTCTTTATTGCCTAATTTGGTAGCTTCAATGTTAATCCTTGGTGGTTTTTGTAACCATGGTGATTTGTTCTGGACTGTATTGTTTGTTACCTGTTTTTTTAGTAGAGGTATCTTTTCTCTTAGTCCAAGTGGCCACTTGGTGTGATGGTTACGATTTTGGGTTTGTAGACAACTTTACACTTATTTAATGCTTTTATGGTGGGATGGTTGTCTGGGTGGGTATCTAATCGAATGGAGCATCGGAGGAGCAGTTCTTGCCTACGTAATTTTAAGGGTAGTTCTCCTGTTAGTGTTTGTAGTTCTTCTAATGATGTTGAGGGAGTGTGCCTGTGCATAATATTAAGGCTTTTCTCTGGATAGTGTCAAGTTTTTGTAGTACAGGTTGCTTAGCCGAGTTATATGCTTGGCAACTGTAATCCAGTTTTGATCTAATTAGGGTTTTATATATCGTGAGGAGGGTTTCCTGGTTGGATCCCCAGTCGGTCCCTGTGATGTTCCTGAGTAAATTGAGATCTTTGTAACAATTCTGGGTGAGTTGTTCAATGTGCTTTTTCCATGTGAGGTGGTTGTCAAAGAACATTCCTTGGAATTTTACTACTGTTACGAATTTGATTAATAGATTTTGTATATAGAAGTTTGGATAGACTAGGTTGTTATTTCGTTTGGGGGTGAATATGATTGCCACAGTTTTTTCATGAGATATTTTGAAACCACATTTGTCCGCCCATCTCCCTATGTTGTCTAGGCTCTGTTGGATTTCTTTAACTACTGTTTTACTGGCAGGAATTCCATTCCTCCATATGCCACTATCATCTGCAAATTGTGACAAGTTTATTTTTACGGAGGCTGCATTGAGGTCAAGGTCGTTTACCATTAGGATAAATAGTAAGGGACTTACTACCCTGCCTTGCGGTGTTCCATTTTCAAGTGAAAATTCTTTTGAATGGGTGTTGCCTATTCTTGTGGTAATTTTCCGGCCTGTGAGGAAATCGCCAATCCAGTTGAACAAGCGTCCAGTTATTCCAGATTGGTTTAATTTGGCCATTAGTCCATTGGTCCATACTAGGTCGAACGCTTTTTCTAGGTCTAAAAAACCGCTATGAGTTTGCGATAGGTTTTCCTATGTGCGTTAAAAGCGAGTTTGATGTCTGTTTCCAATCTGAGAAGTTGGTCAGTGGTGGATCGTTTGTTCCTAAAGCCACATTGATTTATGGAGAGTAGGTTATTGGTTTATAGGTGATGTTTTAACCTATTTGCGATTATTGTCTCCATTATTTTGCAAATATTGTTTGTAAGGGAGATGGGTCGGTACGAATTTATGTTGTTGGGATCTTTACCTAGCTTGGGGATTGGTATTACTATGGCCTGTTTCCATTTGGTGGGTAGTTGGCCTTTATCCCATATCCTATTAAAGAGTTTGATTATGGCTATTGTTATATTGATAGGTAGTTTTTTGTAGATAATGTAACCTAACTGATCCTTACCAGGAGATGTTTCGTTTTTGGATCGTAGGACTATCTTCCATTCATGTATTGTGATGTCGCTATTTATTTGAGATTCTTTTGTCCCTTGGTCTTGTTACATGTGTGGTTTGGTTACCTCCATTAGTTTTTTGTGTTCTTGAAAGTTTTTGCTGTGATTATTGTTGCTACTCATGTTAGAAAAATGCTTCGCTAGGAGGTCTGCCTTATCTTTATTTGTTATGGCATTTTTAATTTTTGGGGCTGAGGTAGTTGCATTCCCTTTTATGGCTTTTATCTTGTCCCATATTTGTTTTGAGTTTGATTTTAGACTCAGTTTAGAGCAAAAGGTTTGCCATATATTAATTTTAGCAGTTTTTATAATTTGTTTTAGTGCTTTTTCTTTATCTTTATATTGCTGGAAGTAGATATAATTTTTGGACGTTTATATTTATTTAAGGCCCTTTTTTGTCTTTATGTGCTATAGTGCACTGTTTAGTCCACCATGGTACAGGGTTTTCATTTTGGATATTAGTTGTCTTTGGTATGCATCGGTTAGCTGCTTCTATAATTGTGTCTGTTATGTTATCATAATACACGTCTATACTTGGGCTTTCTATGTTATCTGGATTTACTCTAGCTAGTAATAATTGGAATTGGTCCTAGTCTGCCTGTTGGTATCTACATTTAGGTGGGGTTTCGTTTGGAATGTGTTGAGTTTTTGTTTGAATATTGATTGTGATGGGAAAATGGTCACTTCCTAACGTATCTTCCTGGTCCACCCACCAATTTGTGATTTGAGCCAATTCTGGGGTAGTGATGGTTAGGTCTATAGCTGAGAGAGTGCCATCCTCAGGGTTTAATCTAGTGTTCGACCCGTCATTTAAGATGACCAGATTGTTCTCAGTTATCCATTTTTCAACCATTTTCCCTCTTTCATCTTTCTTTTTACCTCCCCATAATTCACTGTGTGGGTTGAAGTCGCCACAGATCATTAGATTGTTGTTGTTGTTATTAGTGATTGCCTTTAGTGAGATTAGGTTGGTAGGACAGAAGGTACCCCCTGGGTCGTATTCATTTATTATTTGAATGTTTGTGGTTCCTATATTTATCATTACTGACATTAGTTCGATGCTATTATTGATGTTTAGGTTAGGGGGTACTTCTATTATTTCACAGTAGATTAGTGTATATATTAAAAAATTGCTAGTCCACCCCCTTTCTGCCCCATGGGTCTGTTTTTAAAGATTCCCTGAGTATAGCCTTGTAGTTTGGGCAGGCGTTTGTGTTCTTGTGTTATGAGGGTTTCCTGTAGGTTTCCTGTAGGCAGATTACGTCTGGTTTTACGGCCGTATTATTCAGTTTGTTCTGCAGTTCCATTGCCAGATGGTGATTTTATTATTTTTTGTACTATTCATTTTTGACGTTGTCTTTATCTGTTAGTCTTGTGGTCCAATCAGCTAGTATGGTGAAAATGGTTTTGAGGGTTCTCATTATGCTACTGAGATCTTGCATTAGGGTTCCTGTTGTTAGGTTCATTACTTCCTGTATTAATTCTGTGTTGGGGTGTGTGTTAGGTTTGGGGATGTTTGGGGTGACAGTTCTGTATCTGGAGTGTTATCAGGGTGGTCATGGTTTGTTACAATGTGGGTTGTAGTTTTTGGTTCTTTTGTTTGCTGATTCGAGGGTATGTTTTGTGGTGCAATGTTTTCCCTTCTGATTCAGCGTGGAGAGTTTTGGTGCTCATTGATTGTTTCAGAGGTAGATTTTGGTGTGTTGGGGTTGTTTTTACAGATAATGTTTTTGGCAGAAAGGTAGGTGAGGTGTTTTTCGTTCATTAAGTCCACTATTTGTTTCTCTTTTATTGCAAATCTGCATTCTGCCGATCTAGGATAATGGTTTTCTTTACAGTTAACACATTTTTGTTTAGTTGTGCGGCATTCTCCTTTGTGTGGACCTCCGCAGTACTTACATCTTGGTTTGAATCTACATCTGAGGGCATAGTGTCACCAGTGCAGGCATTTGGTGCAAAATCTTGGCCAATTTATGTAGTTTTCCAGCTTATGGTACACTTCTGACTGTCCTAGTTTTACTATTGAGGGTATTGGCTCGGTATCCTCTATAACTGCATTGTTTGTTCCTTGTCCCTTGTGACTTTTAAGACGATATACTTTGATAGTATGTGTTCCATTTGCTATGAGTTTATGAAGTAGGAGTTCATTGCTTATGTCCTTGTTGTATACGTTTAGTGCCATTACTTTTTTAAAGATAGTGGTTTTAGTGGATTCAGTCAGATTAGTTGTGGTTTCACTGTGGAGTTCGAAGTGACTCGTGTTTTCCTCTGAGTGCTATGGTGTCTCTCTATTTTGATCTTTATTGGGCCTGTAGTTTCAATTTGGATGAATTTTTGCACCTGTTGAATTGTGCTGCATTGGACAATCAGGTAGTTTCGCCTTGGTCTTATCAGTTTGAATTGTCCAGTGTGAATTTTGGCCAGTGCTGTCATAATACTATTGGTACTTAGGCTAGTAATTATGTTGCACCTGCTGCTTATGTATATGGTGTGTTCGATGGAATGATAAGTGTAAACTTTGTTTTGGGGGTTATGTTGTAGTTTTATTTCCTGTTTTGTGTTCACCTTACTTGTGGGGGTATTTTGTTGGTTGTTTTGGGGTTTTAGCAGGCCCTTGCCATTTCCTAGGTATGTTTTTTGGGTTGTTTGGGGTCTTAGGGTTGCCATATTAGTGATGCTGCGTGGTAGTTTTGTAGTGTCTAATTCATTGGATTTGTTCCCATAGGTTGGTGGTTCCCTTGCTGTTATATCCCAGATGGTCCAGGAGTTTGGCTTGAGTGTATAGTTTCTTTCCTAATGTTTTGATTTATTGTTGTTTTCTTGATTTCCTGTTGTTGGTTTGTTTGCATGTTTCTAGAATTGGTTATTTCATTTTTGGTGAATTTTGGGGTGCTGGTTATGGTTATGTGGTCTAATTGTGGGGAGTTTAAGGTAAGTAGGTTACTGTCAAATTCATTTGTTAGGTTTGGAATAGTGGTGTCTATATCTTCATTTGTGTTTGGTTTTTCCGCTTCCTTGAAGAGGATTAGCGATAGTATTGGCATTGTATTTATATTGTTTCCTGGAGTGTAGTTTTGTATTTCTGGTAGTTTCTGTTGGTGGGGTGGGGGTGTTAGTTATGTCTGCTGGTTTGTGGTTTGTCTGGTCTGTCTTTGTGACCAGAATTTGGGGTCCCAGTGTGATGTTGGTTGAATTCGAGAATGCTGTGGTTGGTACGACTTGCGTTAATCTTGCTTGTTTTACATGCTTTATTGGTGCTGTTTGGAGTTGTGATACATCCAATATTTTTATTGATTTATTGATAGGGTTGTTTGGCGGCTTGTGTGTTTGCGTGTTTGGATTGAATAGAGCCATTTGTTTGGACCTAATTTGCATTCTTCTACTTAAATTGCGTATAGAATTGAATGATGACTTATCTTTTGTTTTTGTCCAAACCCAGTCTGCTCCTCCGCTAGAAGTCTCTCCTTTGTTCCTTTGTTTTCTGTTACGTGTTCCTATCGTACCTTTGTTTGAGAGCTCCTTTGTTCTGTGCAATTTCTTTGTTCACGGCTTGGCGCTTTGCTAATCGTTTCCTCTTCTTGGTATTATCTCATTGCTCTTGTTTTCCTGTTCCTTTATTCTATTGGTGATGGTGGTGGCCGCACTCAGTAGAACTTTCAAAATTATACACCAAGCCAGTTTTACACAGTAAACAAATCAAGCAAACTGAGAAATAGTTTCATCAGTATGGTTGTTTCAAAGTTCTGATAATGGAAACTATGATTAGTTTGTACGACCTAATGGCGTTATTTATCGATCTTGACGCTGAATTTATCATGACGTTACAACAACAGAATAATCATTGTGCGAGCTGTAACACAGTAATGTTGTGGCGATATTCAAATAATAATCCAAGACAATTTACCGTAGATAGAATTAATAGTAGTTTTAGTTACACACGTGAAAATGTGATGCTGACCTGTCTTGAATGTAATCGAAGTCGAGGTACTAGTTTACAAACGTGAATGAGGTGGTAATTGTGTGTCTTCAGGAATTAATTGTAATTGCTCGCGTACGAATCCACGTTGAGGAGCAGTTGAATCTACTCTGTAGATTGCAGGTCTACCCGTGGATGTTACCACGCTAGATATGTTATGTGTCGTAATACTCCAAATAGGATCAGTCGCTCTTTTTTTACCGCCTTCAAGTTCATCAGGTTCATATAAATATCTTACAGTAACATTACCTAATACTGGTTGTTTTGAAAATTCATGTCGTTGTATTGGTAAATGATTTTTGTAATTGTATTAATAGGTTACATGGCAGTTGTTTGAGTAATTTCATTATTTAAAGGAGCTATTACACTTGGTAATCTTGTAACCCATTCGCGGAATAACGTATCTTTCTGAATTATTTCCTTCGCATCTTGATATCCAAATAACCACTCAGCAAGTGGTTCGATCACGATATATTGCAGTATGTCTTCGTCTGATTTTAACGTTATGTTTTTTCATGAGTTGATACTGTACCAAGAAATTCTTTTGTCAGGATCAACCTGTAATAGTTGTGGCCAATGTAAGGGTCCTCGTTGATAAATTCGTTCAAAAGCAGAAGAAACTTCAGTTCCTGTTTTAGCTGATAACGGTTCCGCTTCCTTATATATATATATATATATATATATATATATATATATATATATATATATATATATATATATATATATATATATATATATATATATATATATATATATATTAGTAGATGGAACAAATTACTCTTTAAATGTGCCATTTAATTTCATTTTTAACAATGCATGGCAAAATTAATTGTTGTAGATGTATATGTATACTTGTATGTATGATATATATGTTCTTTTATGTTTACAATGTTTTTACTTTATAATTATATTTTAATTTAGAGGTATATCCTTTGTAGTCTGAAATAAAGAATTATTATCTTATCTTATATCTACTTGCAACGTTAATGACAGTTAACGCGTCTTTGTATGTTAATTGACGTCTTCCAGTTTTAATAGTAGCATGTGGTAAAAATAAAATATCTGCTTGATGAATTTCATTGGGAGTGCTGACATCAAAATGTGTATCCTGATTTTTTTAGGTGGTGGTAGATAATTTTGCCATATTGCTTGTCGTGCTAACCACGCTAAATCAACAGAACGTGTGACATTTGCTGCATCAGCGAGTTTACTAATAGCTGCCCTACCTTTCCAAAATCCTCTTCGACTATAATAAATTGATTCCATTATTTTAATAACTTGTTAATTAATTGCCGGCTCCGAGTAATAATTTACCTTTCATACCAGATTTTATTGCCAATCTAGCTATTATTTCTGTAAACGATTAATGTTTTATGGAATTTAATGCATTAATTAATTGTACCTCTGCAATATATCGTTGTTGCGGATCTTTACTTTTATAAGCTACATTTTGAGCATTACATGCTCGATCAATATCATTTATAGGTCTTGGTTGATCTTGTTTGTCAAGTCGGATATCAAGTATGGTACCAAGACCGCAATAATTATATCCCGGAAGATGTTTTTCTCCTGGGCATTCAGCCCATGGAATTCCTGGTAATTTTACTAATGAAGTACCGATATCACCACCAATGTTCCTTGATTTTAAGGGAAATAAATTTATATTTATTTGTACCACATTGTTCACATATACCTATAAATGCAAGCTTTTTATTTTTTGCTATTTTTGTTGTTAATCCACATGTGGGTGTGGATGCTCTACATTTAACGCAATTTAGATTCATATTATTTATTATATTTGCACAACATGGATGTCATTGATTTCTCAGCAACACGAAAACAAGAGCCAGTCAAACATATTTCAGCACTACCGAAGTCTATTAGAATGATAATAGTAGGTCCATCTGGATCGAGTATGACGCAATTATTACTTAATTTCATAATATGATGGTTAAAGTGGGACAAGTTATATTTAGTTGCACCATCAGTTGATGATCAGAGATGCTACGATGTACTTAATGATTTTAATGAACATTCAAAATTGTTAAATGAAGATGGTGATGACATTATTAATTGTATAACTGATATCGATGAAGCACCGTTCGTAGATGAATTATATGGATTTATTAATAATCTCGTAGTATAAGATGACGTAAAACTGGACAAACATACAAATCCAGCAAGAATATTTTCTCGAGGTAAACAGAAAAATACTGATGTGGTTTATGTTACTCAACGATATCCACAAATAACTAAAGTGATCAGAGATAACTGTAATATTTTAGTTGTGTTTAATGGAGTTGATACACATACTCTGCGAAATATTCAACAGACTTTGTGTAGTGGGGATATGGAAAAGATTAAATTCAAAAACTTCTTTTCAAAAGCACAATCTGCTCCACACGGATTTATAACAATATTTGCATGATCCTAGAACAAGATATCGTGTAGGTCTTGATAAAATATTTGGTTGATATAAATAATGATTTAATTACAGCAGCAGAGAGGGTGCAACCTCAATTAGGCGTCCGGCGGGAAAACGAAAACACGCGCACACATTTAAAAAAAAAACCAAAAAATTGAGTAAAAAAATAAAGTAACAAAAAAACTAACCCAATTAGAGAAACTCTAGGTAAGTTAGAGACTTCGGTTTAGCGTTAGTGATCTTATTATTTTAATTTGAAGCAAATAAAGTTTCAGCAAAAAGTCTGTTCACCCTCTCTGCTGCTAGGTCAGTAAGTTATTTGCTCGATTTTGGCAGAATATTACGGCATTGTAATTGCAATTATGTGTAGTATATATACTTAATTAATATGATCATTTACTACGAAAACATATCCATGTAGTGTTTAATTTACGTGCGTATTTATGAAATGGACTTGAGTATTATGTCGAGATATAAGTAAATTGTTAGCTTTTGGTCATAAGTAATTTTGTACTTCACTATTAGGTTACTTCGTAGTAAACTAGAGCATTTATTCTTGTGATATGTTAGCTTTTACACATGCCTGAATTGTGAATTTGGAAAATGGTTGAAGTGTGTACGATTAGTTAATATGGATGTATGGATATATCAGAGCATGGATATATGAATATTTTGTACTTTGTATGAGTTGTAATGTAAAGAAATGCGTCTGATTGTTGTGATATTGTTTAGTATAATTGGATTAGGAATTTGTACTGATGTGACGCAGTTTATTGATGTATGTATGAGAATTAATTGATACCGAGGTTTTATTGAGACGTTGTTTTACCATACAAGAACAAATGAGTATTTCGATGTGAATGAATGCGTGACCGAAGAAATTCAATACCCTTTATATAATAATAGGCTGGATGTAGTGTGAGAATATTGTACCGCCCTTGTGTTTTCGCAGGAAGCTGTTTGGGGGACAGAACTTCTGGTTCATTTAAGTCCCGAGTCTCTAAGAGGGAGAAAGAGGAGTGTAGATAAGTCGAGGAGGAGAAGGAAGTTGGAGAAAGTCGGGAGGAAGAGGAAAAGGAATTGGAGGAATAGGAGAGAATAATACACAAATGAGTTGAATACAAGGACACTTGGAAAGCTATCTCACACTACAGATCAAATGATGGAATAGGCTAGCACAGGGTTGAGCGGAAGGAGAGTACTAGGGGAAATTTTAATTATTTAACTATTGAATTGTCATTAAATTGTTATTCGTTGAATTTCACTTTCTTATATTGAATCATTTAGTCGTCGGCATTGCTGACTGGGGGGCTCTGTGCTTTACATCTATCTTTCACTAATTTAACTTCCAACCAAAATCGAGCCTTGGTGGGACTTCTATACTACTTTAAATATAATATTCGAAGCACCCTACCCAAAAAATGCACACCTACCATAGTGGCAGCATAACAACACATCACGTCACGTCACACACGCACGCACGCACGCACACACACACTCACACACACACACACACAAAACCTACCTACCTACCTACATACATACATACATACATACAACCACATTCATACATACATACATACATATATACATACATACATACATACATACATACATACATACATACATAAACGCAGGTCGAATACATAATGCATTCTTAAACGTCAATTAATGAAGGTCGCTGGAAGTGGTTCCAGCCTTCTTACATCATTCACTCTGTTTTTCGGAGTTCTTATGGAAAATATTCATACATATCTCGCAAAACTTTCGTGAAAATAAATCGGTTTTCCATGTTTGAATTTTCTGTGTTTTCTATTATTGCTTTGAATATTTAAAAAGCAAAAGCATTTCAAAAATGCTTTAAAGTATTTTTAATAAGATTATATGTATTTTGATGGATATCTGCATTTGCTTATAAGCATGATAATGGAACAGGACGGTCAATGTCTCGCACGTTATAATTATACCTTTGATGTTACATGTAACTCTTCAGTATTCCCACTGCCATTACATGTAGCCCCCAACTCATCAGTATTCTCAATGCTGCTACAAGTAGCCACTAACTCATCAGTATTCCTAATGTTGTTACTTGTAGCCCCCAGCTCATCAGTATTCCTACTGCCGTTACATGTAGCCCCCAACTCATCAGTATTCTCAATGCTGTTAGAAGTAGCCACCAGCTCATCAGTACTCCCATTGATGTAACATGCAGCCCCCAATTAATCAGTATTACTAATGCTGTTACTTGTAGCCCCCAACTGATCAGTATTCCCACTGCTGTTACATGTAGCCCCAACGCATCAGTACTCCCAATGCTGTTAGATTAAACTCCAAAAATAACAGTATTCCCAGGTCTGGGATGAGTTATTCAGTGTGTGTGGCATCAGAAAGGATCGCAGACAAATTATCATAAATACATAGTACAAAACTAAAAGGGTTGCCAAACTTAAATATAAACAAAATGACCTTTGCAAGTAGTCAAGATAAATTCGAAACTACTAGTAAGTATTATAAGTGATAAAACTGAGTTTGCAAAATAACAGGTTGAGGGTATTTAAAAACATTATTAATGCTACAACCTATGAGTTGACATACTCAAAATTGATTTCAGAAAGAAAACGATTGACAGTATGTGTTGAATTTCCACGAAGAAAAGTGCTAAAATAGACAAACACTGGGGGTATAGGTTCATTGGTTAAAGATCACTAAATCATGATGGAGAAAGTGTTGAAAACATTCCAGCCTGAAATACTAATTCAAGTAAAAATAACATCATGGTTTCGTCTTTCCTGCTACTTTGCAGTAAACATCATAAAACAATGCTGTAATACACAATATTAAATTCATTTTAAGTTTTGAACGCATAAAATAATTAAGTACAACAGAAATGAAATTATGTTGAGTTCCTAAATGTATGACGTAATAGGGCCGCATTAGATCAAGTGTTGGGGCGGAATCGGGAGGGGGGTGGTGGTGTCCAAACTTTCAAAAGTAACCCATCTCCCTTTAAACGATATGCGAACTGCAATAAAAGAACTATGATTATTTTAGGAAGTTTTGTATCACCACTTTTATTATATCATATATGTTGTTCATATTGAGTGTACATTGTTGCTTTGATATTTAAGATCTCCGCTAATGTGAGTGTATACAGTTTGAATCAGGATCAAACACTACGTTTATAGACTCCAATCCCTGTAATATTACGTCAGATATCATGCTTAAATATTTTATGAACTTGTACAATATACTGGAAGTAAAATGAGTTTTTGGAATGAGAGAAATGTTAAATTTTGTTACGCTGTCGAGATTAATTTTCAAACGTTACTTTGTGACTCGTGTAACATTGAAACACCATGACGATTTATTAACAATGTTGGCATGCAAATATTTAGATGGAAATAGTAACCAATGGCGATCCACAATGCAGTCTGAAAGAAGAGTCACACTTGACCCAAATTTCATGTAACTTCCAATCATATGCATTACATGGCATGATCGTATTACATTGCACGATCGTATTACATGGTATGATCGTATCTATGCTACTGGTCATGACTGCATTTAATTTTACACTTATGAACGCATACATATACATACATACATACATACATATATATATATATATATATATATATATATATATATATATATATATATATATATATATATATACATACATACGTACATACATGCGGAATCTTCTCAGAATGGTAAATGGTAAATTCCATTATTAATTGTAAATACACTTTTTAAAAAAACCTCAAAAGCTCAAAACAGAGTACATGTTTACGTATTATTCGACTAAATCATACACGACAATCAAATGGATCGGTTGAATTCTTTTAATAAATATAGAAATGTGTTGTATAGCTATTTGCTACTAACAAGATGTGACCAACTAAAACAATTTACAAGCAACATGCATAGACTTGTATCAGGAATATTTCAACTTTAGAAAGAACGTGAAATCAGACTGAAGCCAAATTAATTCATTAAGATTAACTCCTTTCTTCAGATGGAGTACCAAACAGATAAAGTACTTATATATTACATAAGTATTACAGAAATCCAAGGAAATATTTTAAGACATACGTTGTTTCTAATTCATCCGAACAGATGGTTGCTGATCATCTGTTTTACAACTTGTTAATATCCGAATTTTCATTGAAATACAAAAATCATATTTCCAGTACATGTTCTGGCCAGAATGTGCCTGTATATTATACTTTTTATATCGATGCATGAATACACCTCAACTTATATGAACATTCTCCCCGTGATCACAACGTATGTAATAAATAAATAACAGGTGCTTTGTTACATATACTTTTATAACTATTTCTCATATCAAAGAAGAACATATGTATTATTTCTTTTTTGTAATAATTCGCAAAATAACAAATGAGGTCGATGTGAACAGTGTAGACATAACTTTCACAATTTCTATCCTCGTGCGCTGAAGGCACTAAACAAGACTGTTTGTTTAAGGTGCCCTAAATGTGTAAAATTAAAATTCTTTCCTAGATCCGTCTGGAACTTATGGCATGGTATATATATATATATATATATATATATATATATATATATATATATATATATATATATATATACACATATACACATTATACGTAGACCGTTAATCTTCTCCATCAAATTTCCAGGTACATAGTTCTGAAATAAAGAACGAAGAATAGTATATACATAAGTGTGTGCACAAGATGATAAAGTTAAAGACATTGTGAGCTACGTGTTCAAAACGTTTCGAGAATACGGGATTGGCTTAATTACCTACTACCTTGAGTGGCTTCAATTTGTTTCATTTTGGAACTTAATAGTTTAGTTTTGCAATAGTACCTGTTTAGAAGATCTAAAAAACAACATACTTCAACATTCTTAATTATTAATAAACTATATACAGAAGGAGTGTAGGTCAGGAGAACATAATAGCTACACTATTTAGCAATCGACAGCGAAATCGTGAAATAGAATGTTATTTCCTTTCTTTTTTATATTTGCTATTTTGATTCTACATTTCCTTTACCTGCGTAAATTGTTTCCCACTTGGATCTACTTTTCCATCATGACCTTCACAAACTCTGCAAAGAAAAGAGCCATTCGTAACAATTATGCATTTTACATGCATCTCTCTCTCTCTCTCGTTAGATAATACAAGCTCCTCAACCCACGAATATTGATTTAATTTTGGGCTAAATGCGTCCAATTATTGTTATTGATTTTCTATATTATATATCAGTAAGATAAATTAAGCATGTTCTATATTATATATCACTAAGATAAGATAAGCATGTTCTATATTATATATCAGTAAGATCAGATAAGCATGTTCTATATTATATATCAGTAAGATAAGATGAGCATGTTCTATATTATATATAATACAGTTATCTGCTTCATTTCCCTAGTACTCGTATTAGCAACGTTGTCGATTTAACTGTATATATATATATATATATATATATATATATATATATATATATATATTGTAACTGGATCCATGCAAAATCGATAATAGGGGAGAAAACTTCTCCTTTTACTGTCCAACGAATCAATTATGATATTTTGCAAGGTTTTACCGTTGTAATTAATACAGCCATCCCCGTCTATATCTGCCGTTTTGATCATGGCTTTAGCCTCGTCTTTCGAAAATGGGGTATCCCCAATTTCTGTCATGGCGGCTTGCAGTTCCTTTACATCGATTTTCCCATTGCCATCTTTGTCAAATTTGCTAAATGCGGCTCTTAACTCTTCTGCTTCTTCCTCTGTTGATTTAGCTTTGCTCATCATTTTGACGAACTCGTTAAATTCTATTGTTCCATTGCCTGAAATGCATAAATATTCTTTGAAAATAACCCAGTTTTTACTCTTCTTTTCTACAGGGACGCGGGGAAAAAAGAGACAGTTAAATTGTGACTTACATGAGTTATTCATTGATAAAATATCTTGAATAGATTTTTTAAAAATTCATCTAAATAAGAAAAACAATGTATTGAGAGATAATAAAAGGAAAATACTTTTCACATGTTGTCCCCGGCCAGCTGGAGATGTACCTGAGCAAAGATGGAAACAACACCCATTCAAAATGTATGGGACGTATTGACATGTTCACTCAGCTAACTATATTCTTAGTACCACCGACCATTGAAACAAACTAACGTGACCGATCAGGCGCCTTTGTTAATGACGACATGTTTTATTCAAGTGCTTTATATAGTTTCAACATGGCAAAATATGAATTACATTCAAATTTGTTTTCTGTTGACAAAAATCTTAAAATAAATTTTGATGACGAAATATTTACTTTCATAGCCTCAAATAAATATGTGTAAATATTTGAGATTTTCACAAGCCAATATTTACCATTACAAGAAAATTGATCCAGAATGGGTTTACGGGGAGTTGTCCATTTTAAATTACTCACCGGGTGATTGGTTGTATAATTAAAACGATTATATACGATATGCGAGGCTTTAACATTAGCTGAAGCATTTGGGAAAATTTTTTTAATTTATTAAGGCTTTACTTTCGTGTTGCAAATTTCCAATAGTGTTACAGCAAACTTATTAAACTATGTATTGTTTCTGTAAACAGATTCCTCTATGGTTTAGTTCAAGGTAAATGTTATATTTAAAAAAAGCAGTTCGCTGATTTAAAATAGAGTTGCTAATATCTATCTTGCATTGTTTGCTATGGATGCCAGTACAAACCGTTTGAGTCAAGCTCTGCAATCAGTTCCTGTAATTCAGTTTCTGTAGGGTTATAACACAGGCATCGCAAGACGGTGCCGAGTTCCTCAGAGGAAATCCGATTATCGCCGTTCTTGTCGAATAGCTCGAACTTCTCCTTGTACTCTGAAATGTCGTGTAAAAACAGAAATTGCATGTCCATTCAAAATGTCAAATGTTGCGCTGCTTTAAAGCGATTCTTTTACAAGACCTTGCAACCAACAAAATTACAGTACCTCTCACGCCAAATGAATTTGCCTTGTTTAGAGGAATACATAGGTATAGCAAAATGTTATCATGGAGATATGACCGTTTGAGTACACAAGTGCCTATTATATATTATATATTTATATATATATATATATATATATATATATATATATATATATATATATATATATATATATAGAGAGAGAGAGAGAGAGAGAGAGAGAGAGAGAGAGAGAGAGAGAGACAGACAGACATACAGACAGAGAGAAAGACAGACAGACAGAGAGACAGACAGACAGAGAGAGAGAGACACACAGACAGAGATAGACAGACAGACAGAGGTTAAGCTTAGAGCAGAGTCATAGACAGAGACAGACAGAAACACTTAGAGTGAAACAAACAGTGTGTGACAAAGACAGTCTTCAAATTTAGTTATAGATACCGTAGTTGCACAGTGCCATTTTCGTTGTAGAAAGAACGTATGTAGCATCGAGTTAGTGTATACCTTAAATCCTAACAATTTTTAGACATTTATATAAAATTCTTGATTATGGCAACTGAGGTTTATATCAGAAGATTAGTTCAAGGAACATTGTAAACCAAACGTTTTCTCCACAAGACCTTCGTTTATCCTCCATAGGCAAAAGTCATATATTAAATAAAATAAATTAAATTAATTTTTGACAGATTAAATTTGGTTCTGACTACTTAAGGTTGACTCAATAAGTGAAGAACTACTTGCCCTATAATTTTCTCATCCCTCTATGTCCGCGACAAAATAATGAAGAGTCCTTTTATCCGCCTTTTCGGTAACACAAGTAAAGAGAATGACTGAATGAATGGCAACTTGACCAGTCAAAAAAGGAAAATGGTGGGGGATGAGGGTGGAGAAGGATGGGATTTAAACTTTCAGCTAAGATGCGTTCTTACAACATTACTACCTGGCATTTTGCAACCTTGGGTCGGTTCACCTAACAGTTACAGAATTTTCTTTTATATAAGTAGTGTAATTAAATATATATTACAAACTCTATAGACCCATATCTGCCGTCCATAATGCACCGGCAGACCTGGGTCTATGCATTATGTCAGATTTTTCAGCAAAACAAACAACATAAACCCTGATCATATCAGGGTCGGTGTGTGTGTGTGTGTGTGTGTGTGTGTGTGTGCAGTTGGACCCGGCATATGGTACCAGGTGAAATTCGTCAAACACGCATTTAAAGCAAAACGCAAGGAAAAAAAAACTAGAAAGAGCAGATCTCCAACCATTTTGCAGGAGGAAAAGTCTGGACAGTTATATGGCGTTGTGATCGATGTGAAAGCTACACCTGGGGATCACTTTGATGAGAATTATGGCAAAATTACCTGTAATATTTGTGGATCACATATATTAGGACTACGGCTAAATATTACCTGCAATAGTTTCCTCTGGCAACTTATCCTGGAAAGAAAGAAATAATTTTTAAATTTCTGATGCAAAAACGGTTTTAAAAATGGCAGCTAGAAAACTCGGCAGATAGGAACCCCCGGCTAGACTTAAAGGTAGTTATGTGTTTTATACCCGCACAATGGAACCACGTTTGGATCATCAGAACCAGAAAAGAATTTGTCGTGGGTGGGGTGGGGTAGGGAAGAGGGAATTTAGTGGCAATATAACGGGGACCACAGGGATATCTACCTGTTAAGGGGGGGGGGCACAGGGGAAGGCCGATGCGAGTGTCCGCATGAACCGTTTAAGAATATCGGCCTGAATGGTTTAGGTAAACGAGCACCAGACTAGTTTAGGCACGTGAAAAAGATCTTAAGAAAACCGAGCACCAGACTAGTTTAGGCACTAGATCTTAAGAAAACCGAGCACCAAACCGAACTCTGTCTACTGGTAGCTAAAATTACAAAATTGACAAAAATATAATTTTGGTTTGAACATGTTCAACGAAACTTTTCAACAACGTTTAGTAGAAACGGACTAAGAGAAAAATATGATCTTTTAACAGCCGATAAAAGATGCGTAAAATATAAACGTTTCCATCTGGTTGCTCGGAATACAACACAATTGCTTGAGAAAATTCCAAAATTTAAACTTTCTGCGAGCTTATCCTCAGGAGTAATGCATACGTCATTACGAACAGTATTCTCGAGACTTTTTGCTTGTTGGGATTATTTTGTAACGTGGAACCATATGCGTTTTTATTAATTATTTAATTGATTTTTAGTACGTGGCATTACCAGTCGAAAACTTCAGATAAGAGTACAGACAAATCAGACAAATATGTAGCAAGACAACCCCACTCAAGTATGAAATTAAGGTACCCTGAATGGGTGGTTGTTAGTAGTAAATGGGGTCACTTTAGCGTAAAGGGGAATTAGCATTAAAAAACACCCTGGGTCACTTTGGCGTCAATGGGAAATTTAACATTACGAAAACACCTGGGTCACTTTGGCGTCAAGGGAAATTTAACATGGGAATAGAGTTTGGGTCTGTTGAGCGACAAGGGAAATTAACATGGGGAATAAATCGTGGGTCTGTTGAGCGACAAAATGGAACAGGGTCGGGACCCTATTTTAATAAGGTCCCGACCTGAGGGGTCTATGGAAAGGGAACAGGGGAGAGGGATAGAACACAGACACACACACACACACACACACATATTAAATAAAAAAAGGGGTAGGCAATTGAAAGCCGATCTCTTTTCGAGAAATGTGGGTGGCCCTGAACAGGGCCTTTGGGTTTATATATGCCCTTAACATGAAGGGCATCTGTGACTTCTTCTTGTCCTTAGGCTTCGTCTCACTGTAGGACCATAAATCAGGACTCTTTGAGGCATCCTTGCCTCTCCACGTAAATCCTACGTATCCATAGGTTGCTGGCGGTCCTATGGACAACTGTCCATTCGGATCGGACATACATCGGTATGTCCGTCCTGAACATCATTGTTGACACAATTGTGGAAGATTCAACGTCAGTCCACATGCTGAGGCGACGAGAACAGGTAAATCAATGCAGTGAACTTCGTTTATTTATAGGTAGAGGAAGGATTGAAACGGATTGAGTTCATTGACCAATCCAAACACGCGTTACAAAATTCAGTCAGCTCGCATCCAATCCGAAGAGAACAGTCTGTGACGTCACGTGGTCTATATAGATTCGCTACCGCCTGTGTGCAGTCAGTCGATGCGAGACAGTGATTCAACATGACGGAAACTCAGAAAAGGATCGATTGGGGTGCACCAACAGTGGAGACTACACAAGGGAACCCGGACTTACTTTCAGAAGAGGTACATTGGGATTTTGTGGATTTTCTTACCTCGCAAGAATTTGTTCCGGAACCATCGTCACCTTCATTACCACACGTGGAGAATTTTAGACAGAGACAGAAAGAAGAATTGGAGAAATTTATACAACGACAAAAGGAAGCGGAACAAACTTTTCTTTTACAGCAACAACAGCAAGAAGAGGTAAGGAAAAAACAACAACAACAACAACAAGCAGCAGCAAAGAAACAAGAGGGTGAAAATCAAACGGTCACGGTACTGTTAGACATTTTAGCGGAGTTAAGAAGTTTGAAACAAATGTATCAGACTTCTTTATCACGACCGAAGAGAATACGACCTTCCCGAGCTAAACACTCCAACCCTGTGACTAAGCCTACCGAACCACCCTTAGTGATTTCAACCCAATCATCATCATCAGAAGTAGGCCTCGGCCGTGGCAAAGGCTTAAGGCAGTTAAAGTTGATTGCTTAAACTCACCCCTACACCAAAAACCAAAGGCCCTTTTCAGGGCCACCCACTTCTCTCGAAAAGAGATCGACTTTCAATTGCCAATAACTCAAAAAAAAACACAAAAAAAAACCATTTTACCCCTATAGTACGTGTATATGAGTGCGTGAGTGTAGCTTCTTATTTAAAATCAAAACTCAAAGACACTTACCTTTTTATAAATAGTTACAATCCAATTCACAATTCACAACAGAGCACTTTAAAAAGTACATTCACTTCTTCTGTCTCACTGTTTAGTCTCTCTGTTTTTTCAATTTCTTCACCATCACAGTCTTTTCCTCCTCTTCCTCCTCACTTTCTTTCCTTCTTCTTTTCTTCTCCTGTTTCTTTTTCTTCACCTGTCTGCTATCTTCCTCCTCTTCTTCCTCTGAAGAATCCCTCTCTTCTTCTGACTCCTCTTGTTTCTTTTTTGGGCAATCTGGAGACCAATGTCCTTTTTCTTGACAATAATAACAGGTATCTTGACTTTTGTCTCTTTTAACCCCTGTTTATCTTTTTTGACGGTCTGGACACTCTGAAGACCAATGCCGTTTCTTCTGACAGATATAGCAAGTATCTTCACTTTTATCTCGAAAGGAAGGAGAGTAGTCCGTCGGCTGGTCTGAAGAAAATTTTCTAATGACCCCTCGCAACGCTCTGATGAAACGTTCCATCTGGGTAGTCTCTTCTATCGTTGTGCTCGGTTTGAGAGTGAAATGAATAGTGAAAGGACAAGACACATACCCTTTATATACGCTGGTCTGCTAGGACTATAAATGACTCCATGGTGTTTAAACTTGAGTCATTTGACGTTTTGCACTCATTTGAGAAGAAAGAAGAAGAAAGTAAGAGGCAGAAACGTGATCTATCGCCTCGTACCAGAGCTGAAGTCTTGGCACAAATTCATGCCAGTGATTTTGAAGAGGACATGAGTGAACCAGAATCCGAACCCTCTAAACGAAGTTCACCACCCTTAGTTAACCCTGAAAAGTACTATTCCATTCGAGAGACAGAAAAGCGCTCCTCTAGAAAATTTAGAACCACGGCTTACAAATACACGGTGAAGTTTAAAGATTTCAAGTTCGAAGTACCGTTAGAGAAAGCAGAAGGGTTCATCACCGGGGTGTGGGATTCTTTGCTCACCACACTCAAGCGACAATGTCAACCCAAAGAAGACGATCGCTTGAGACTTTCCATTCAACACGACGGTTTGAAATCCCCTGTTTGGATCGAGTTTAGCAGCCCTGCAGAATTGACTGCTTCCAAAGTCATGGACAAGATTCAACACGTACAACAATCCAATGACCAGTTTGACATCACCGATGGAAAAGCCACACTGTCCATGACCCACGTCTCTCCTCCTCAAGGGACTGGCCGGAAAAAAGTCTTATTGGTGAACGACCTTCACAGCACCAAAAAGAGTCTCGTCCGAATTCACAACCCTCAAGACCAGATGTGTTTAGCCAGAGCCATCGTAGTGGGACGAACCTATGTGAACAAGAATGACACGGTAGAATGGAAAACAGCCTGGAAAACTATTCAACAATCCGACAGAGCCAAACAACGAAATGAAGCAGAACTCCTGCTACAACAAGCCGGACTGTCCAAAGACAAACCCTGTGGCATTCTTGAGATGCAAAAATTGCAAGATGCCCTAGCTCCACGATACACCTTGAAAGTGCACCCTCAAGAAGTGCGCGGACCTGTGTTGTTTCGAGGGAAAGACTTTAAGGACGGAAAATACATTCATGTCTATTATCACGATGACCATTTCGATACCATTACCAGTATCACCGGATTCCTGGGATATGTTTATTACTGTGAGAAATGTGACCATGGTTATAACAATCGAGAGCAACACAAGCATTGCGGATTGAAATGCTCAGGACGTTTGGCCTCTCCACCCTGTCTGAGCGAAGGACCAGTGCATTGTTCAACTTGTCTGCGCACGTTTGTCAGCCCTACCTGTTACCAACAACATTTGAAGACGCAAGGTTCACAGCAGAAATGTGCTTGTCAACTGCTGCGATTGTGCCCTACGTGTGGACAAGGCATACGTACCAACAGTGCCAAGGCACACGTATGTTCAGGAAAGAAAAAATGTCACATCTGTCACCACATCGTGGACTTGGAACATCAATGCTACGTGCAAAAATACCAATCCTAATTTCTGCGTGGCTCATCGAGCGTGCGAGAAGTGCA
This sequence comes from Sinohyriopsis cumingii, assembly GCA_028554795.2. Lineage (NCBI taxonomy): Eukaryota > Metazoa > Mollusca > Bivalvia > Unionida > Unionidae > Sinohyriopsis > Sinohyriopsis cumingii. The sequence goes on along the minus strand of CM068842.1, from coordinate 21,034,846 downwards.
TTCAAGAACCTATCTTCAGTCATTGCCCTCACTGCAGCAATATTCCTGGAGGACGGGAAAAAATCTTTCGGGGACCGAACACGCTAGCCGATTTTGCGATGCTAGAGTAACTCCTGTCAACAATTTCATGCATTCCTTGTTCAGCGAAGTGGACTTGTACTTGAATAACAAACTGGTCAGCAGCAGCATGGATACTTACCCATATCGTGCCTACCTGGAAAATCTCTTGACGTACGGAAAAGAAGCCAAGAATACTCATCTGGATGCTTGCGTGGTATGGAAACCTGACACGGCAGGTGTAGGCACGTTTAGCGACACTGTCCTGACAAAAGATGGCAATCCTCACAATGTGGGGTTTAACGACCGTCGTAAGAAAATTCTGCAAGGGCGAAGTTTAGAACTGATGGATCGTTTGCATTTGGACATGTGGTTACAAGAAAAGTATTTGCTCAACGGGGTGGATATCCGTCTGAGACTGAATCGTAGCAGTGCCGCTTTCCATTTGATAGCCCATGCCAATGAATACAAAACTATCATTCAAGAAGCCCGACTTTACGTGCGTCGTGTGGAAGTGTTACCTAAAGTGGGAAACGACGTCAGTCAGACGTTGAGCAGAACGACCGCCAAGTATCCGATACGACGCGTAGAAGTGAAAACGTTCACCATTCCCGCTGGACAGCGATCCATGATCGAAGATCATCTGTTCCAAGGACAGTTACCCAAACGTTTGATTGTTGGTATCTTCAGGAATTCAGCCTTCAACGGAACCCACGATCAAATTCCTTTTGAGTTTCAACATTACAATGTGTCCAAGATCGAAGTCAGTCGCGACGGCAAGACCTTGTGTACCCGACCCTTTGAGCCCAACTTTGGTGTCGCGAAGAATTATTTGAGATCGTACTTGTCCCTGTACGAAGACACCGGACAGTTAGGAACCAACACCAGCCACGGTATTTCGTACGACGATTATGCAGGAGGCTATGCTTTGTGGGGTTTTGATTTCACTCCAGACCAAGGCAGCGACGAGGGACATTTCCACCCTATAAAATCGGGTCAGATTCGTGTAGAACTTCAGTTTGCAAATCCACCTCCAGATCACAAAGTGAACGTCCTCCTGTATGCAGAATTTGACAATACCATAGAAATCAACAGTTTGAGAGAAGTCATTCTAGACTATTAGAAGCCATGGAAGACTGTTATCCCTCTTTGCCTAGTGGAGAAACTTTGAAGATGGAATGTAAGGAGACCGGGGAAGAAGAATCTCAAGACAAGGACGAAGAAGTTATCATGATGAAGTCAAGATGGCCAGAACAAGAAGCCCATTTAGTCTCCTGTTTTGCCAAACACTTGGTCGAAAAATTGACGGAATTGATCAAGAAAGATTGCTATGGATGTCAAAACGATCATCCCAGTCAGATTCAACACGATAAATGCCTAATGCTGAGTCAAGAAGAAAAATTGACGAGTATCTGGACGAAGCTTGGAGTCTCATCTCGGACGAAGTCGTGTTGCATCAGTGGTATAAAGACTTGCGTGAACATTCTTGACCACCATTAACCACTCAAGAGATCCATCGTATCGAAGCTCTCCTGAATCAGAGTGGGGAGACGAAGCGAAGAAACGGTTATTTGTCAGACATTTTCAAGCAAAAAGTCAGGATCGAATTGATGACTTATTATTACCTGTGAAGAAGAAAAAAACACACAAAACATGGATACCTGGGAACTTTATTACCTTTTGAACCACAGTTCGTACACGGCTTCTTGGAATCATGTCGTCTGTGCTAAAGATGAACTCCCTCATCGCAAACCTCAAGACCATCTAGCTTATGTGATCAACACGGACGACAGTCATCTCCCAGGAACCCACTGGGTAGCCGTCTACTTTCCTCAAGAAGGATGTGTGGAATATTTCGATTCGTATGGATTGCCCCCTTTGGAAGACGATATGATTGACTTTATGAGAAGAAATGCTCAGACCACCCGATTCAAAAATGTGAAATTACAAGGCACAGATTCCTTGGTGTGTGGACAATATTGTGTGTATTTTCTGCATCATCGCAGCCTGGGCTATCCCTTAGAACATTTAGTGACTCATTTTGATCCTCGTTCTTCTTCTAGAAACGATGTGAAAGTAGATCAATGGTTTTGTGACCATTGTGCTTATCTTTTGTCTCAAGCTAGGAAACGTAGTGTCCATCAATGGCCTAATGATTTCCAACAGTGGAAATCACAATTTCATTCACAACGTTGTCAGCCTTGTCCAAAATAATGTGTGAGTTGGAAAAAAAATGTTTGTCATTTGAAACAAAATGTTTGATGTTATATTGTTGGATTATTGTTAAAAATGTTAGAGCTGTTTGTTAGTGTTAAGTGATTTTGAATAAAAAATGTTGTTTTGAAAAAAAATGCCTTTGTGGTTTGTTTGACTATAGAAATCTTGATTCATGCTCTTTGACTTCTTACTATCCCTCTCATGGCACTCATTGAACGTTCCGACTCGAAAACCGTGGAGGGATGTTTTCCTTCACGTCCGCGCTTTGACTTTAAAGCCGGGGCAGCCTCCAGTCTAACCATCCATTGTCGACTCATCCTCCTACGAAGATGTGCTCCAAACTAGCTAAGCTAAACGAAGCCTACGTGAATTTTCATAGGGTCAGACACAGTCTGATACCGAAGCCAGAAGAGATAGAGAATGTGAGAATTCTAAAAGTCACTGAAGACCTGATAGAAGAGCTCTTCAGAGAAGAAGTGAACAGGGAGAAAGAAGAATGGACAGAGAAGTACAGACTTCAGAAACAGCAGAGAGAGAGCAGCAACAACAGCAACAGCAGCAGCAGCAACCTGAACCTGACAGAGGCTTTGTCGATTGTCGTATCGACACCAAAGAGTTCTTCTTCTCTTTCCGAAGAAGCAGACCTATCGTCAGAAAGTCTATCGTCAGAGGACATCGCATTCTTAGAAACTAAAAGATTGCCATAGCAAACAAAAAAAACAGCCCTTTTCAGGGCTACCCAATACTCTAGAAAAGAAATAGTAATCCATTTGCCAATGTGTGTAGGTAGAGTAGTATGAATATAAACACTGATTCTTTTTTATAGTGTGAGTGTATGTGTTTGTGTATATGATTGTGTGTTTGTAAGTGCTCACGTACGTTTGTGTGGATAGTAGATTATGATATGTTTTTTTTTTTTTTTGCTGTTTCACGTGTGGGGAGAGTAAATTTGGGGTTTGATTGGATTGCTTTGCGTATGTGGATAGCATATTATTTGTTTAATAAAATTTTTTAGAATAGTGATGGGTAGTATAAAAAGTGAGTGACTGCTTCTTTTAGGTCCGCGCGTTGTTTGGTTATGATCTAGGTAAGATCAATTTTGTTTTAGGGGGATGTTTTCCATCACGTCCGCGCTTTCAGCATAAATTAAAAATCGTTCGGCAGTCTAGCTACCCTTGTTGATTGATCAACACCACCAGAAAAACACCAGACTAGCTAAACTGCTTGAACTTCATGTACACCTGGAATATGCCAGGCGTATAGTGAATGAGCTGGCTGCAGAGGCCATCGTAGAAGAGGGAAGGATGAAAGAGGAGGAGAGAAGAAACAAAGAAGAGGAGGAGAGAAGAAACAAAGAAGAAGAGGAGAGAAGAAACAAAGAGGCAGAAAAGGAGAGAGGAAATTTCAGAATCCCAGAGACAGAAGATTGGGGTTCTGAAGCCACTTATCCAGCCTCTGCTCTCCCCCAAAAAAGAGTGAAAAGAGACTGGGGAAGAAGATGTGTGTGTGGTGCCAGGCCTGGAAGGTGCCATCATTAACCAGGTGCCATGGAGTTCAAAAACAAACAGCCCTTTTCAGGGCTACCCAATACTCTAGAAAAGAAATAGTAATCGATTTGCCAATGTGTGTATGTAGAGTAGTGTGAATACAAACAATGACTTTTTTTCTTGTGTGTGTGTGTGTGTGTGTGTGTGTGTGTGTTTGTTTGTAAGCGCTCACGTACGTTTGTGTGGATAGTAGATTTGGGTTTAATTTTAATGCTTTGCGTGTGTGAATAGTAGATTAGGTTTTTTTTTATTGATGCTTCACGTATGTGGATAGTAGATCATATGAAATAAGAAAAGTAGGGGATTTTTTCCTTCACGTCCGCGCTTTAACTATAAAACTAACAGTGTTTGCCATTGGAGCCCATTCCACGGAATAAGCAAACAAGAAGATGCCAGCAGCTTCAGCTTTGTATAACAACCTTATGGGAAGTTGGTACTGGATGGTGGATGGATTGAATGTAGCAGAAAGGCTTGAACAGGAATGGAGGCATGCAGTGACAAAAGACTTCGTTACAAGACAAGTAACCAGCCTCCACTTAGCAATCGATATTGTGAAAGAAATGATAGAGGATGAGGAGAAGAGAATCAGAGGTTTCATTAACCCACCGTATGTGAAAGTGGGCAAGTTGAAAGAAGCCATAGTTTATGTGACGAGTGTAAGGTGTTTTTTTAGATAACATTGTAGAATGGACAGATTGGTCTTTTGTGAAGTGGGGCTTAGACAAGCTTAAGAAAGCGGAAGAAGTAATGAAGAAAGTGCTGACCGAAGAGGTCAAGAACATCAAAGAAAAGTGGTCAAAGGAAAGAAAAGAGGAAGAAAATAGAAAGAAAAAGGAAGAACTAGAGAAACTAAACGCTAACTGGATGAAAATCCAACAGAAGTTCCGAGCCATGGGTCACCCGGACTGGATACCGGAAACAGAAAAGAAGAAGAAGAAAGGAATGATGGAAAAAATAAGGGGATGGATAAAGAAGTTAAGGAGTTAGAAGAAAAAGAAGAAACCCAAAGGCCCTTTTCAGGGCCACTCCAATTTCTCGAAAAGAGATCGACTTTTAATTGCCTATCCCTTTTTTTTATTTTTTTTATTTTTTAAAAAAAGAAATCCCATGTTCAATTCCCCTTGTCCATAGAATTGCTTTTTTTTCTCCCATGTTAAATTTCCCTTGTCGTTCAACAGACCCACGATTTATTCCCCATGTTAATTTTCCTTGTCGCTCAACAGACCCAAACTCTATTCCCATGTTAAATTTCCCTTGACGCCAAAGTCACCCAGGGGTTTTCGTAATGTTAAATTTCCCATTGACGCCAAAGTGACCCAGGGTGTTTTTTAATGCTAATTCCCCTTGATGCTAAAGTGACCCCATTTACTATTGTTGTTGGATGATTAAAGAACAAAATTATTTGTGACATTAATGCGTTTAAGGATCCGTCAGTTAGCATTGGCTTGTATTTCACGGCAGTGAGATGCTATAAGACACCTTGTTTCATTTGTTTCTGTCATAGTAAATATTTATCTTATATCGATTTATACATTCATACTTCTTGTTGAACTTGCTCTATATGCCTGAGATGTCGAAAGAAGACGAGTGCATAGGTGAAGGGAGTTTAAGGAAAATACCCACTTGCTCTTGTTATAACGTGGCTTCAACCAATGGTTGCCAACATTCAAGGTACATAATTTGCAGATAATATATCCTTGATTTCCATAATAGTTGCAATATCTCCAATCTTATTTCCTTCCCTTTTCAAATGTCAAACATCATATTCAAAGAGTGAATACATAAACTTAGATTATATCTGTGCCAGTATGTGCCTGCGTATATTTTACATCAAGGTCAGTTTAGACTATTTTACGCGAAAATAAGGAATTATAAAATAAAACCAAGAGTATAAAGGAAATTGAGTACCTAATAAAGCTAAGTACAAACTGCGTTACAAAACAAGACAAAAAGTCTGCCACACAAAAATCATTTACAATTTGTTTCCAGAAACGTTATGAGCAACTTTAATAAGACGGGAAAAAAGTTCATAGATTTTAGGTGCGATTATCAATGTTTCGGGTTGCCACCATAAGCCTTGCTATCATTTGTGTCATCACTGGTCTAGGAATGTGTACACAAACGGTTACAAATTACGTGAAGGCAAAAGTGTACAAGTGAATAACGTGCATAAATGGCCAGTCGGACAAAGGGGTGAATATATTGATAAGCGATTTTACCTATGTATGTATGTATGTATGTATGTATGTATTTGTCAATGTCTTCGCAGAGAAACCAACTAGGTAGCCAGATAAGCATGATGTGTACATACATGCCTATACATACATACATACATACATACATACATACATACATACATACATACGTACGTACGTACGTATGTACATACATACATACATTCAGTCAGTCATTCAGTTAGTCTGTCTGTCAGCCATACATACATATGTACGTACGTACATACATAGATACATACATACATGCATGCCTACATACACACACATACATACATACATACATACATACATACATACATACGTACATACATACATACATGTTCATCAGCTATAACTGTCTCACAGCATGTGAAAATGATCGACACCGTCGCTAAATTCATGTAGGCAGTAACAATGCTTCAATTAACGTTTGTTATTTCAAACAGTAACATTGACAAAAATTTGTTTTACTACTAGAAATGTCTGCACTCACCATTGTTTTTCTAGATGTTTGTTCGTATGTAGATATGTATTTCCTGGTTTGTTACGCTGTCCGCAGAACTTCAAAACACAACGTTAGATCTCCCAAGTCAACAAACAAACTGCCCGTTGACACAGTTACACTGATCTGTTACTTTAATTATAGATGACAATGTGGTACCCGGTTCTAATAAGTTTACATGTAGCGTATATTGGCAACGCAAGGCTGTATGTCACCTCCCAAACATGACGGTGACTTTATACAGGTTTTGAAAAGGAGTACTATAGTCTATTCAAAATGTACCTATACAAACGTGTTTATCGCGAGCGTTTGTTAGAACAGTACACACCTGATAGATATTCAATCAATTTACAGACTTATGTACAAAATATGATGTCTTCCCACGTTGATAGCATGAGCATTTACATTGCAGGATAAGGGGACGTCCATTAATTATGTCAAGAATTTTTAGGCAATTTTTTACACCCCGTTCCCCGTGTCAACAACTGTTAAACTTTCAGTGACCCCCCTAATAAAATTGTACCCCCCCCTCGCCCCCAAACTAACAATATTTTATACGGCTGGCTTTTATGCTAGAAATAGAATTATGGAAATTAAAAGGTCAACAAATAAATTTTAACACATTTTTTACTTGTTTAACAGATTTCAAATTGACTATAATACTTTGAATTCATGTAAAAATCGAGAGTTTATATTCTAGCTTTCGTATATAGGTTACAGCAATTTTACAGCACATGCAAATGGGGGGGGGGGGGGGGGCATTTGCCTGAAATGAACAAGAGTCTGTTATCAAAGTGTACAATATTTGTAAGGAATTAAGGTTACTGCATCTGGTTGAAGAAGTTGTATGCTTGTGTAGGCTACATAATTTATATTATGTATTATGTTAAAGATGACTGTATAATAGTCAAGCTCTCAAGTTTACTAGGCTCAGTTATCCATCCTTGGAGGGATATCTCATGGACTTTAATATATATAGCATCTATACATATAACATAGATGCTATTTAATAGAAGTCCATGTATAGCTATACTATTTAGATGTCTATGGATCTGTGCAGTCTATGAATTTAGTAACAGCTTCCCTTAAAATATGTCTACAGTCTACAGTCTACATTGAATAAAAACAAAATATGATGATGCAAGACTATGACTTCCCTGGCAAGAGCTCAACCGGTTTAGGATTAAACTGGTGGGCTGTTGACGGGCGAGCGAGTGTGTGCCATACCAAAGCACCGACTAATTTTCAATTTTTTGATTTATTAAATTTATTGTAAAAAATGACATTATTCACGTCAATTTATCTTGAACTCCCCCTCCCCCATGTCAACAATTTTCAAACTTCTTCAAACCCCGTCCCCGCCCCATTTTGTTGACATAATTACTGGACGACCCCTAAAATGTGCATGCATAATATTTTAGCCACATAAAGAAACGAAAATGCGTACGCATAGTACAAGTAGAGATGTAACCTCTTGCTAAAATATCCGTCTCTTTACATGTCAGTTTATAAATTCGCAAGGGCACTTCCCATCAGTTTTTCTCTTTTGTATGTATTAAATTATTTCAGTTATGACCGCTTGGAAAAGTTACAAGTATGTGCGCGCACGCATATGTGTGACTGTGCACGCGCTACTTCTTGTGTTCATTGTTTGTATTTTTACCTTTTAAATACGTTAATCAGAGGCATTAGTTTAAAATTGAATACACGTGCTGTCACCGCGGAAAAGTGTTATAAATGTAATGTTCTTATCATAAAGCGGTCATCAAGTAAATAAATACCCAGGTTAACTCTTTCTTGTGTTCCTTCAGTTGCTACTAGAGACCATTTACCTACCTTGCATTCAAAACGAAAACTGCTTCAGTCTTGTTTATATTCCTGTGCAAGGGGAGTGTAACCGATCAATAGCGCTGTCGATTTTGCTCCTGCCCCAAAACAAGGTCTAGAATAAAGTCACATGATACGTCCTGTCCAAGATCCTGTCTTACAAAAGCTGTGAAGTACTTAATCGATTTACCCTATCATCAAAGGAATAATTTTAAAATTTAGCATCCAATCTATATGCCGAGTGTCCTAGTGTGAATATTGAACTTGGAAACTCCGTCTAAACAAGGGAGTTAATGTACTAAGGAAACGCACCAAACGCATTCTGAACGAAAGTTCTAATGTGGTATATGATAGCACTTCAGTAGAATATCACTGTTCTAATATCCAAATGGTTTTACCTTTTAAGGTAAATCCATTGAAAGAAAACGTCACGAATTTACTTGAAGGGTAATCTAACGAAATTAATAAATATCAAAGTCATTAAGTAATTTCTCGGTAACCCAGTACGGTGCTGTATGTTTAGAATAGATATTTCAGCTATGCATTTTAAAAGATAAAATTATAAATAAATCTAGTTTCCTTTCATAACCCTCTCATGGCTGGTACAACACTGAATAAGAACGCTGCGAATCTAATTCATTTATATAACCACCACATGCAAAGCAGATAAACAACTCGAAATCACTCGAATTTGATTCCAAAGGTATTTTAAATTATTATATGGTGCGGTCAGCATTTTAGTTTTTTTATAAAATACTTTAACCATCACCAGCTAGGGCAGTCATGACAACTCTACAGTACCAATGTACACCCTAGCTCACGTGATGTTTTCCTGACTTCCATTCAACGTTTATGGCCTATTTAGACCGAAATATAACGTTGACGTGAACTTGGCAAGTCGACTTGATTTGTGAAGGAAATAGTTCAACGTATTGTACGTGTCCCCTACACACGTTACGTGACCTCACATATGAAGTGGATTCTACGGTGTTAGAATGCCAATCATAAGAATAGTGTCATTAACCCAAATGACTCAAATAAAAACTATATTATAAAAAAAATGTATATGATATGTATATCAGTAACATCAGTTTCTTCTTGTTATATATGTAATTTCATAACAATTCAAGTCCCTATTTGTTCCTATATTTGGAAGACGAATTTTGTAACCTTTCAGCTTAAAGGAATACCCATTTGCAGATATTTTAATTGCAAAATAAGTCAACATTTCAGGCGTAAAATTCACAAAACAGTTCAGAGAGCAAATGGAGTTAGCTTACAAAAGCGTAAAACATTATATGCAACAATAGTATAAAATACTTATCATATTAAATATATAGAATACAAATATTTCTTAAAGGAAGCGTTTCCTGTTGCTTTATTTATGTTGTGCCATAGTGAGCGAAATAGATTTCAAAATTTTAAAACACTGTTTGAACCACATTTTGCGAAACACGGGTTATAGTTGTATTTTGTGACATATCGAATGCGATGTCAGAACGCTGTTGCACATATGAGATGAGCGATCTGGAATTTTAACGTAGCTTTAAAAAAAATTCACACATATCGCTACGATGTCTTCAGTGTGATAGTTTATAGTGATGTCTAGCAGACATGTGGCATGATGTCCCACCCAGTCACATTATCCTGACACCAGGCGGACAAGTCGCAACACTAACCTCTTAATGCTGAGTGCCAAGCGAGGCTGGTGTTAGTACCATTTTTTAAAAAAGTCTTTGGCATGACTCGGCCGGGGATCGAATCCACGACCTACCGCATCCGAGTCGGATGCTCTAACCACTAGGCCACTGGAGCGGTACAGATAGGGGACGGCTTCCGAAGACGGTGACATATATCATAAGACATAATTAGAAAGTATTTACAGGTTACTGCATTTGTATGGGAAAATATGAACGTCTTTTTCGGATGGAAATAATGCACGACCTTGGGAGTGCAGTATATCCATCCGACAAAACAAGTTCATATTTTCTCATACAAATTCAGTTACCTTTTTAGTATATGTTCATTTTCTTATTCTACCTAAGGTTTAATTATATTTTTTAAAAATACACTACAAGAAACGAAGTAACTGAATGTATGCCGTATTCCAAACTAAATATACAAGCGCAGATTCATCAATACACATCAACATTATTAATGCGCACATAACTCCGCACAGATAAATTGGAACTTAGTCGCACTCTAGCCATAACTTTCGAATGAAAATGGCGTTTTGGTCTACTTAAAATTGCACTTTGGAGTCATAGTGTGAATGAATGCGCATTGCAACAACTTTTCCATTTGATCTGGAATGATTAGATTTTGGTATTTTTGTCGATTCTACTGATTATGGACTGGATGTATCTGTGACAATTCTACATGAAGTACATTTGATTTCAACAGCGTGTTGACATCTGCGGGTGTGTTTCTGTTTTGTCACTTAATGTTTGAAATCATACTGTGGGGAAAATATGAAGTCTTTCAATTGCAATTATCAAAAGGACGCTATGGAATATTATGTTTATCTTGAAAACCCATGACATGGCTCATGTAATTCGGATTTGCAGAACTAAGAAAGTATATTTTGAGGAAATTCAGACTGTAAACTGTAAGCATATTTTTGCCATTTTTATTACCAGCTAAAGACGACAGTTCATGCCTTGTCACTGGCACGTTTTTTTAAGGACCATCTCTGACGTCTATAGCTAGCCTAAATCCGAAACACTGTATCAACAAGGTTAACGCGGTATGTGGCAAAGCAGCTCGTATGTAGCAGTCCACGAAACATCTGCTTTAGTTCATTCAAAACAAATATAATCAACATGATTAGTTTACAATGTAGTTCCTAATACACTACTGGACACACGTGAGTGCAATACGAAGTGAGCGTGAGGGTAATATCGTAAAATACTGAACGATTCTGAGAATATAAAATTAACGGAGAAAAAAAAATGAGCGTATAATAATTTACAGTTTTACACCCACTCATTCCTATATAGAATCGATAACACTGAAATCAGACAAGAACCTAATATTTCTAGCACGTTTACAGAATTATTAAACCATCCGTATCCAGGATAGTTCAACACTTAAAACAAGGTCTGTTTTCTCTGGAGCTAACACTCGAAGGTATCATTTGACGGAAAGATTTGTATCAAAGTCTACCATAACAGCAAACATTATTTCATAGAAATTGATATTCATTAGCGCAGCTCTACTATCGCGCTCTCTGAAATCTTATTAAGCTAGAGATGATAGCATGATCTAACTGCGACACCAAAATTCATCAACCCTCAATGCTTGAACCGAATGATCATTGGCTACGTTGTTTTGATTTAAGCGAGCAAAAAGAATACCTAATGTTGAATAGACTACCCAAGTTTCCCAGCTCGCGTGCACACACTTGCAGGAGGAATGAATCTATCTATCTATCTATCTATCTATCTATCTATCTATATATATATATATATATATATATATATATATATATATATATATATATATATATTCCGTACAACACAAATTATTAATTAAAGATACACATATAAGCTGACTGTTATTGCCGTTTGCGTCATTTACTTAGTATTACAGCTATTCTGCGCACACATACTGCAGTCAGTCATGTATTTTGAAAAAAGGACCTCGTGAAAGATTATATATCGTTTTAAACAATACCCAACACAATGCGATTGGAACACAAACCTATTAGTCAATATTAAACGGATCAAAACCTTCTAAGAACATGTTTAAACTCTGTATAAATATTAAACTGTGATGATGTAATCAATATCTTTTTTTGTGTCCTTTGTATTACAGATGCTGACTTTTTGGATCAACTTCAAAAGGAACTTATAAATAATGAAGGATACAAAACTGAAATTCTATAAAGACTCCAAAGGAAACCCTACGTTTGGAATCGGCCACAAAATCACGCCAGATGACACAGAATATAATAATTCGTTGGGAACAAAGATCTCCAAGAAGAGGATCGAGAAAGCGCTCAAAGCCGATGTGAAGGCGACTATAGAGAGTTGGTGTCAGCTTTTCAAGGATTTCCAGAATCTACCGAAAGAAGTCCCGCTGATCATCTTGAACATGAGGTTCAATCTAGGTCACGCGGGATTTGCGAAATTCAAGAAGTTTCGAGAGGCTGTTAATAATGGAGACTGGGATAAAGCTGCCGATGAAATGGTAGACAGTAAATGGTACAAACAAGTACCTAACAGAGCAAAAAGGCTTGAGGAAAGAATGAGGAAAGTAGAGAAAATGTGTTGATAAGTGTATTTTCTTTCGAATTTGTTAGGTATCGTTTTCACGAGCTGTCAGAATGGATTCAGCTTAACAGGACTAAATATATGGTTGTATATTCAATGCTTATAATTTATATATATATATATATATATATATATATATATATATATATATATATATATATATATATATATACTTAAATCATAACTGAAATAAAGAACATTACCTTGAAACTTTATAACTGATATAACAAATTATAGTATATATTAAAAATTCAGTACTTGATTTATCGTTTGCACTTCGATATGTAGCAAACATGATTATTTAATCTTTATAATTCCAATTTTGTTACCTTCTGTCTTCAAGTCAACGATTTCGATGATTATCTTAATTTACGCAGAAAACAGATTTCTTTCATTAACCTCTCCACTTGTCGTTAATATTTCGTGCCCTATCGATCCACTTCGATCATCGTGGATATAAAACTAAGTGTATCAACGAAGCTTTTGTAGATACTATAATCTAATCCGTACATGATAACAGCACGAGACTGGATGAGAGTAGATACGATGATCTAACCCGCACATGATAACAGCACGAGAGTGGATGAGAGTAGATACCATGATCTAACCCGTACATGATAACAGCACGAGAGTGGATGAGAGTCACAATTATTTTTACTGAGGAAACATATTCCACATAGTTAACATTAATTTTGCTTGTTTCTACCTATATCAATACTTCAGAAACAAAAGTCGTGTTCATTAGTATTGAGATCCGCTGCTCTTTATGATGATGTAATTAAATAAAAGCTGAATAAAGCATCTTGTCAAGGCGATATGCAATGAATGATAAAAAAAGAGTGGTCACAAAGCATGCAAAATGTACTTCAGTAACGGACCCGAGTTTCTCATATATGTGGTGCTACACGTCTCGTTGGGTATCTTGTCTGAATTTGCAACTTTTGATGTTTAGTTATGACACCAGTATGAGCTTTGTCATATAGTGGGACGTTGTGTAGGTGTTCTTATTTTGTTATGAAGAGTTTGTGCAGAAAAAGCTTCACATAGAGTTCACTTTATATTGACTGATAAATGAAATTTGTCCCCATAGGGGCCCCGAGTGGCCGAGTGGTCTAAAGCGCTCTCCGTTACGGATCACAGCCATCTCACCTCTGTCTGCATGGGTTCGAGTCTCGGATTCGGCCAATGTGGATATGTGAGAAAGCTTGCCAGTAGCTTCTCGAGGGTCGGTGGTTCTCTTTGGGGATTTCCCGGGTTCTTCCTCCACCATTAATACTGGCCGCCATGTATAGCCTATCGTGTGCTGAAAAATGGCGTTAAACCCTACAACAACAAAATTGTCCCCATAATTTACAAATGTCTGCAAATCTTTTGACAAGTATCACACGATAGATGAGAGTCAGTATCATGGAAGCAAACGATATTATTTCCATAAAAAATTTAATTTAATTTGAAATCAGTTTTGATATACTCCTCGGAACCAAATATTTGGAGATCAACAAAATAGAAAATTATCGTAAACATTATATAATAATTCAAAAAGAATAAAGTGTTCTGAACGAATTCCTGGTCTCGAATGTGTTGATGTGCCACTAGTTTAGAATGTGCTAATGTACCAATAGTCTTGATGTATCACAACTGCATTGTCCAGAACTCCTTTGAATACATTCACAGTAATCCCAGAATAACAGTTTAGTCAAGAGCAAATGATCACTTTGAAATTCAAATAAATAATCCAGACCAATGTTTCCTCTCAACGTGTATCGAAGCACAACATTAAACACATCTGCTGACAGATACTAAAACAAGATTATAGTACATAAGAATGAGGCAAATGTCCACGTCGTCGTCCATTTTATGCTATAGCTCTATACATCGCAATATTATTTTACTCGATCTATGTCGCAATACTTCATGCGTGACTGGTGTCACGGTACTTCATGTCGCAACAGAACCCACCTGACTGAATTATCTAATGGGAAATCACCCCAAACGTTACACAGCTTCAGCATTACGGCTAACTTTAAAACTAGTAAACATGTATTATAACTCGTATGCAATATGCAGTCATGCACTAAACGTAGAAATACAATATTTATATAAATATGTCAAAAACATTTAGTAAGCAAGGATAAAAAGAAATTCTTCATATCCAAAATCGATGATTATTGCTTTTAATATGTCAGAGCGATGGAAATGTTTTTTTATGTATGATTTCACTACGATAAACAAATTCATAACTGGGACAGGTGTAGTGTGCATCTGATTATAAACACAAAACTGCCAAAGCGATATGAAGGATGACGTAACGTTGCATGAAACTAGTGGCAGTCTCATGAAAGACGTGCATGATTTATCGCAGATGAATAAGAACTTTCCTTGACGTAACAAACATGGGCTGGCCAAACTCTTTCAATTTAAGACATAAAATGACGTAACGAACTTTGATAATGAAATATAGAAATGCGTTATCGAAGGAATGTACAATCTGAGCTGTTCGGAAATTATGTTTTTGACGATAAAGAACGTACAAGGAAATGGATTTACTTTTTTAGATCATACGATCACAATATGTTTAACATCGAAATTAATAATGTAATACTTATTTCGTACTATGTGAAACGTATTTTATTGCATAACGTAAATGTAATGCTAAGGAATCAGATCGTAGGATGTGCGTTTAGATATCAATCATAAAGTGGGTGCTGGATATGAAGGCCTATGTTTGAATAGTAAAGAAAACGTGAGTGCTGGATGGGGGGGGGAAGAATGTAATGAATTGATGTGTGTATGTGCGTGAGCGCGCGTGTGTGTGTGCGTTGGATTGTAGATGCAAAATTTAACATTATCATTCTAGTTTGACCTCATTACCATTTTCAACCCTATAAACAGGTTTAACCTTATGAAAATTTTAGACTACATAATACAATCCATAAGTTCAATATATGAACAATTTCAACAAAGGATTCCCCGCATAACCCCTAAGTGCCTCTCGCACGTTAGCCAATGGCGTTAATTCCCATATACCCTCATATAACTACTGTTATACAATTATAGCAACAGCGCAGGAAAAATGAAACCTAAACAAAATATTTATTTCATGTCAGGGAATCGTAAAATATTAATCATATCGACCTACTACTGAAATGCGAGAATATGTTTTTTGAAGCAAAATCAGCAATTGTCAGGATTTGAGATCGGATATCACTTTCATAGCATGATATAAAGTTATATAGTCATGAACTAAATGCAACAACTTTAAATGTGATTATAGGTCACAGTTACCATTGTTGTATGAGCGGTATGGGTATAGCAATAAGATATATATATATATATATATATATATATATATATATATATATATATATATATATATATATATATATATATATACACTCATCTAGTTTAAGGATTAAAGCATGTATAGCTAAAACATAGAATTCAATGAAAGTCGGTGAAAGGTGAAAGATGGGTCACAATGACATATTTGTAAGATGAATTTGTAGCAACACCCCGATGCATCCTATTGCAGAGTTTCATGATTGCTGGTAAAAGCGTGTTATAATGAACGGTATATATAAAACCCAATGTGGTCATGAACTAAATTTAATAATTTACAATTATTCATTATTCATTGAGATGTATCTTAAATGACCTTATTTTATTTGTAAGGTGGTACAAAGAGAGCTCCATACAATCATCAGATTTGATCATTCTGGCATGAACAGGGCAATAGATTAAATCAAAGAGAATGGAGCATGAAATATGGGTCACCGCGACTAATTTATGACGAAGGTTTCGTTTCATGATGCATAGAGTTACATGTCCTCACTAAGTTTAGTCGTTCATGGTATAACATCCTACTATGAAGCCCACTTCGTCGTTCATGGTATAACAACATCGTACGAAGCCCACTCAAAACTGATTCCTATGGCCTATAAAGAATATCTGACATTCATTACGGGTGTACATATGTATATGCTTCTATCTGCGTGGATGCTTACAACGACAGGACAACAGTTTATCTCTTGTACGAAGAGGTGAAAGGTCTCACAATATTCAAGGCAATAGGCTTCTTGGACATATTATAAACATATATTTTGTGACTTTCTGTGGCATGAAACAATCATAATCATAAAATCGTACCTCTACTCGCTCTCCCACCTCGATATAGTTTACCTCATCACGTTTCACATGTTATCAATCTAGCAAAGCCCCACAAGAAATATATCAAAAGTATCAAGAGATAAAATGTTATTTTTCAACTATAAATTATTTATTATTAACTGTCCATGACCGATAACTTGAGACGGACCATTTAATTTTGTATTGGTGGTGGTGGTGGTGGTGGTGTGTGTGTGTGTGTGTGTGAGAGAGAGAGAGAGAGAAATTTGCTTTCTTCAAAATATTTTTAGATACCACTTCAATCGAAAATGAAACAGTCGGTCCATTATATATGTGAACTGTACATTTAATTCTGTCACTTTCAGTCAGCTTTGTTTATCATCAATACAGGTTGCTTCGATGAGAAGTGATACTTAATGCAAATACAAAAATGTCTACATTAAAGTTCAAATAAAAAAATATTTCCCTGTTCCAACGAAACTATGCTAAATATTGTAATCCGGATATTGCAAGTTAGCAAATATAGTGTCAAGGTATGTGCAGTTACGGTAAACAATCGACCGCAAAATATAGCTAGTAATGATTCGGGAAACCGCATTCGATGCCTAATTGAATTACCTCCCTTAAAATGTATTCTGTAATATTAATACATTAATGTGCAAAACGATGGATGCAAATTGCAATGATACTATTCTAAAGTAATCTCTAATAATCTCTAATAATAATCTAAAGTAACCTCTTATAATATATAATAATAATCTCAAGGGTTCTCTATATTACAGTGTATGGTACATAAAAAATTGCATAAGGCTCAAAACCTTAGCGAATCTAATGTGAATTGTATGTTCAAAAAGCTGCTTTTCGCAACAAAAACAACAACACGTATTTATCAATATATTACGACTGAATATATTATGAATAAACTACAAGAGAAAAATTTTAAGCCACTAGCTTGCTGATTTCAGTATATTTGCGAAGATTTCATTTTGCAAACATATTTTGATTTAATGAGATTTTCCTGTCGTTTTTTTCCTACATCCAAAGGGATATCTTGGGGGTGGGGTGGGGGATTGTTCTTTGGTGTCAAACAGTTTATAATTTATTTTACTATAAACCCTATACTAATCGAATCATATGCATTTTTTATTGTTTTGGGTTGTTGTTCTTGTTGTTGGTTTGCTTTTTATCTGAATTTTCAATCACATTGCGCACAAAAATCAACAGTTATACTCCACACGGTTCGTGGACCAACTGACGATGTAGTTCTCTGCTTGATGTTTTCCCAAATTGTGTAGAAGAGACATTCAGCTTCGCTTTATTTCCTAGGAAATTAGTTTTCAACAATTTCCGTGCAAATAGAATGATTGTCGCCATGTAAGAAATTTCTTTTCATGGCCATGTTCCATGTGCAACGTCTACATCCCCATTACTCACTGTCACTCGTACTTTCCTCTTCAACACATTTATGGCCATTTCTTCTCTTTCCTTCAAAGCCTAATGTTCAATATCGTTAACTCCGCATATCAAAACAGTATGAGTGATGGAATATTGCTCGACCTCTTACAATGTTCTTTTTTTTTTTTAATATCCGCATTTGGTTGTTTTCTTGTTGTTCTTGTGTCTTCTTTTGATTTTCCAGCATTTCCATTTGTTTCTTCATCTTGTCTTTTGCAATTTGTCTTCAAATAATTATCAACTCAGCTGGTTTACTTTTTCATTGTTTAGTTTAATTTCTGAAACGATTCTTTTATTGAAATTTCTTCTTGACTCCTTTCAATGACCGTTTCAGGTTTACCTTGATCACGTTATATCTAGTTCTCTAGTCAGATGATGTGCATCCTTATTAAATCTAATCCTACAGTTGAAACCATTCCGATCTTTATTTCTCATGTATTTTAATGTACTTATTCAGATTGTAGCAGTGATCTAAAAATGACGACTTGACATCTGTATACTACTCTCTACGTGATTTTTTTTTCAAGATCCCTTTGTCTTCATTCTCTGCAAAGTACCTTCCGTAGATATCAAAGTACCTTCCTTGGATATCAAAGTACCTTCCATGGATATCAAAGTACCTTCCTCAGATATCAAAGTACCTTCCCTGGACATCAAAGTACATTCCTTGGATATCAAAGTACCTTACTTAGATATCAAAGTACCTTCCTCACGTATCAAAGTACCTTCCTTAGATATCTAAGTACCTTCCTTAGATATCAAGGTACCTTCCATGGATATCAAAATGCCTTCCTTATATATCAAAGTACCCTCCTTGGATATCAAAGTACCTTCCTTAGATATTAAGGTACCTTCCTTTGATATCAAAGTACCTTCCTTAGATATCCAAGTACCTTCCTTTGATATCAAAGTACCTTCCTTAGATATCAAAGTACCCTCCTTGGATATCAAAGTACCTTCCTTATATATCAAAGTACCTTCCGCAGATATCAAAGTACCTTCCTTGGATATCAAAATACCTTCTTTATATATCAAAGTACCTTCATTGGATATCAAAGTACCTTCCTTGGATATCACAGTACCTTCCTTGGATATCAAAGTACCTTACTTGGATATCAAAGTACCTTCTTTGGATATTGAAGTAGCTTACTTGGATATCAAAGTACCTTCCTTGGATATCAAAGTACCTTCCTTAGATATCAAAATACCTTCCTCACGTATCAAAGTACCTTCTTTAGATATCAAAGTACCTTCCCTGGATATTAAGGTACCTTCCCTCGATATCAAAGTACCTTCCTTGGATATCAAAGTACCCTCCTTGGATATCAAAGTACCCTCCTTTGATATAAAAGTACCTATCTTAGATATCAAAGTACCTTCCTTTGATATCAAAGTACCTTCCTTAGATATCCAACTACCTTCCTTGGATATCAAAGTACCTTCCTTAGATATCAAAGTACCTTCCATTAAAAATTCCTTATATCTGCAAAATGTAAACAAAATACACACTGTACCTTCACCTCAATGTCCCAGTAAAAAAATCTTACATGTATATGTGAGTGTGTGTGTGTGCGTGAGAGAGAAAGAGAGAGAGAGAGAGAGAGGTACGTTCTCTGAAACGGAAAGATGGACTCGGTCGCCCCAAGAGAGAGTTCGAAATGAAATAGAACGATAACGATATTAACTGTTACATTCAAACATATAACAAAAAGTGTTTCGAATCAGGAAACCACTCGAGCAGATAGGGTCATATCTGAGAAACAAACACAAAATAGATATACATGTATGGAATCAATTTGGATACTATTGCGAGTATTAGCACATTCTCGCAGAAAATATTAAATATTTGGTACACTGTAAATATTGTCACATAAGTATAATTTGATGAATTTAAAATTTTTTAGACGAGTGGAAGAAATGTTTAACTTGTTTAATATAAAAGCGGAAATCTAACATTCAGGAGACAATACGTATTAGCTTACAGGTTATCTATAGGATGCAAGTGTAGCCAAAGTTAGTTGTGTTACAAAAGCCCATTCAAGAGAATACAATTACTGATATGTCAAATAACAACAACATTTCCTGCAATGTTTAAGAAAGTGTTGTCGGGTTGGCATGTTGATAACGCCTAAAAGTTGTAAAGAATCAGGCACTCTCCGGATGTTTTGATAACGTTTTAAATGACTTACAGTGTAAGATCGACTTTGTAGACATTTTAACTTAGACTCAGATTGTCTTGATGCTTGCGCGAATAGCAATCAAAGTCTAGGAACACAATTTAAATAAACAAAAAGAAACAAGACACTGAAATTAAAGAATGGTTAAATGCACAGTTTTCATGCGTGTTACAAATAGAAGCAAGTAAACGGTTCCCTACAGAAGATTGCATGATCTACGGCATATAGATTATGTTGCATGCAAGCATTATGACAAATACAGCGATGGATACAATTACGCCTTGGCACTGATAGAGGTTTACTCTAACTAATCCCGAAGGCGAGAATGTACAAACGAAGACACGGAGATGACATGAATGATGCTTTCAGAGAATTCTTCAGACTGCAAAACTTTGGAAATATACATTTTGATTAAGAATATGAGTTTCGCTGATAAAGATAAAATGTCTAATACTTTCCAATTTACTCAAACAGCATATTCAGTTTAAAGGTTTAGCAGAGCCTTAAACCTACAATGTGGAATTATCCCACGCACAACTAAGCCAAACAAGGCATACGATGTAACTCATCACAGATCAATATGCATGACACCAGTTGGTGAGACTGAACAGACGTTTTCAATATTTCTTAAGAAACCCTTCATGTGGAGTTCTATAAAATGTACCATAATAAATGTGGCCAGATACTTCATCACCAGAATACGCTGCGCCAGCAAAGCATCTGTACAGTACACTTTTTATTTTGTTATCGACTATTGCAAATCATTTTCCATCGTCCATAGGAGCTACATCCAGAACATTGCTATCGTATGAGTCATAGTCTTTGTACTAATATCATACTTAGCTTCTACAAGTGAGTCAATGTGTCTAATTGGATTATTAAGTCACGGTGTTCTTTTCTTCTTTATATTTCTTGCCATTTTCATACAACATCTGAAACAGGTTAGGTCGACACATGTAATATGAACTCCATGTCTTCTCGTTTGCTCTTGCGTGAAAACACATTTATAAGGCGAGACGCATGTTTCATACATACATACATACATAAATACATACATACAATACATACATACATACATACATACATACATACAAACATACATGCATACATACATACATACATACATACATACATACATACATACATACATACATACATTGCATACATGCATACTGGCATTGGAAAGGATGGACTGAATCCAACTAAAATATGGTCAAAAATAGTACTACCTGCTATGACGTATGGATGCAACTTACGGTCCAACTTGAGCCAGTCACAAATACATGATCTAGAAGTATGTCAAAGAAAAGCTGCAAGAAGACTTATAGATCTTGATTAGCGCTCTTCTACAGAAACAAGAATTAGCAGTCTTGGACTGTGGTCAGTTGAGGGATATGTAGAAACAATCAAATTAGGTTTCTTCAATAAAATCTGCAGAGCTAATGGTTCACTAGCATGGAAAATTATATTCAACAGAAGAATTCTTGATTTCCTGATACACGAGAGCGAGAGCGTTGGTTTTGTTAAAGCTATATATCGTGTTCTTTTGAAATGCCAGCTTGGCGGTTTTTTTCACCTATATGTGAACAGCCTATATTCTGTCCCGATACCAGTCTGGAGGAGGAATATTGAAACGGCAGTTCACTGCTGCGAAGAATCATTGTGGAGATCTAAACTTGAAATGAAACCTGAACTTTTACATTATGAAAGTGTCCCTACTAATCTTCAACCACTTGTTGTCTCGAAACATGGTAAATGTTTTCCTAATAAAACTTGGACTTTCGCTAACATTGCCTATTTAACTATGTGTTCAGTTTCAACAGAGAATGAAAATAACTGTAAACTCTGCAATAGATTGACTACAGACAGAGTCAAGCATATATTAATATACTGCCACGCCCTAAACGATGAACGTAATACTATGTTTGAAAACATAATAGATGCCATAGACATTCTAGACTAGCACTGGCTTTTATGGTGTGTCACATTAACTAACTTTTATGAAGAGGACGTAGCCTTCAGCAATTTGCATTCATTCACAAAGTTTCATCAATCTTGATATAACAATATGTATACATTCTGCAAAAGACTTAGATAGACGCGAAAACAAAACTTAATCTTTAATATACAACTCCATGTATGTCTGCAGTGTGCTAATTGATAATGATGTCTAGCACTGGCGCATCATTCCGCAGACGTGTAGGTTCACGTCCCACCTAGTCACATCATCCTGACACCATGCCAACCAGTTCTAACCCTAAACCCTTAACGCTGAGAGCCCAACGAGGCGGCTGCTAGTAAAATTGTTATGTCTTTCGTATAACTTGGCCTGGGTTCGAACCCACGACCTCTCGGATGCGAGGCAGACGCTATAACCACTAAGGCCACCGGAGCAGTAATGTATATATTAGTCCCCACAGTCCCACACCCCCAGGGAGTTGGTAATTCGAACCTCATTCAAAAAAACTCTTGCCAACTACAACGGAAGCAAATACAGTTTATTCAGTGATGGTTTATAAATGTTTTTTACTTCGTTAGTAGTACAATATCTCTTCGTGGAGGTGATTTAAAAATGAAACGGGTATCACTGTCATTTATTCGGCAATAAAACTGCATATGTGTCGTTGTGTCATACTTTATTTGTGAAAGCATGTTCTTATTTAACATTAATTAACCGCTCCGGTGGCTTAGTGGTTAGAGCGTCCGCCAGGGATGTTATAGGTCGCGGGTTCGAACCCCAGCCTCATCAATACATATGATAACGTTACTAACAACTGCCTCGCCTTGCGCCAAGCATTTAGAGGTTAGTTTTAGGACTACATTCAAATCACAGACACACACACACACACACACACACACACAACATTATTCATTATGTACTAATGCCAGATCACCTAGGCAAAACATAACTTCGTCTGAAATTTCGCATCCCTTTCCTAACATGTCTAGAAGTAACAGGAGGGAGAAGGCGAATTGGAGCAAGTAAATATCTGGTATAATTTATTTCAATTTTCAATTTCGGCAAAAAGTATTTCTCTGATACATTTATAGCATAGTACAGAAACTGATCGTACATCGTCACTAACATCCACTGATATTTATGTCATTTATTTCTGAATTTTAATTTATGTTAATAATTCATGTCGTATTAATAATCCCTGAAAACCGAATATTCAACATCTTTATATATTCACAATGCGACATGTGTCCGGTGTTTGCTTCATCTATAATGCGTGGTACGACTCTATAGTCTTAAAACAAGTAAAAGAAAAGGGTGAGAAGCTAAACATTTTGAAAAATTTAACAAACATTTTATTTTCCCAGAACAAAGCGTACATGTTAAAAAAGTGATTACGGTATTGCGAATTAAATCCAAAATAATCCTTGAATTACAAACATAAATACCAATGATTAAAGGTCTGAATAAACTTAAAAATGGAAATCCAAATTAAATCTAGTGCTGAATGTGTTGATATGCCTGTGGTGGTTAGTGTAGTGGTAATGTGTTAATTGTCTTTTCTTGAATCACAATAATATAATCCTATAATGTATCCTTATTTGAATTGTCATTATTAATTCAAGTCTCTAATTCCAAGAATGTTATCTGTGATGAGCACTTTGTATTTCCAATGAATAAATAATTTGAATAAATACAAATTCTAACCCAGTGAACTACTTACCATACACAACAATACTATTATTGATTCTTCTACGATCTTAAAACACGAATGAATACTTCTAGAAAAAGAAAAAAACAGATTTTATAGTCCTCTCCTTGAACACAGGTCACATTAAAACAATTCTATATTTTAAAAAATATTAGCTAATGGAAAATTTCAACTTGGAAGATTCCAGATGTTTGCAACATATATGAAATCTTAGTTATAGCTGGAATTCTGTTACTAAAATTATAATATAAAATGTAGTAAACTACAGGCAGGTCCGGTACTTCATGTGGAATTTCCAACGTTCTAGACCCAAATTGAGGTAAGCATGTTTACAAAATGAAAGTGTGTGTGTGTGTGTGTGTGACTTTGAATGTGTTTGTGTGTGTGCCTGTGTGCATTTCTACCTCCTGTTCTTAAATCATACCCACCCAATGTATTCTCTCTTTGAGCCTTACAGATTCTAATCTACTACATTACCTAAAAGTACTTGTCTGATATGAACAACCTCTCCAAAACAGATAAAAGAGCAGGTCCTTGTATATATATATATATATATATATATATATATATATATATATATATATATATATGTGTGTGTGTGTGTGTGTGTGTGTATCTCTACCTCTTGTTCTCAAATCATACCAACCCAGATGTTCTCTCACTTTGAGCCATACAGATTCTAAACTACTGTGTTACCTAAAATTACTTGTCTAATATGAAAAACTATCTCCAACACAGATAGGAGAGCAGGTCCTTGTAAACAGTGGAGGGTGAAATTCCAGCGGTCTCATTTATAGTCATTCTTTATGCACTAGTTGTGATGTAACTAACCAAAATACTGATCCATTATTTTTTATGTTTTCTTCATTGTTCACTTTAATATAAATTGATGTGAGCTGTCGTTGTTACCATCATTTAGCTTTGATTAAATGCCGATCTATTTTATGATTTAAATTTTAATGCAATGCACACACACGCCCTCACGCACACACGTACACAGACATATATGTATGGAGTGTATTGGATTAAATAGTGACTATCTATATAATTACTGGGGTACATATGTATGTACGACTATCGAAACATATTGCACACATATTTATCATTAGGTCTGAGAGACATACGTTCATATAATTGTAAAAATATCTTTATTGCTAAATAGTGTATGTTTATTTTTACATTATCTTTTAATTCTACTTTTAATCTGAAACTAAGTTTAAGAGATCATGAAATGTGAACAAAACTAGTTTGAACACGTCGATACAGTTCTTTATCCTGTGCCGGGCTTCGTCGTATCAAGTACAAAAACGAAGAAAGAATAACAAATTTGCGAAAATAGCTGTACCTTTAATTAAACGTGATAACATCAAATTAAATCTGTTGTTTTAACTTCACTACGCCTTGATTTATGGAGAGTAATAAAATATGATCTTAACAGACAATGACACGGGAACATTGATATTTGTTTACCAACCATATTGCGACTTAACGTATGTGATGACCTTATTCTGTCAAAAATCATAAAACGCCTCGGTCATAAAAACCGGTGTAAGGTTTTATTTTCTGCATACAGAGTTTAGATAAGGTTTGTTTATTTTCTTCAGTTTTAAATCATGCCCATTGAAAACGAAAATATGATAACAAAACAGATTCGAAGCTAAGTCTAAAACTGATCATTACAATAAATAGGCGAGATACAACTATAGACAAACAGGCAGACCCACAGGTAAACCTGTTTTATTATGATTATTTTATTTTATATGTTTATTTTCCACTTATATATTTCTTTTCTCAAACCGAAACACTCCAAGAAAAGTATATTTATGTCCGCTCGTTCCCGACATACATGTTGTACCTGACACACATCAGATGATTTTAAGACGATGGACCAAGAGGTACTAGAAAGCGCCAGGGAAATGCTCTGTCACAACGATTATTTCACATATCATATTGTGGCTCCGTTCTCATACACAAATGTATACACAATTTATATGTTGTTAAATGTGTAAATTAACACAAGCACTTGTAAAAAAAAATTCAATTGGGATACGCAAATGTAACAGTTTTCGGACACAACCCATCATAGCGTAAAATGTTCTTATTATATAAACTTAGTTGGACCATTCTTCTTGGACTGAGTGAACACATTTATATTATTTTAATGGTATATGTCATCAAACCTTCTTTTAAACCAAACATTTATAAACTTCAAAAAAGTAGTTGATCTGAAAATATCATGGAATAAAAGGAAAAAGCATTTGAAAAACTTACAATTGCAATCGATGCTTAAAATGCGTACGTAGACTTCAATTTTGTCTATGGACAAGCCATTTTGAGCTAAACATGGCCCTAGTTTAGAAACAATGTGAAGTGGTTCGCATGAGGTACGCAATTCTAATTTTTTACAGAATATACAAGTATAAATGCTTAATCATGGAATATCATTTTGGTTGCCACGTGTAGACCATGTGGAAAAAAATACATGTTTGTCTGCGTTGATTGGAAGCTTACATCACTATAATGATCAAGCGTTACCTGCATCTAAACTGACGTTTCTGCTACGATGCACACAAAAATGATTCTAATTTAAAACAAAGATATTCCTATGAAATAAACAGTGTTATACATGAAGAATTTGTTATCATGGCATATTTAAAGATTGCATGGATACCACATCTGTTGTGTCGTTTACGTTTATGTCATCAAAATATAAATTTGTATTGACAATTGACTGTATGACAAAAATATAACAGCGAATAAGTATGTCCAAAAAATTTGGAGGGGGACGTTAATTGCACTATTATAAGATTTTCGTATGTCAGAGTCTGCATTGGTGATTGTTTGAATTCAAAAATATTGTGTTGTGTTGTGTCTCCAGTCTGTCCATCCATTGTCGACTCATCTTCCTACGAAGATGTGCTCAAGATAAGCCAAGTTTAACGAAGCCTATGTGAATTTGCATAGGGTCATGACAAGTCTGATACCGAGACCTGAAGAGATAGACAATATCATAATGTTGAAAGTCACTGAATACCTGAAAGAAGAGCTCTTCAAGGAGGAATTCAAGAAGGAGAAAGAAGAATGGACGGAGAAGTACAGACTTCATAAACAGCAGAGAGAGCAGGAACAGCAGCAGCAGCATGAACCTGGCAGAGGCTTTGTTAACAGTTTTATCGACACCAAAGAGTTCTTCTCTTTCCGAAGAAGCAGACCTTATCCTGTGAGAAAGCCTGTCGTCACAGGAGGCCGTCATCTTATAACCTAAGCGATCGCCATAGCTTCAACTTCCCAAAAAAAATTTCAGGGCTACCCCATACTCTCGAAAAGAAATCACATTCCATTGCCTATGATACGTTAGTCAGTTAGAAGAAAAAATACAGAAGTGAGTCTATCAGCACATGATTTCTTTATCTTGGTTAGAAAGTGTGACTCTAAGTTGTTCGTTTCCGTCGCTTATCAAAATTTTAAAAATAGTAATGTTCTGTAAAAAGTGAATGAGTGTTTCTTTTAGGTCTGTGCGTTTTGTTTTCTTTTGTTGCTGATAATATGGATAATGTAAGTTCGGGTACAACGAAATTTAAAGAATTAGGTCCAGAACTCGGTGTGGAGGGAAGAAATATACGCAACAGCAGCGGGAGCAAGAAATGCAGACCTAGCCAGTTAGCACTCCACCCACCTCAAGAATAGAAATAACAGCTAGTCAACAGCCGACTATACCTAACAAACAACCCGTCCCGGAAAGAGTGGTGGCAAAACAAAGGTCCAATTATGTTACACAAACGGTATGGCAAACTCAAATGTAATTATCGGAGGCACTACGTTCTTTTCTCACTCCGATACTACAGGCAATCTCAGCTGAAAGAACAACCACAACAACAATAACAGCGACAGACACCATAGCAGCGGATTTGAAACTATCTACCTCAACTGAAGAATTAGTATCAGAACCAGAAGAGGAAATTGAGGCGGTTGAGGAGGAGGGGGACGCTGACCCTCGTTGAGAAGTACACCGAAATGGGGCTAGATCAAGCATTGTATGACGTCAACATAGCAGGGCAGTTTTTTACAGCCATACAATACGTTGCCTACAAATCTCTAGACACCTTTAAACCAAGACCTTCTCAATGGGGATTAGGGGTCAGAGTTCTTCCCCAATTCTACAGACAAGCCTACACTGGATACCCCCTCAGTCAACTGGTAGAAACCGCTGCTTACATTACCGCCCATCATGGCTACGCATTTCCTGATATCAAGAATCATGAGACTAGGAGTGCGGGAAAGAACGTGAAAGCAAAAGAGATACGTGTTACCTTCTAACAGAAAAAACAGACTTTTTTTTAGGGCTCCAAAAGATTGCTTTTTATTAAATAGGGAACCATATTTGGCTTGGTATCCCTCCTTGACTAAACTATTCTCGAAACAAACTTGACCCATTGGAACACCACAACAAACTTAATTTTTTAAACCTAACAGTGACCAAACTGGTATATGTCGCTTAGACATAATAATTTAAAATAAGATCAGTATGGCTATTTTTATGTACACTAAGTACTAATATTAGACAGATATGTTAGGAAGTAGGAAATTTAACAGACTCGTTAGATTTGAACTAATTGCACAGGTGGTTAACTAATTATTGGTACCTTTTATTGTCCATTAGCAAAAACGGGACTTGATTTGAAATAAGTACGGGCTAGCGTTTTGGTGAGTACTTAACATCCATGGCTGTCTTGCTGAGCACCTTTTTCCTCCTTTACCACGCTCGGACAGAAAAATGAGTGTGTGGTGAGACAATTCCCACTCATGTTTAAAGTCTTTCAGTCAGGTTGTTAAGGACTAGTTAGTCCTACACCTGATTGGCTAAATTTAAAAGTAGTCTGTGAGTACATAAAAGCCTGGGGGATGAGGCTCTCTTTCCTTCCCCAGGAGTAATTAAAAATCACGCGGTGCGTTATTAAACCAGTGATACATGCTCCATTAGAGCGAAAATCACTTTAATTCAAGTAAGCAGGCAAGCAAGTTCGGGTACCGTCTCTAGCACTCTTGATGACACCAACTGTCTGAGTTATTTTCTTTCTTGCAAGCCCCTATGTTCCACTTCTGTTTGTGATAATAACTTGTGATACTTCACATTTTCTAAAGTAGAAATCTTTACAAGCCGTACAAAATACAAAACTTATATGACTTTGGCTTTTGACACTTGCACAGACTCTTCACTTTGTAAGTGTCACGAGAAAATTGTATATCCAATTTTTACCATTTTCAAAAACACGCACACACTTGCAGCTTGACCAGAAATATGTATATCTTGTTTTGTGGATAAGTCACAGACAAGTCCAAGCATATATAGGTGGTTATGAACGTTAGGAATATCCCCTCCTTTTTTCAGAAATATCAAAGCTTGTATGTGCATTTTCCCTTTTCCACTCTATATTAGTGCTTAGATTTGTTCCAAAAAAAGAAAAAAAAAGAAAAAAGAAACGAAATAATTTTGAAGAAAAAGAAACAACTGAATTTTGAATTCAGGTTTCTCTCTGTTTATAATTTTTTTCAAGTTGACGGTGCATGACAGAGTACATTCGCCTACCTTTCCAAAGTGAGAGGCATTTCTTCACATGTTATTGCCTTTGTTAAATTCGGTTTCATTGGTTAGTTATCGTTAATCTTTAATTTTTTTCATGCATTTCTTTTTGATAGAAGATTTAAGGCTTTCTATTGTTGTAACGGTATTTATGTTGTTTGGTCTGTTGATGAAATTATCTATAGCAAAGTGCTTAAGATTTTTCAGTTTTTTATTATTTCAAGCCCTACAAAAGGAGACCAAGTTTGTCTTCAAAGACGATTGAAACTCTAAATTACACGGGCGTGAAGGAAAACATCGTTGTGTTTAATCTAATCATGCTTGCCGTATCTCTTTGTGTTTTAGAGGTCATATTTCTTCTTAAGTAAATACACGCATCAATAGACAGACAGATTGGGTCATCATCCTTGAGTTTCACTGTACTTTCGGTTCTTTACTTCATACAAACCCCAAATTTATTGGTTTGAAAAAGAAAAGATAACATGCCCCTCAATACTGTAACACGTCTGTTCTGACTCTACCGATGTGAGTGTTTATGTCGAAATGTTTAAGTGAGATATAAAAAAATGGTCAGCTTGAAAACGCGAACCAATACTGTGACGCTCAGTATTTTGATGTGGTAAGAGGAAATGGTACAACACACACAAAGAGGGCTTGTAAGTTCACATTTCAGTCTGTCTGCACTGTAATGGTAACAACGCAAGAACATAGGGATTATTATGCCACACAGTCCTAGAACAAAACAATGCATCACCCGTTGTAAGCCATTTCATTGGCTATACTTATTTTCTTACCGCGTTCGCTTCGAATTGACTTAAGTAGCTATTCAGACAGTGACGAGAATGGCCATGCTTTACTGGGTCTATCCTATAGGCGATTTATATAAAAAAATATTTTTAAAAATTAAACTAATGCACGAACAATCGTGCCATGGGCGATCCCATGGAAATTGTGTCCGTCTTATTGCAAAATACATCAACATTTAATTTAACCGTGCAGATCGCTAGAACAAACCTCTGATAATATACATTTTGAAAAGTGTTGTGTGACACGGATCGCCATTGTCGCTTGGTGTCTGCTTTCTTGTTCGAAAAGAGATCGTTTCGTCTTGACTATAAAAATCTAATTTGACTAAGTTTTACGCACTACTTGAACTCACACATTTACGTTGTAGGTGTAAGCCGTCGTTCTCAGTTTTCTGGAAGTTCGTTTTTGCGTTTCTCAGATGTGATACTATTTTTTATGGACCGAACGAAATTTCTTTTGGCGTGAATCAGGACTCGTGGTTTTGTGTCATAATTGGAGAGCATCGATTAAAGCTCAGTTATGTCGTCTTCGAAATCGCTGACACGGATTTGAACTAAAACTTCAGGTTTTGTGTGAGGCGATACGGTACATCATTGCTTTTTACTTCCTCAATGAAATCGTTTCATCTTATTGCAAAATTACATTTGACTAGGTTTCATACGCAGCAGGTCCATGTATATAAGGAGAGTGTCTTAGCGTCAGAGTATTCATTCCGCTCTCAAACGATCAAGAAGATGGAAGAGTCAGCACAGATCGACCTGCTGGTCAAATATTTGCTAAAAGTCATACGAAAGCATAATTCACATGCGAAAGTGGCAACAAAACTTACTCTTTTGGTCGTTGATTTGATGAGAGTCATACGAAAGTGTGTAAGTGCTAATGAAGTTTGCTATATCTGCAAAGGTAAATGGGTATTTGTCTCCAGAATACCTGCTTCGTCTAAGAAAGAGAGACAAAAGTCAAGATACCTAATATCGTTGTCAGGAGAAAGGACACTGGAATTCAGAGTGCCCTACGAGAAAAGAGAAGAAACAAAAACAAGACGAAACAGAGAAGAGGGATTCAGAAGAAGAAGAAATTGAAGATGATGAAGAACTTGTGCCAGTAAAAACATGGAAATGGAAAAATTGACAATGTGAGCCGATGCGTTGGCCCTGATGTGAAATTTCATACTACCTTCTAAAAGAGAATAGACCAGAAAGAAAACGTAAGTGTATCTTGGTCTTGACATTGTATAATAAGGATGGCGTGTTTTGTTTTTACTCACACTTTATGAAATTGTGCTCTTTCACCTCTCTCTATCCCTCTGGATCATGTTTTAGTTAGAATTGAAATGGAAGGATGTTTTCCTTCACGCACGCTCTTTAGGCATGCAAGTCGGTAAGCAATAGTCAGTCTATTCATCCATCATTTTGTGTCTTGATGTTTCCTAAATCACACACTGATGCCATAAAATAACGGGTTAAATGGGTTTTGTAGTGTTGGGAGTGGGGGTGGGTGGGGTGTAGGTGTTTGGCAGAGTTGGTCATTGCAGGTGAGGGCTTAGGTGCTTTCAAAAAACTTTTTCTTCTTCACTCTGTGTTGATGGAATATAATGGGTTATTTTCTTCACTTTCTGTTGATAGTATATATAAAGGGTTATTTCTTCACTGCGTGTGGATAGTATATAATGGTTTTCTTCCTCTTCCCTCTGTGGTGTGCGTGTGTGTGTGTGTGTGTGTGTGTGTGTGTGTGTGTGTGTGTGTTCGCGTACGTTGTGTAGATCGCATATTTGGTTGTTTTTCTTCTTCTTCCTCCCGAGTGTGGATAGTATATTTGCGGTTTGTATGCGTTAGCGACGTTGTGTGGATAGTATATTTGGGGTTTGTATGCGTTCGCGTACGTTTGTGTGGATAGTTTATTTGGGGTTTGTATTATCTCCCTTCTGTGTTGATAGTGTATTTGGGGTTTGTATGCGTTCGCGTACGTTTGTGTGGATAGTTTATTTGGGGATTGTATTATCTCCCTTCTGTGTTGATAGTGTATTTGGGGTTTGTATGCGTTCGCGTACGTTTGTGTGGATAGTTTATTTGGGGTTTGTATTATCTCCTTTCTGTGTTGATAGTATATTTGGGGTTTGTTTTTTCCTCTTCCCTCTGTGTGTGTGTGTGTGTGTGTGTGTGTGTGTGTTCGCGTACGTTGTGTAGATCGTATATTTGGTTGTTTTTTCTTCTTCCTCCCGAGTGTGGATAGCATATTTGGAGTTTGTATGCGTTAGCGATGTTGTGTGGATAGTATATTTTGGGTTTGCATGCGTTCGCGTACGTTTGTGTGGATAGTTTATTTGGGGTTTGTATTATCTCCTTCTGTGTTGATAGTATATTTGGGGTTTGTATGCGTTCGCGTACGTTTGTGTGGATAGTTTATTTGGGGTTTGTATTATCTCCCTTCTGTGTTGATAGTATATTTGGGGTTTGTATGCGTTCGCGTACGTTTGTGTGGATCGTTTATTTGGGGTTTGTATTATCTCCCTTCTGTGGTAACAGTATATTTGGGGGTTTCTTTTTTCCTCTTCCCTCTGTGTGTGTGTGTGTGTGTGTATGTGTGTGTGTTCGCGTACGTTGTGTAGATCGTATATTTGGTTGTTTTTTTTTTCTTCCTCCCGAGTGTGGATAGTATATTTGGGGTTTGTTTTTTCCTCTTCCCTCTGTGTGTGTGTGTGTGTGTGTGTGTGTGTGTGTGTGTGTGTGTGTGTGAGTGCGCGCGTATGTTGTGTGTGTATGTTTGTGTGTGTGTGTGTGTTTGTTCGCGTACGTTGTGTAGATCGTATATTTGGTTGTTTTTTTTCTTCCTCCCGAGTGTGGATAGTATATTTGGGGTTTGTTTTTTCCTCTTCCCTCTGTGTGTGTGTGTGTGTGTGTGTGTGTGTGAGTCTGCGCGCGTATGTTGTGTGTGTGTGTGTGTGTGTGTGTGTGTGTGTGTATTGGTCTCTGTTTGTCCCTATAAAACTCACTTTATCCCTATCAGATACACTCTACCTACCTACCTACAGTTGCGCGTATTCAGGTCAGCCACTTGCAACACTGTTGCCATTTATCCCCTAGTGTTCAGTACAGTGACGTCACTGACGCTGGAAATTTTGAGACTATAAATATCGACTTGGGGATTTCCACATTTTGTAGCTATACATATATACTAGAATTCATAAACAGGAACGTCACTCAAGCTGAGGCTATAAAAAGATAGTGGGATTTTCCAAAGGAAAAATCCACAAGTTGGAGCTATAAATAGATAGTGGGATTTCATAGGAATTTCAGCTGATTATAGATACATACGTATTTATCCACGATCGTCACAGAAGTTGATATTGTAAGTAGTTACTAATTTTATCCATTTTTGTCTAAACCATTGTAACTTAATTTTCGGGGATATGTTTATTTTCCTTTAAATTCTGGGACAATTTCGTCATTTTAGCGTTACTTTTAGTCAGATCCATTTTGTCGTTGAGCATTTCCTTGATTATAGCTATTTATAGCATCATTACAATTATGCAAATTTTTGAACACCCCAGCAAGATTTCAGGTCTTGGTAATGCTTTATATATAAATCTCACGCTTGTACTAGTGTATGTATGTTTCTGTCTCTGTTGTGTTTGACCCTCTACCATCATTGTCCCTAGACAATCCCACCATGTTCAATTCCCCTTGACGCTATACGGACCCACCATGTTCAATTTCCATATGTTAAATTCCCCTTGACGCTAGACAGTCCCACGATTTTTCTCCATGTTCAATTCCCCTTGACGCTAGACAGTCCCACGATTTATTCCCATGTTAAATTCCCCTTGACGCTAGATTGTCCCACGATTTTTCTCCATGTTAATTTCCCTTGACGCTAATCTGACCCACGATTTTTCTCCATGTTAAATTTCCCTTGACGCTAGAGTTGCCCAAGGGGTCTTGTAATGCTAATTCCCATTGACGGTAAAGTGGCCCACTTAACTACTACTGAGCGCCAAGCGAGGCAGTTGCTAGTACCATTTGTATAAATCTTAGGTATGACTCGGCCGGGGATTGAACCCACGACCTCCCGCTTCCGAGGCGGTATATCATTCATATAGCGTGTGTATATATATATATATATATATATATATATATATATATATATATATATATATATATATATATATATATATATATATATATATATATATATATATATGTTTAAGATCAAAATTTAACATTATCATTCCACTTTGATCTCATAAACCATTTTGACCCAAATAAAAATATTTGACCCGATACAATTTTTCTGACCCCATACTATTTTAATCCTCATTTTAAATATATGGAAAATTTCAACATTACCCCTAAAAGTACATATCGGATGCTGGACACAGGCGTTAAATTTCGTAGAGCCTCATATAATTAACTGTTACACGATTCTAGCTTGAACGGTGCATGTAAAATGAAAGATAAATATAAGGTTTACCCCAAGTCAGTGACTCGTAAAATATGGACCGTAACGACTTACTACTAAAATGAGGGAGTAATGTTCTTATAGCAAAATCAGCCATTTTGAGAACTTAAGATAGGATAGTAATTTCATAGGATACTTAAAATGTTATGTAGTCCTCACCGAAAAAAAAAAAACTATATCTAAGTCAGAAAAATGTGCTAATTGATCACACTGACCATATTTGGTAAGAGTGGTATAGTAATAACCGATATATATGCACGTATCTGGTTTAATGATTAAATGGTTAAAGTATGAATAGTCAAAATATAAAATTGAACCAAAGTCGGTTGAATGTAAAAAAAATTGTCACATTTACCAGTTTGTAAGATGAAGTTGTAGTACACATCCATCCCGATCCATATTCTCACCAAGTTTCTTGATTCCGGATACATTCCGGATTCCGGATACAAGCGTGTTATAAAGTACAATAGATACAAAACCATTGTGGTCATGAGCTTAACCTAACAACTTACAACGATTCATAATGTGAAATGTATCTGACATGACCTTATTTTATTTGTAATGTTGTGACATAAACAGAGCTCCATAAAAGAGTCCAATTTTATAATTCTGGAATAAAAAGGGCTATAGATTAATACTGAATGAGTGGAGCATGGAATATGGGACACGGTGATTACATCTGAATAAGTGGAGTATGAAATATGGGCCACGATGATTAAATCTGATTGAATGGAGCATGAACTATGGGTTACGATGATTAAAACTGAATGAGTGGAGCATGAAATATGGGACACGGTGATTACATCTGATTGAATGGAGCATGAATTATGGGCCACGGTGATTACATCTGAATGAGTGGAGCATGAAATATGGGGCACGGTGATTGAATCTGAATGAGTGGAGCATGAAATATGGGACATGGTGATTACATCTGAATGATTGGGGCATGAAATATGGGCCACGGTGATTAAATCTGAATGAGTGGAGCATGAATTATGGGTTACGATGATTAAATCTGAATGAGTGGAGCATGAAATATGAGACACGGTGATTAAATCTGAATGAGAGGAGCATGAAATATGGGTTCCGATGATTAAATCTGAATGAGTGGAGCATGAAATATGGGCCACGATGATTAAGTCTGAATGAGTGGAGCATGAAATATGGGTTACGCTGATTGAATCTGAATGAGAGGAGCATGAAATATGGGCCACGATGATTAAATCTGAATGAGTAGAGCATGAAATATGGGTCACGATGATTAAATCTGAATGAGTGGAGCATGAATTATGGGTGACGATGATTAAATCTGAATTAGTGGAGCATGAAATATGGGTCACGATGATTAAATCTGAATGAGTGGAGCATGAAATATGGGTTACGATAAATAAATCTGAATGAGTGGAGCATGAAATATGGGCCACGATGATTAAATCTGAATGATTTGAGCATGAAATATGGGACATGGTGATTACATCTGAGTGAATGGAGCATGAAATATGGGCCACGGTGATTACATCTGAATGATTGGGGCATGAAATGTGGGTTACGATGATTAAATCTGAATGATTTGAGCATGAAATATGGGATATGGTGATTACATCTGAGTGAATGGAGCATGAAATATGGGACATGGTGATTAAATCTGAATGAGAGGAGAATGAAATATGGGACACGGTGATTACATCTGAATGGGAGGAGAATGAAATATGGGACATACTGATTACATCTGAATGAGAGGAGAATGAAATATGGGACACGGTGATTACATCTGAAGGAGAGGAGAATGAAATATGGGACATGGTGATTACATCTGAATGAGAGGAGAATGAAATATGGGACACGGTGATTACATCTGAATGAGAGGAGAATGAAATATGGGACACGGTGATTACATCTGAAGGAGAGGAGAATGAAATATGGGACACGGTGATTACATCTGAATGAGAGGAGAATGAAATATGGGACACGGTGATTACATCTGAATGAGAGGAGAATGAAATATGGGACACGGTGATTACATCTGAATGAGAGGAGAATGAAATATGGGACATAGTGATTACATCTGAATGAGAGGAGAATGAAATATGGGACACGGTGATTACATCTGAATGAGAGGAGAATGAAATATGGGACACGGTGATTACATCTGAATGAGTGGAGAATGAAATATGGGACATAGTGATTACATCTGAATGAATGGAGCATGAAATATGGGACATAGTGATTACATCTGAATGAGAGGAGAATGAAATATGGGACACGGTGATTACATCTGAATGAGTGGAGAATGAAATATGGGACACGGTGATTACATCTGAATGAGTGGAGCATGAAATATGGGACATAGTGATTACATCTGAATGAATGGAGCATGAAATATGGGACATAGTGATTACATCTGAATGAGTGAAGCATGCCATATGGACCACGGTGACTAACTTTAGTAACAAAGGTGTAGGTTCACGATGCATCAAGATCCATCCCCTCACAAAGTTTCGTTGTTCATTGTATAACAGTTTGTTATGACACCCACTAAAAACTGTATCCGATGACCTATAAAGAATACTTGATATTAATTACGGGTGTACATATTCATATCCTTCTACCTTTGTGGACGCTTACGCTACGACAGTACAATGGCTTGCCTCTTTTACGAAGAGGTGAAAACACCCATGTGTGACTTTTTGTGACAAAGCACAATCAAAATCGCAAAACCGTATTTCAGTGGAAAATTTCTACCGCCATATTTAACCTCGACACGTTTCACATGTTAGAAATCTAGTTAAACATAACAAGAATCCTATTAAAGTGTCAGTACGTAAACACTTTTTTATAAACCAAAGATCATTTATTTCAAAGTGTCCATTACCTATAACGCAATGGCTGGCCATTCATTTAACATTGGGGGAGGGTTGTTGTGTGTGCGCGTGTGTGTGTGTGTGTGTGTGTGTGTGTGTGAGAGAGAGAGAGAGAGAGAGAGAGAGAGAGAGACAGCTGTCAAGCCATCGAGATCACGGATTTTGTTTTCGTCACAATATTCTTAGACACACCTCCAACAGAAAATTAAATAGTCGGTCCATTAAAATCGTTTGTGAACTGTACACTTAATTCAGTCACTTTCAGTCAGCTTGTTTATCATCAAAACGGATTGCATCAATGAAAAGTGATACTTCATGCAAATATAAAAATGTCGACATTGTTTGGTGACTTACTTTTTATATTTTGTCTTACTTTAAAATTCAAATTAAAAAATATTTCCCTGTTCCAATAAAGCTATGCATCATTGTAATCAGGATATTGCAGGTTAGCAAATATAGTGCCAACGGATGTAATGTTACGGAAAACAATCAAAGATTCGTAATCCCTCGGGAATCCGCACAAGCCTAATTGAATTACCTCCCTTAAATGTAAGCTATAAAGTAATATTAAGAAATTAACGTACAAAAACGTCAGAAACAAATTCCAATAATAATAATCTACATCGTCATCTCAGTATCTGTATTACAGTACATTCTATCACAAAATTTTACAAAGCACGAAACTTTAGATAATCTAATGTGAATGGTATATTCATTAAGATGGTTTTCGCAACAACATCAAATATTTATTAATAGATTATGATTGAATATATTTAGAATAAACTACAAGAGAAAGTTTTTAAGTCCCTAGCTAGCTGATTTCAGTATATTTGCGAAGATTTCATTTTGCAAAAATATTTTGATTGAATGAGATTGTTCTGATTTATTTTTACCTACCTCCAAAGGGTTACCTTGGGGTGGGGATGGGGGTAGTTACCGTTCTTTAGCTCCAAACAGTTCATTCTTGATTTTACCAAAACCCTAAACTGATCGAATCATGTGCAGATTGATTGCTTTGAGTTGCTTTTCTTGTTGTTGTTTTGCTTTTTATTAATGAATTTTCAATCACATGGCGCACAAAAATGAACAGCTATGCTACACATGGCAGCTCTGTTCGCTGAGCCACTGGCGATGAATGTGTATGTTTGATATTTTCCTCAATTGTTGCAGAAGAGACCTTCAGCTTTGCCCTGTTTCTTAGGAGCTAAGTTTTCAACAATCTTCCTGCGAATGTATTGAGTATCGGCCTGTACGCTGGTTCTTTTCATGATCATGTTCCATGTGCAACGTCGTTATCCCCATCACTCACCGTCACTCGTACTTTCCTTTTCAACCAGCTTATGACAATGTATTCTCTTTCCTTCAAAACCTAATTTTCAATGTCGTGAACTCTGCACATCTATACAGTGTTAGTGCTGGAATATTGCGGGACCTATTCCAATGTTTTCTAATATACGCGTTTGACTGTTTGTTTGTTGTTATTGCATCTTCTTCGAGTTTTCCTTCTTTTGATTTTCCAGCATTTCCATTTGATTCATCATCTTGTCTTGTGCAATTTGTGTCCAAATAAGTATCCCGTCAGCTGGTTTACTTTTTCATTGTTCAGTTCAATTTCTAAAACGATTCTTTTCTTGAACTGTCTTCTTGATTTCTTTCAATGACCGTTTTAGGTCGTCCTTGATCACAATTAGATATAGTTCTTTAGCCAGACAATGTTATTCCTAAATGAATCGAATGGTACAGCTGAAAACATTCCAA
Organism: Sinohyriopsis cumingii; assembly: GCA_028554795.2. Lineage (NCBI taxonomy): Eukaryota > Metazoa > Mollusca > Bivalvia > Unionida > Unionidae > Sinohyriopsis > Sinohyriopsis cumingii. The sequence goes on along the minus strand of CM068842.1, from coordinate 20,995,319 downwards.
TCTTTTATTCTCATGTAGTTTTTCTAGTATTAACTCAGATTTGTGCCGTGATTTAAAAATGGAGACTTGACCTCCGTATACTATTCTCTATGAGATTATTATTCGAGATCTCGTTGTCTTCATTCTGCAGAAAGTACATTCCTTGGATATTGATTTATTATTGATTGCAATCATGACCATGTGGACCAAAATAAAAGTCAAATTTAATAATTTCGGATAATTATCTATGTCAGGGTATATGTATACATCACGCATATACATCTCGTGGCCTATACAAATAATAAATTAAATGTAAACAAAACGCACACTGTACCTTCATCTCACTCTCCCAATGAAGAAAATCATATACTTCTTGCTTGACTTATATTATTCTCGCAGAAAAGTTAAACTTCTGGTAGAATATAAATAATGTCGCATAAGTGTAATTTGGTGAATTCAACAACCTTTAGAGGAGTGAAAGAAATATTTAACTCGTTTAATGTACCAGTGGAAATCTAACATTCAGGAGATGATATGTATTTGCTGAGAGGTTTTGTATAGGATTCAAGTGTGGACAAAGTTATGCGTGTTACAAAAGCACATTCACGTAAATGGAACTCTTTACATGTCAAGCGTGATCAAAATATCCTGCAATGTTTAAGAAATGATGCTGATATGCAGATTAAATTGAATGATCGTAACACTGAAATAAACAGCATCAACCATATAAGACACGTGGACAAAAGCTGGCAGTATGAATAACGAATAGATGATACATGGTCGGTTGAACCGATTTGATAAAAACAAATATGATTTATGAAAAGTCGAGTTCGATTAAAAACAGCAAATGTGATTCAGTAATTAAAGCAGCTCTGTTTTCGAGTCAACTTTTAAAACGTTGCAGACCATTCCTATATTGTAAAGGATTCAAGAAACCGTAGCAAATTACTGGGAAAAGAATTTTCTTCAAATGTAGTCTAGTTGGCATGTCGATAACGCCTAAGAGTTGTCCAGCATCAGGCACTATCTGGGTGTTTTCATTACGTTTTAAATGCCTTCGTTCGAGACGGTGAAACCTCATGTAAGTTGGACTTGCACAGAAAGACAAATAACAGTATTTCAGAAATCTTAATTAAGACTCAGATTGTGTTGATGCTTGTACAAATAACAATCAAAGTCTAGGAACACAATTTAACTAAACAAAAACAAAAACGACACTGAAGTTAAAGAACGGTTTAATGCAGTTTTCATACTTGTTACAAATTGAATAGTCCTATACAGAAGATTGGATAATGCGCGACAGACAGATTATATTGAAATGCAAGCATTATCACGCATACAACGATGGATACAAATACATTTTGGCAGTGATAGCCGTTTACTCTAATTAATCCTTAAGGCGAAAATGTACAAACGAAGAAACGAAGGTGATATGAATGATGCTTTCAGAGAATTCTTCAGACTGAAAAACTTCGATGAAAATATGTATTTTGATGAAGAATGTGAGTTGCTGATAAAGATAAAACATCTAATACTTTACAATTTACTCACAAAAGCATATTCAGTGTAAAGGTTAGCAGAGCCTTAAACCTACAATGTGGAATTATCCCACGCACAACTAAGCCAAACAATGCATACGGTATCACTCATCACAGAGCAATATGCAGGACTCCAGTTGATGAGACTGAATAGACGTCTTGCATATTTCTTAAGAAACTCTTCATGAGGCGTTCTAAAAAATGTACCATAGTAAATGTGGCTAGATACTTCAGCACCAGAATGAGCTGCGCCTGCAAAGTATCTGTACAGCACACTTTTTATTTTGTTATCGACTATTGCAAATACTAATTTGATCTCTACTAATAATTTTCCATCGTGTTCAGGAGCCACATCCAGAACATTGCTATCGTATTAGTCATAGTCTTTGTACTAATAGCATACTAAGCTTCTGCAAAGGAGTCAACGTGTCTAACTGGAATTTTAAGTCACGATGATCTTTTCTTCGTTATATTTCATGCCATATTCATACAACATTTCAAACAGGTTAGGTCGACATATGTAATATGAACGCCATGTTTGCTCCTTTGCTATTGCGTGAACACGCATTTATAAGGCGACATGCATGTTTATACATTATGTTTATGACCTATACTGGTGCCTCTCTCTATACATTAACATTCTTAGTTGGAAACATGTCTCCTGCTACACGTTAACGTTCTTAACTTGTACCATATCTTTGGCTATATATTTACACTCGGATCCGAAACAACTTTTCATCCATATATTTACACTCTGATTTCTGTGTTTCACGCTGTACATTAACACTTTGATTCGGAACTATGTTTCACGCTATATATTAACACTTTGATCTGGAACTAGGTCTCACACTATATATTAATATTTTGATCTTTATCTATGTCCCACACTATGCATTAACACGCTATTCTCCCTGGTCTATTAGCCCAGTATCACCATATCCTGTTCGAGCAACAACAATATACTCTTTAACAACTATCAAAAGGGTAATACTAATGCTATTCTAAAAGTGTTTACGTATATCAAATTTGAGCATCCCCCTTACAGTGTCGATTATATGACATGTATTTTGAACGTTATTGACAATGAGGTTTTTCAGCTTCAATCACGTATTCTACAACTCAGGATGAGGTTTGCGTATTAAACAAAGTTAGCTTTAACATTCTGTCTGTACATTTTTTCGCCAGTCCTTTGTTAACATAGTTTAGCAAACCAACTGACCAGACATCTACAAACTCAATATTTCCAAAGCGTGTGTGGCAAATATTTATGGCACACGTGTCCAAAGATTCAGATTTATCAAAGTCGGTAATATGGCTTTTGTATATAAGCTGTATCGTACTAAATTACTTAATGTAAAACACATTTGTATTGTACTTAATTACTTAGTGTAAGACAGTTGTTTTATACTTAATTAATGTAAGACACGATTGTATAATACTATATTACTGAACTTAAGACACATTTGTATTGTACTTAATTACTTAGTGTAAGATTCATTTGTGTCATACTTAATTACCTAATGTGACACAGTTGTATCGTACTATATTCCTTAACTTCAAACACATTTGTATTGTACTTAATTACTTAGTGTAAGACTCACTTATACTTGATTACCTAATGTAAGACTGTTGTATCGTACTATATTGCTTAACTTAAGACACAGTTTTATCGTACTAAATTATTTAATGCAAAACACTTATATTGTACTTAATTAATTAGTGTAAGACTCAGTTGTGTCATCCTTAATTACCTAATGAAAGACATAGTTGTATCGTACTGTATTACTTAATGTAAAACACATTTGTATTGTACTTAATTACTTAGTGTAAACCACAGTTGTGTCATACTTAATTACTTAATGTAAGACACAGTTGTATCAAACTGAATTACTTAATGTAAGATACTTGTATTGTACTAATAACTACTTAATGTAAGAAACAGTTGCGTCATACTTAATTACCTAATGTAAGACAACGTTAATTCGTTCCAATTAATACAACTTAAGACACAGTTGATTTAATCTTATTGTTCTACGTAATTATAAAATGTTAAACAAAGCTGCTTTCAAGTTTTATCTGAGAGCTGACTTGAGGCAGGCTGTTTCGACATTAGCTTCACGTGGATTTGAGTTCCAATTGTCAGAAATTTATTGTCAGTTATATATTGTTGTTGTTGTTGTTCTAGGGTTTAACGCCATTTTTCAGCACAAGATAGGCTATACATGGCGGCCAGTATAACTGGTGGAGGAAGAACCCTAGAAAACCCAGGGAAGAACCACCGACCCACGAGAAGCTACTGGTTGGCTTTCCCATGTACCCACGCTAGCTGATTATATATAGTAAGCACCAACGCAAGAAATCATGCGGCATAAGTTCAAATGCCCCTGAGCATTCCATGGCTTCATAGTTCGTGCGTTGTGTGCTTACAATATTAAAGATATTCTATATGCTTCAGTACTTTGTCGATTAGAAGGTTATTTCGACCTGATTTACATATTGTATATGTTTAATGTCATACACAATAAGCATTAAAACTAACTGCTTTTCGGTGTCTTCCAAACGTATTTTACTTTATCCCATCTGTGTCTATGAAAGTGACATATTATTGAAATAGGTTCCGTTTCCTTGCAGAGTAAATCCAATCCCCGTGTATAAACTCCAAACAAGCAAACCAGTGTAATTCAAATAAATGAAGAGTCTTAATTGCTCATATAATATGCTTTTCGTTAGCTCTACATGACATGAAAATTATATTCCCCTTCGTAAGTACAAAAACGAAACATCGAATTTAATAGCTGGGTCATAGGATCATCACTGCAATATTACTCCTGACTTATTATATTCTTCTTGTGAAAATTCGTGTGGAAGAAAATAAAATTACGAATAGAAACATTACTAAAGTAGGGTAAAACGAATACAATCACCAGATAGCGCTCTTTATTTTGATTTACAAGGATTCATTGGCACAGTATGTATATTTAGTAATATCGTTGTATATTCTACCAAATATTTTGCCTTCAGGAAATTTGGGAATAAATAGAATAATAATATTGGGTAGTCTGAGATAATAATGACTGTAAGAAGTTTCGCTCTGAGGAAATTTCGTGACGAAAATATAAGCAATACATTTTCGAATATTAAAATTGAACCATGAAAATAAAGTAAAATAACGTCATCAAATAAATATTACTCAGATGTCGGCCCCACGGCTTAAGGTTCATTCTTGACTAACATCAAGCAATTTGCCCGATGGTAACTTTTTTAAAGACTGAAAATGATTCTAGCACCTTTATTTAGTCTTTCTTCAAAGATCAAAGTTTGAGTGACGGTAGTATGTAATGGCATCCTTCCAGCAATAGTCTTTGATAAAATGCTACGAATGATTAAAACCTGTATGCACTTTACTCTCGCCTGTTGAAGACCATCATTAATAAGTTCTCAAGAATCGTGTATTGCGCCAAACGTTCAAGTGAATACCGAGCATATTGTGTTTAAAAAACAAAAGCTTATTCCTTACTAATGAAGCAAATGCTTATTTTTAGATACATTGAACTACGGTTTCTTCCTTCCAAACATTGAGTGTAGTCAACGATTACATATCTGCCTTTTCTAGTCTCCTGAAGCCATAGTAAACTTTATCATCCAGAAAATAAATTCAGACTAAAGCGATCTATACGAAGAAATGTTAGACCTTTCCTAACTAATTTATGGATGCTATTTTTTTCATTACATTTGAACTTTAATTCTTTCTATAATGAAACAATTTGACTTTAAACGGGCTCTATATATTTAGTATTGTGCTGACATACTGTTAAATCATCTACCATCCTACCTAACTACCCATCTGTGCAACGACCTACCCACCCATGTACCAACTTACTGCCTCTTATGATAGACAGAAAAAAATACATAATACAATTATAAATTCATATTCTTTTATATGCAGTCGAAATAGAGATAATATCATCAGTTGATACATAAACGAGATGAATGTTTTGGTATTTAATTTCTTCAACGTCTGTTTCAGTAGCTAGTATCATTCCCACCCCTAGAAACCAGAATATACTGGGTGAAGTCATGGACTTTGAGTAACTTTGAAGTGAAACATTGAAGTACAAGCATTGTGCATGCATCAATAATGACCTTCCGTCGCCACTGGAGAGGATTCACATGAAAGGCCTGCTGCATGCAATCCACTCCTCTAATTTCTGTACTCGGTCACATGATCAATTAACAGTTAACCTGTTGCTGGTAACCTATAATACTTTACATTGTATGGCGATTCATATGAAAAGTATACCACTGAATAACCTCGTCCTGCGTTAGTCAGAAAGGGCCTTATAAGTAGGTATATCATTGATACAGGGTACATACTACACACACACACACACACACACACACACACACGCATACGCACACACCTGTATGCGGCATAATGTTCCCGTTCTAGACATCACTATAAACTTCCACACTGCAGACATCGTAGCATATGACTGAACATTTTGTAAAGCTACGTTAAAGATCCAAGCAGCAGAGGGGCTGTACAGACCGAAACTTTTTGCACAATAAACCCCTCCAGGAAACTATTCCTCGATAGAGGGCTTATTTCGACGAAATAAACCCTTCTATTCAGAATACAGGACAAAAAAAAATGTCCCCCGAAAACTCGAAGAGTTTCCAGGGACAAACTCGTTGAGTTTGCACTGACAACTTGGGTTACTTCAATAAATCTGAAACAGTTTCCGTGGCGGGGTCGTTATTGAAAAATCCATGGGTCGGGTCCATCCCCTCTGCTGCTCTGGGAAATGAGTTTCCAAGGAAAAACATTTTTATGTTGCAAATAGTGTATCAAGTCCAATACGGTATCTTGTTCTGGGATCGTGTAAATTTATTGTCACAAATCCGTGAGGTTTTCTTTGAGCATGACTGAAGAAATTTTTAAATTTATTTAAATCCATATCGCCACCACACCAGGTTTGATGAATATTTCTCAGTGTATGTGTATCAACTCCATTGAATATCGCAAGAAGATTACAATTATCCCTGATTACTTTAGGAATTTGTGTATAACGCTGAGTAACATAAATCACATCAGTGTTTTTGTGACGTCCCCGGGAAAATATTCTTGCGGGATTTTTTTGCTTGTCCAACATAACATCATCATACACTACTAGGTTGTTAATTGATTCATCAAGATCCTCGACGCTGGGGGCTTCTTCGATATCAGTGATAAATTCAACAACATCCTCACCGTCTTTACTCAGCGCGCTTGCACTCTCATTAAAATCTTTTATAACGTTATAGCATCGTTGATCATCTACAGATGGAGCTATCAAATACAGTTTATCCCATTTCATCCACTTCATTATCAAGTTCAGCAACAGCTGTGTTTTACCTGAACCGGATGGCCCAATTATAATCGCGCGGATAGAGTTTGGTAGCACTGAATTATGCTTAACTGGCTCTTTCTTTTTTGTCGCAGAAAAATCTGTAATTTCCATTTGTATATAAAGAATAATAATTATGGATCTATATTGTGTGAAGTGTAAGGCACGAAGCCCTACGAATGATCTAACAACCATTACAACAAAAAATAACAGACAAGCACTTTCTGGTAAGTGTACGCGATGTGGCACAAAAAAATTTAGATTTCAAAAAAAAAGCGAGAATTTAGCGGAGGTGACATTGCAGCCAAACTTGGAAAGCTCCCCGGAACTCCCTGGGCAAAGTATCCCGGAGAAAAACATCTCCCAGGATACAATTACTGCGGTCCAGGGACCCGACTAGATATCAGACTTGATGAACAATCTAAACCAAAACCGGGAGAGTATCCGATAAACGCTATCGACGCAGCGTGTCACATACATGATGTTGCTTATCGAAGTAAAGATCTACAAGACAGGCATATCGCGGATGTGAAATTAATTCATGCACTAAGCGCCATAAAAAATAAATCATTTAAGGAGTCACTCGCTAATTGGTTAGTAAGATCAGCGATGAAATCTAAATTAGTATTAGGCGCTGGATAATTAAATAAAAATGCAAGCGATTTATTATTCCCCAATCGGATACTGGAGAGGTAACTCAGCAATTAATAAACTCGCCAACGCGGCATCAGTAACACGCGAGGTTGCCAAAAATTGGCTATCAAAACAAGCAATATGGCAAATCTACTTACCACCACCTCGACAAATCAACTTTGCACATTTTGATGTTAGTGTGCCCAATGAAGTTTATCAGGCTGACATACTATTCCTGCCTCATGATACTGTCCGTAGAAAAATATACAAATACGCGCTAACAGTAGTTGATGTTGCCAGTAGATACAAAGAAGCAGAACCGTTAGCGACTAAAACAGCGTCCGAAGTCGCCTCTGCGTTTAAACGAATTTATCAACGAGGACCTCTAAACTGGCCACGATTATTACAAGTTGATCCTGGCAAGGAATTTCAGGGCGCGGTGTCATCACTGACAAAGCAGCATAACGTTACCATACGACGAGGACATACTGAAATTCATCGGGATCAGGCAATTGTTGAGCGATTTAATAGAACACTCGCTGAGAGATTATTCGGATACCAGTACGCGAGGGAATTCATTTACGATACGAGATCTCGTGAATGGGTTGCAAGACTGCCAAACGTGATAGCCGCACTGAATAATGAAATTACCAGAACAACAAACATGAGACCTGTAAATGCAATCACAAAAAAATATATACCCCGCGTCAGTGAACGCGGACAACAGCAACAAAATGTTTCAACGCAGCCAGGGACGCTAGCGTCCCCACTGCTGGGTAATGTCACCGTTAGGTATTTATACGAACCAGGCGAACTAGAAGGAGGAAAAAAAAGAGCAACCGATCCCACATGGAGTGTTACTACACATAAGATATCCAGCATAACCAGATCAACTGGGAGAAACGCAATCTACAGATTAGATTCGACTGCTCCTCAACGCGGATTTAAACGCGAGCAACTTCAGGTGATTCCCGAGGATACACAATTACCACCCCGATCACTAAAGTGATCCGCACTGAAGTGATTCAATCATTTAAATAACTGCAGCAACACCTCTGCGTCGGTTACACTCAAGACAGGTCAACATCACATTTTCACGTGTATGACCGCGACTGCTATCTATTCTATCTACGGTGAATTGCCTTGGGTCGTTTTTCGAATACTGCCACAGCAATAAACAATTACAACTCGCACAGTGATTATTCTGCTGTTGTTGTAATTGTATTACAAATTCAACATCCAAACTTTGTTTGGGATCAAACTCTCTACCATTTTTTTTGTCGCTCTGTTTGTAACCGGCTAATTTCTTTCTTATTGTGTCATCAGCGATTGAGCTGTCGTTGACAACATCATCTAATACAATTCTTCGTAACTGACCTATCCTTCTTACTCTTGACACGGCTAAATAAACTAAATTTGACCACTCGATGCGATCATCAACAATCCAAACTGTTGTATCTGAAATAGTTAGTCCCTGCGAACTGTGGATGGTCATAGCGTATCCTAGCGTCCACGGGGATTTGCTCATTTTCAGTGCCTGTTCAACAGCATCAACATCAACTGTGACAATATCATTTAATACTAAATTCTGTTTCTCCGGACCCGACGCAGTCAGGCGCCCTGGAATATCAACATCAATATTCTGCAATCGCGTATCAGCTGGTCTATAACACAACGGCACTGGCAACATGGGAAATTTCTTCTGATGTAACTGAAATAACCGCTGCTGAAGTGTGTCCCTGACTATCTTTCTACTTGCCACAATTAAATCACCTGGTTTCCACGTTTCCCAAAAGTCGCTCAGCGAAGTCTCTGGAATTATTTCACGCATTATCTCACACTGGACTTTATTGGTTTGTAGCCTGATCAGTGCCTTAAACTCTTTCAGCGTTTCATCGAGTGCTCTAACATCGTTAGTTATTTCCTCATAATAATCTACAAAAGTTTTCAGCCACTCGTGTGGAGATTCACCTGTAAATGGGGGTGGTTGACCATGATCGCCGCACATCACCACTGCGGTATTTTTCTTTAGCAGCCAATCCAGAAACTGTTTTAATGTATCCAACGGCACAGTGTCTATCTCATCCCAGATGATTTTCTCGGGAATATATTTCGTTCCCATTCGTTCAGGTGTCCACGTGCCGCCGCTGTATTTGAAAAAACTGTGATACGTGCACGCGTTAACATCCCGTTGTCTCATCTCCCTGGCAAGTCTGTGTGTGGGTGTTAGCACAATCATGTCAGAGTTTCTAAATAATTCAATCGCTCGAGTTGTTTTACCAGAACCACCAGGACCGTTCAGATAAACTGTTTTGTGTCTTGTAACAGGATCGTGCACCGGCGGCAACAACGAAGTTGCCCCCGACGAAACCATCGAAGATATTTCTGCGCTGCGATACTCATCCTCGATTTCAACATCAGCCGATTTACAATATCCGTGTAACATTTCATTCTTTATTCTCCACGAGCCCCACGATGGATCATCCGATATAACATTATCCAACAGCGCTGAGTGTTTTTTATCAATATAAAATGAATCCGTTGCAACTCTCACTGCGGCAACAGGGAATCTATTGATCATCGACAACAAATTTATGGATACATAAGCCAGCATCGAAGATCTCAAATGTATGTACTGAGATGATTCTCCGTCAATATAACTAAAAACAGTCCCTAGTTTTTCCCCGTTTGACAGAAACACATCTTTGCGGTTACAGAACATGTTGTTCGTGGCTGCATCAGCGACAATAAGATCCAATTCAGTCTTGTCCATGATTAATCGACTGTGATGTTGTTTATGATCATACGCTCCACCTTGAGTGAATTTCCCTATTATTCTTCGTCCTAGATCTTTTGCTGTGCTTTCATCATTTCTGAGTTTGCTTTTAAGTACTTCAGGAGCTTTCTTGATGATAGCGTCGATAGAAGTTTCTGGATATTCTCGTGACCAATCTTCGATGACTTCTTCTAACGTAACCGGCGTTGGAGTTGGCAACCAAACTTCGGTTTGACGACAATAACATATAATCGCTTCGCTGACCGTCAGCGACAACAGTATTCGACTGTCAAGCATGTATCGCAATAACACTATCGGTGCCCATCGCTTCTCAACGAAATGTCTGCCAAACCAAACATAACACACAGGATGTAAATCCTTAGCGAATTTAAACGACGACACACAAGCAAATCCGGTCAAGTCAAAATCGGGTAAAACACCGTTGACAGCTACTCTTGTCATGGTATTGCCAGCGTGGCCAAACCGTTTAAAATATTCGCTGCATTCTCCACGCCCAAGGAAACTTCCTGGATAACACGCCGTCATGTCCACGGATATCATACCGCGGTGATCATACTGAGTATTCCACAAACCGCCGTGTCCGTATTCGACACAGCTCTGCTGGATATCAGCAAGAAAACTTTTCGGAGTTGGTCTCCATGAATTTCGTTCCCGGGCTACATGCGCGACAACACCCGGGACAGTAAAACAGTGTGTCAGTAACGTATCAGTGTTGCCAGCATGATATTTTTCTGCGAGTTTTTTCATTTCCTGCTGTAACGCCATTGTTCTGTATATTTCCCCGTTGGGTCTCACAAACTGATCATATTCTCCATCTTCGCTACTTCTGAATAACCACACAGACACTGGATCGGTTTTACTTATCTGATAAATAAAATCAAACATGCTCCCAGAATTGCTTTGCAATTCCGGATAATACTTCACAACACGGTCTTGCGGAAATATCCTAACCGAGTCAGTCCAGGCGTGACTGTTATGATCGATAATAGTTATTGGTGTTCCACGGGAATTGTATTTACACTCATACAATACCTCACCGGTTAACGATGAAACCGTTATAGGAAATTTTAGTAATCGCTCTAGCTCAGCAACATCATTTATTGACGCTCCTTTATCCGCTACTCGTGTCGCCCACGCTGTTATTTTAGTTTGTCTTAGCGGTGTTAGGCCGTTTCCTCGCATTGCATTTTTAAAATGTTCCATTACTCGCTCAGCTACACAATTCAACACCGACACCTTCATCGGTTTGAGTTTATCAACGCGTGGTTTCTTCATCGGATAAATTCCATAAACAACTGCGGTCACAGGATACGCTCTGGCATAATATGGTATATCAATCCCAACAAGTACTCCCGGTTTTGAGTCTTTACTTAACAGAACGGTTTTTCCACGAACGCCTCTGGCATCAAGAACAGGGTCTAGTTTGTCTCTGATAATCCACGTTCCCTCGCCGACTCCAACAATAAATTTTATCTGTACGAAATATCTTCTATCGTCGAGATACCCAATTATGTTACGCGCGATTGTATCGTTCATGGTAGCATCAATGATACGGTCACGAGAAATGCTTTGCATTTCCCGAGAAACGCTCGCGTTTCCGAGGATAATTTTATACGAAGACCACGTGTGTGCGGCACCATCACGACGAAACTCTTCTTTGGCATTCTTGATAACACCAATTACCTCTGCTAACTCTCTTCGTCGTGGATCAGCGGTTAACCGGTCAAGATCGAATCTAGAACCTGATATGGGTTTTATTCTGGATAGTCTTTCAAAACCCATTATTATAATTAAGACAAATATTTAAATAGACAAATATATTATATGATGAACCAATGCAAGTGGATCAAACTAAATTCATCAGCGCCGTGTAGCAAACCCTGCAGAGGCGAATACTGTGGACAACATGCTCAACAGGTCCGCGGTGGGAGTCTAGGACCGATACCGTGTATCAGATGCGGCATTGGAGTACGAGGAAAAACGCAATTATGTTCAGCGTGTGGTGGAAAACGCTATCGAGAACTAAAACGGTATTATGATAAAAAAAATCCAGACTGTGATAACGCTCTCAAATGCGAGCGTGATTACATAAATAAGTTTTCAGACAAATTATGAATTAGACAATGATTTGCTTATAGTATAATGAATCAAGAATTCGTCCGACATCCAACTATTCCAAATTATGAGGCAAACCGAGATGGCATAGTGAGAAACTACAGGCTGAGGAAACAAGTTGGTACAGTTGATAATGCTGGTTATTTAAGATTTACTGTTAGGAAAGGGAGGTATTTATGTCATCGTTTCGTCTATGAGGTTTTTAACGGAGAGATCCCTAAAGGCCTTGTCATTGATCATATTAACGGGAACAGACTTGATAACAGTATTGAAAACCTTCAAGCGATCACTCAGAGCAAGAATACCATACGAGGAAGAGTTAAATGTAAAACAGCTATAAGAAGAGCAGTGAAATCTGTGAATGTTGAGACTCGTGAAGAAATAATAATTAAATCAATGAGCGCAGCCGGTAGGTATTTCGGTATTTGTCCACCTTCTGTACAGCATGTCGCAGATGGGATCTACAAAACAGCATTTTCAAAGAAGCTCAAACAGAAGATTTCATTCTGTTATATAACTCTTATCGTTGACACAAACGACGATAACTCCTCCGAGAGTGTGTAACGCTTTGCAGAGTTGTCGTTGCTGGTCAGAGGATTTGCTCCCCCTAAGAAAGCCACCTTGATAAAATATTTTATCGAGTTCATAACATGTAATCATTTATTTACCGTAGAATATATATTTTTTTACAAACAATATCCTCGTTTTACTGAATATATCCGACTGTTTTGCTCTTCTGTGCTTGTTATATGACCGCGCTTAAGAAAACATACAATTAAAATATTTTAAACAAGTCCCGCCCACTGCTAGAGCGAATTTCCAACTCGCAAGTAACAGTTGGGTTATATACGAAATCGCTCCCTAAGACCTTTGGGTCGATCGAAAGTCAGCACGCGCAAGCAAAACCATAAATTTAATCCGCCAATGGCGGGTGTCTTTTGTGCACCATCCAATGGTCGATTCAATGGATGGTTTTGCTCTGCTGCTGACCGTAGAAAATGACCCACCTGTGTATGTTTGTGTCGTCATAGGATAAGGTCTTAGGATAAGTTAGGATAAGATTACATGTTCATTGTGCCTTTACTTGCTGTCATACTCGAATCAGAGGTTAAAGGTTGTCTGTTCTGTACCGTCTCTTAGGATAAGATTACATGTTCATTGTACCTTTGCTTGCTGTGATACTCGAATCAGAGGTAAAGGTTGTCTGTTCTGTACCGTCTCTTAGGATAAGATTACATGTTCATTGTACCTTTGCTTGCTGTGATACTCGAATCAGAGGTAAAGGTTGTTTGTGTTGTCAAATAAATGTTTGCCGGGCCTGCTAGAGAACTCGATCCTAGAAGCCAGGGCTGTCTCGTCTTGTAAATAAATGTGCCTCTGAGTCACTTGGCAGTCAGAGGGGTCCGTCCTTAGGATAAGTTACGTGTTATATGTTTGTCCTTGTCAATTCACTAAACACGTCCTCTTGAGCCTATAGAACGTTATTTGACGATCTAGAGGCTCTTGCAGGGGATAAAGTGTTTCGTGTTACATGTTGTATTGTCATGTCGGAAGCAGTCCTCGTGGGGTTCTAGAACGTTATTTGACGATCTAGGCCCTTGCAGGGGATAAATGTTTCCGACTGTCTCGTTTTGTTTTGGAAAGCTAGCGTTTCTCATGCAAAGTGTTTCTATTAAAAATATAAAAATATATAATAATATGAATCACGAAAATATAAATACCATACTTGTTGAAATTAAAGAATTACAACAGCGAGGTTTTAATATTTTACTAGACACTGAAACAATTATGTCAGATTTTGAATCCTTGAATGAGCTATCACGCTTGGGGAAGAACAATCTCCCTGCTCGTTATAGGTTCATTAAGGGTTTGCAAGATCGTGTTTACAGATCACTTGCCGGGATAACTGAAAATCAGGTATCTGAATTTATTCCACTGTGCCGTGCAGTTGAGAAGATTCGTCTTGGATTGTCACAAGAGTATGAGACTCGAAAATTAATTAGCACCAGGGTGAGACGGTTAAAAGGTTATATAAAGAATCTAGACACGGAAATGCCTTGCATTTCTGACAAAAATACTAGTGTTTCTGACTACGAGGCCGACAAGGAAGTATAAACCGCATAGCGTGTGACTCACAGCACAAAGTGAAAGTAGAACCTGAGAACGCTAGCGCCCCCCCCCCCGCTTGGAGTGTAAAGCACATTTCCACGGGTAAAAAAAAAAGTGTATTATTTTTTTTGCCCTTGGAAACTCAAAGAGTTTCTCAAGTGAAGGGCGCTTTCAGATTTTCAGGATTTGCTTAAGCGTTTCAACATCAATACAGGAATGAGAATAGTTCATAATCTGTTCTCGTTGACACCAAACTATGATCATATGATTTTGCTGTAGCTCTGTTAATTGTGACGGAGTTAACAAGAAGTCTTCGTCACCATACACGTCAATAACTATTTTAACGGGGAAATACTGTTCTGGGAATGTCTGTATTTGAAATGCGGTTTTTATTGCCTCGTAAAGAATTTGCTTATCATGAATATGAACTCGTGCATGAATGTACTCGGGTTGATACATTATACACAACCGTTTTTTTTTTAAATGCGTGCTAGCACTTTCAACGATAACTTATGCTGGTTTTGATAGGGTATTTGCACGATAAAATGACGAAAATGGATCAGTGCAGAAAAAAAAACTATTATAAATATTATGGATCCCTTGACTTAGGACTTCACCAGTAAGTTTATACTAACAGTCTCGTCACGCAGGTCCAACAAATTCCCCCTCTGGTCGGTGAGTTTGAAATTTATCGTTGACAACCACGGGTTATGACACCGTAGATAGACCGGATTGATTGGTTCTTGCACAATCAGAAAACCAGGGGGGTCTCTTGGTGTGAACGTATACAGGATAAACCCCTGTTGTGCCGTCGTAGTATCTGATGCGCTGTAACTGCCATCGATGACGTCACATACAAGATTGACCGCAATAACATCTGTGATATTTACGATCCCGGGTGAGATGTGTCTGCCATCGGATGCTGTACTGTTGTCGTGCTTGAGAATAACAGGTTGTGGTTTTATTCGTTCGTACGCGGCAAGAATATCTTCGAAAGATTGATCGATGAGATCAGAGACTGATTTTCTCAGCTCGGGCACGTTATATCCAGGAAATTTAAAATCTGAAATATCATTCACTTGAATACCATATTTAATTGCAAAATCTGCTCTGGCTATCTGTCTATAATTATCATCGATATAGTCTTTAAGATCCAGTAAAGCCTGAATTATTCTTAGATTTATAGTTTCCATGGCCGATGCGAGTTTGTTTAGTTTTTCTATGGTTGTGATAATATTATCACGCGGACTTGTTAAATCAGAAATATAATCTTGGAAATATACTCGCAGGAGTTGTAGCTGTTGTTTATGTACTAGATTGATCGGAATAAATAATTCAGATTCTATATCATCTAGACGGTAAACACGGAGCTCCTGCCCCCCCTTAACACGTGGAGCTTCTATACTCCAAGTATCGGGCATTAAAGTACTTTTTCTTGCTAGTAATTGATCTGCAAGGAGTAAATAATAATTGTACTCGAGGTCGTGTAGTGCTTCTTTATAGGTCATAAAATCCGATTTTTCAGGTTTTGGTGGACGAGGTTTAACCTCGGGGGCCTTTGGCCATCCTAATAATGTTCGGATTGAGCTGTTATAAATATCCACGGCGTATCCTGGCGTTGAGATTTCAATGACCGCAGACAGCGTTGGTTCATGAGCTGTTATAGATATTTTGGCTTCCTTGCCGGTGATTCGTTTTATTTGGCGTTGTATCTCATTATTGATTTCTTCGATCTGATAACTCCCAGTGGGAAGTGTAATTGTATTCCAGTCAAGTTCACCCTGTTCGCCGGAGTCGGCTTTGCTTTTCCCGAACACGAATGAATTATTTGGCTGCAGACCACCAAATGATGCCGACCTAACATTGGGCCAGCTGTGATACACACTGAGCTTTGCTAACGCGATTTCACTCACTGGAATTGGAGTTCGAAAATTAATACCGAATTCTGGTGTCGTCGAGGACACTGAGATCATTGTGGTCCTTACCGGTGTTGTGTTTGTGACTATTTGTTGAAGCAGTTCTATTGACATTATTTATTTGTTTAGTTTTCAAATAGTCATTGTACGCATCTGACATTAGTTTGAATTCAGAATCTGATATCGTAGCGTCGCTACTTTGCACGTCTAACGATGATGATATCAGCGATGATAATTTCTGATATGCGGTCGTGGCTGTATTTAATTTTGTCGTGTAATCGTGTAATTTTGTGTTAGCACATGATGATATTTTTTTTGCTATGATGCCGAAAACTCCAGCTGTTGTTGTGGCCGCGGAAACACAGATCGTGGCGGCGACTGCTGCAGTTACCGGAGTGACCGCTGATAGTATTGCTCCGGCAGATGCAACAACGGCAGATACTGAATAAACCATAATATCCAGCACTGTTATGCGGCGCTTGTATTTTTTTACTTTTTGACTAGTTACTTTGATGACAGTTTTTAACTCAGATTGCCACTCACGGACTTGATTGTATCGATATTGTTGAGCATCTGGCGTCGTTGACATTATTCAATTACGCGGTAACCAATTGAGGCGTTGCAGCGACGAATTCCAAACAAAACCAGTAAGATGTTGCTGTTAAACTATCGTCCTCGGCTTCAAGCATAAATGTTTCCTCGGTTCCGCTGTTTAGTATTACAGTGCAAACCCCGGAATACTTATCGGTGGAATGTCTCCAAGGATATGTTGTGAAGATTTCAAATTTAGCGGCTGAAAACACAGACAACCTGTAAACACCGGTGGCTGTTGCTGTATATTTGATAGTGTTATTTTGTCGTGACCATGTTGCGAATCCCGATGATACCGTGAATACGATGTTGGTGATATGCCCCGGAGTAACTCCAGTGGGAACTTTAATCAAACTGGTTTTGTTAACGATATCAGGAATACCCGATACGATATCCTGCTGTGTTTGTTTGATCGTGTTAATGTCGGTCTTTACATCAGCGAGTTTTACATCGACGACTGGAGGAGTCCCAAAGAACTTATCCACGACCTCATCAGTTTTTACGAAGTTTCTTCGAAATCTTGTAAACGCGCCCACGTGAACATCATGCTCTGCACGCAGCGTATTTAGTTTACCGTTGACGATGTCCACGTATTGTTTGTTTGACGCATCCTGGTCGGATTCGGGATTCGCTAACGCGGTTATTTTGTTGCCGCTCATGCTGAGTTCGCCTGTCATCGTGTCACCGGCTTTTTTCACACATTTATCAACACCTTTATCAATACTGTCTTTGATGCTTGCGATTGATATATTCGAGTCCTTGATCCGGCCGCCATCACTAAATGCAACGAAGTTATCCTTGGTAGCTCCAAGAACTCTGCGAATTATATCATTCCACTTAATGTTGCTCGTTCTTAGTTTTCCTTGCCTGTCTTGGAAAATAGCAACTTCATCTGGGTCAACTCCAGCTATATTCAAAAGATTATCGACTTCATCTTTGGTCGCATATTTTGAGAGATCAGCATCTGTGCTTGGTTTACCTCCTCGTGTGAAAGGTCTTCCGTAAATATCCACCATTATTCTTATTGCTGTTTTTCAAATGCTAGCATTTCTCGATGCGGTATATTCATACACTACTTTATGAGGAGGAGTTGCTGGATTTCTTGAGATTGCATCAAGAACATTTAAAACCTCCCTCCCACAAATGGGCGGATCAATTAATGTTTGTGTTGGTAACGTCGACTGCCACACTGGAACATTAGAAAATCTGCTGACATACTTGAGAAACTCAACTGGCGGTGCTAAACCGTACGAATCAAAATAGATAATTCCACGTGGATCGATCGCGTAAGCAACCCAGTGAGTTCCCGGACCATCTTTGTTGTCGAGATTGATAATGCCAGTTTCTGGATTATTCGGTCGTTGCGGTAATTGATCTCGCATAAATACGCCTCTGAAATGTTTTACACGCAATTTTTTAACAGCATCGAGTAAATCAAAATTGCTCAACGGCGTTAGAATTTTTTTGGATACCATGATGGTGGAGTTCCTGGTAGTCTTAGACCGCGTCCCTTTTTTTTCTTGTATCCTTTTCCCGTTGCCTCTTTTAGTGCCATTCCAGCTGCAGTTCCAACTGCACCGAGTGCTGCGGCTTTTGCTACGGCTGGTGCTGCCGCGGCAATCAACGCCGGTATTGCTGCGAGAAGAGGAAATATTCCACCGGTTTTAGTCATGTCCTTGATAGCTGCAGCAGAGAAATCAAGTCGGACACCGGTTTTTGCTGTTAGTGCCTTATTAAAATGTTTAAGCTGAGTATTAGTCAACGACAATTTGTTTGGACCACCAGTAATCTGATCTCGTTTTAGTGTTATTGATGTCCCGCACGTGCTTGCGTTCTTTGATTGCAATTTCTTCGTTTGACCGGAAGTCAAGGTGACATTAACATGACTGTATGACATTATATCCTAAGTTTGATTTTAATTGCGTTACATATTCTCGATTGGAGCGTCGATGACCCTCATTCGTCCGCCAACACCTTCAAGCAGCATTGCTTTATCGGAGAGTATGACAGCAATCGCTCTGTAACCACCAGCAGGAACACCTACACGAGCTCGGAAATGTAGGTCGACAACAGATTGTTTAACCAGATCAAGATGTTCCAGCGAAAAGTAATAAATCGGATATAAACTCATAAAGTCTCGCTGTGATATTTGCAGGCCAGTGTCTACATTAAGGTCGCGCCCCATAAATGACATCAGACGATGATACGCGCGTGCGACACGATGATGTTCGAAATCTATTAATATATCCTCAGATGGCTCCTGATGCCCATTTATTCTCAACGAAACTTCAGAAACTCCAAGTGTATCAAATACCATTGGATTTCTTTCCTGGCTATCTGTTCTAGCACGGTATTGAAATGCAATGAAAATATGTCGTGGTGCTGATACTCCTTGTTGCGATGATATATGCCATGTAAACAACCCACCATTATCACCCTGAATAACGTCTGTGGTTGTTGTTTTCCAGGATAGCAGTGATTTACCGCCCGTGTCCATGAAAGACAACAGTCGTTGTTCTTCGGTGATTGACGGAGACAACACTGGCATCCACAACCACAGTTTAGTTAGTATTACCTGACCAGGGGCAACAGCAGCATCTTGCCAGATAGCGTCATTATCATCAGGTTTTCGCACAAGTACAACTGTGTGTTTGGCACCGAATATGACCTTGTGGACATCTCTGCAGAATCCAAAGATGTGAGACAATGGAATCACACCTGAGAACTCTTCATCTCCACTTAACATCGATCTACGTGTTGCAAAACCCAAATTAAAATTTTCGTTCATCGATGCAACTGCGTCACCGGCATTATTCATTGTTACATTCCTGTTCTCGGGGCTGTCGGTTATATCCTTTGCAAACATCATTGATGGTCCGGCTGATCTGGTGTAATCATCCGAGTATCTCGCCAACCCGAGAATTGTTGTGGCAACGTCGACGTTATCATGAATTGTTTCAATTTCTTTTCCATCTATCATGTAAATAGCGGATTTAAATAACGCCATGATGCCGTTGTTAACAAATCCAACTCGGTCGCCGATTCCGTAGTTAGTGTTATCATTCTTTAAAAGCCTACCTTCAACTTCGATGAAGGCCTCAGCGGGCAAGAAGTATCTACTTGTATCCTGGACCTGTAGTTCAATTCTTCCGCGTTGGTTAGGATCACGTGCTTCATAAGAATAATATTGAAAATCACGTACAGAATCATCTTTAAGTACTGGTTTGGACATATCAAACGCGTCATTGGATTTTCGTGCAAACATTATTATTATTTGTGATGATCTAATTAAAATGTTATCGTCACCGGAAACCACTACCAGCTATCAAATTAGCAGTTACACTATCTTGCAACGCTTTGGAGGTAATTCCTGCTGTTGCGATCTCAGCTAATTTCTGATTTACGGCCTTATTTACTACGCTACTAACATTTGCCGGCATAGCTTCAGTGGATGGTAGTTTTACTGGCACCAACCTCTCGACTGGGTTTTTTTTTCGTATCAGCTGTGCTAGTCGATCCTTGATTGATTGAAATGCTTTCCCGGCAAGACTACCAACAGTGCCAATGGCTTTATCCTTGACAACATCAGCGGCTTTCATCGCGAATTGTTTTGCTAACGGTCCAGCTTTCGGAGCGATTCTTGTGACTAAATCCCTAACAACATCACCGACTCCATCTCCGTAAACAACCTCGTATACTGGTAATCGTGAGTTTACTACTCTGACACTTCTTGGTCTGCGAAAAGAATCGTGTAGTATCATTTTATTTAATTATTGTTTATCTAACTGAATTTGCTAGCAAATTTAATTATTAGTCGCTGTGGTAACCGTCTGCGAGTTCATCAATGAGCCCCCGGTAGATGCTGATATCCATGATGCCACGCTGAAATAGTCTCTGACAGATATCTGGGGCTTCATTTATAATTTCCGGAGAATTGTTTCCGGCACGTCTTCCTCCGATGAGAACTTCCAACCGTGATACATCATCGATGATATTATTAGGGCAGGCAATAAAACCGGATCCTAAACCCTCCCCTGTTGATGGTACAATTCTTGGGGATAAAATGTCTTGAGGCAAACTTTCAGAAGATGTTGTTAAGCTAATTATCGGCGACCTAGTTTGTTTGAATTTTTGGCCCCGCGGACTTCCTTCAGATGCAGCCTCGTATTCACTTAACGGAGTTAGGTCAGGATCTATTGCTCTTCGCCGTGAAGGATATTGTTGTCGTTCTGTGTGTTGCAACGGTGATTTTTCTTCTTGAGGTTGCGATGGTGGAATTTCAAGTTTACGTATAGCATCTACAAGTCTATCGTATTTTGTATCGTCCCTGCTGATTTGTTTTTTATTTTCACGTATACGATACGAATATTTGATAAAATTATCATCTGTCATAGAACCGTGTTCTGGGTTTAAAGACACATCTCTTCTAATCAATCCTAACAGTATTGTCTCAGGTAATTTCTCTTCTGGTACATTTTTAAGAAGTTCAATATAATCCGGCGTAAATCTTTTGGCGGGGTCAGTAATTCTCCCTGTTACTCGCTTACCAGCAGGTACTGACACAACAACTTCATCGGGTGGAGGCGGGGGTTTAAGTCCAGCTGAAATATCCTGTAAAATTTTCCTTTGCTCTATTAAAGCCTCTTTGGTAACAGCTGCGGATTTTTCAGTAGCTTTGGTCACGGGTTTAAATAATTCCTCCGTAGTCTCTGCAAAGCCTTCCCGTGCTTGCTGTCTTAGTTGTAATTTTTGTCTGACACTATCACGGACAGGAAGAAATTTCTGAATTGCTTCGAGACGTTCTCGAGCTAATCTAGTCGTATGTGCTTCTCCAATATTTGCCATTATTTATTTGTCAATGATTTAATTCCGCTAACATAAAAATGTTTTTCCTTGGAAACTCATTTCCCAGAGCAGCAGAGGGGATGGACCCGACCCATGGATTTTTCAATAACGACCCCGCCACGGAAACTGTTTCAGATTTATTGAAGTAACCCAAGTTGTCAGTGCAAACTCAACGAGTTTGTCCCTGGAAACTCTTCGAGTTTTCGGGGGACATTTTTTTTTGTCCTGTATTCTGAATAGAAGGGTTTATTTCGTCGAAATAAGCCCTCTATCGAGGAATAGTTTCCTGGAGGGGTTTATTGTGCAAAAAGTTTCGGTCTGTACAGCCCCTCTGCTGCTATCCAAATCACACACACACACACAGACACACACACACACACAGACACACACACACACACACACTTATTAATGAGAGGGGAGGGAGGAATGAAAAGCAGAAAAGATTGCGATGAAATTGTGCACCACATTAAATGTATTTACAATACAGGGATGATTAATACTTGTTATCGTTGTTTTTTCATACGGCATTAATAATTAATTAGTGGAAATTCATCACTGACCTGCGTCATGGGCTGATCCCAATTTGATATACTAATAGTATTGGTATATCCAATTACTTGATACCATGTTATTTGTATACACAATACACAATACTAATTTTACTTCACGACCATACCATTTCTATACAACATAAGCCAAACAAGAGAATTTTGTAATACACAACTTTTCATGAATACCTTAAGAAACAACAATTTTAGCATAATTTATTTTATAAACTAAATTTTATATAATGAATATTTTTAATACATCAAAGTATAATTCTATTGGTGGTGAATTGTACTAACCCTATTTATAGATTCTCTATAAAATAAAACCTTCAAATGAAAATCTGGGCAATTCAGAAATTTTAGACAAATCCGAAATTGGTATAAATCAAAATCTGGGCAAATCCGAATTTTGGACAAATCCTAAATTCGGATAACTTAAAATATGGACAAGTCCGAGTTTTGTATAAATCAAAATCCAGACAAATCCGATTTTTGGTATTGTAATAGAATAACAATTTCAGATATGGCTTTTACCTGAATGAAATTAGTCATGACTGATACAACTATGGATTTAGAATTTTGAAAGTTGGATTCGAAACAGACGGTTCCGACTTCAATGCTGTCAGTCTCTCGCCTGCAATGCTGTCGGTCTCACGTAAGCAATGACTGGGCTTTATTTATTCTCTCTATACCCTTGGAGAACCTCGGATGTTTACGCAAACATAAACAACGGGGACACTCGAGGACCTCCGATTCGGGTTAGAAACGGGAACGCTACCACCTCGCGCTCAGCAACACAGAGGGAGCAGAAAACAGTTTTTATGTACAAATTCAATACCAGAATCAGCGACCTAGAATAAAAAAACATAAAAAATCAAACACACAACTGACGTCAAAAAGGTCCATATTATTAGATACCTATATTAAAACAAAGCATAAGAATATTATTCACTTGACCATAGAAGTCAATGGCAGTTTATAGCAGAAGAAGTTTATGCACCCCAACCCCTATTTTATACATGCATTTTTCACATCCAAATGTCATTTTTGACAGCATGTGGTGCTCACAGTGCAAACGCAAGCTCCTTCCATGGATGCAAATTTTGAAAAACATTGTCTACTAAATAGTTTGATGCAGTTCAGAATAGCTGTCATCCAAGCCGTCTGTGAGATACTCTACTTGCCTTGAACCCACGTGTCTACTGCGACGGGAGGCTAGCTCTTCTTCCTAGCCGACTAGTGGTATTTCACTATCAGCATACTGCAGAGCAACTATGGAAGGTGTACATGCCTGACATCAATTTCAAGAACAACACAAGCCCGAAACACCTAGTTCACAAATATATCCATATCTATAAATAGTAAACAATAATAGCTGAAAAATTCACACCATAGCCTTAAGTTAAGAAATTTGCCAGGGGCCATTTAACGAAAATGGACCCTGCCACCTTAGAATGCCGAGAACACTGGCGACATTACCAACTTAGCGGAACACGTTCTGGGAGGCAATATTTGAATAAAATGCACTGTAAACAAGCAAAGCAACATAAAATATCATTATCTAGTAATACAAAAGTATCTAACAGTTACTCGAAACATAATGACGTGTTGCAATAATCATCAGAATGGATAAAATGACTGTCGGTCGCTCTCATTCAAAGCCGACATGTACTTTCAACGAGGGACCCTCTCAAGGCAACGTAATGTAAAACATTAAAAGAAATTATGGCCAGGAACTCAAAAGTGTATATAGCATCATATCCCATCCAATCATATCATATTGACACCTGGTATACCAGTCGTAACTGTAACTTCTTCATGCTAAGAGAAAAACGATGCAGCTGCTAATATCGTTTTTATGTCTTTGGTGTCACTCAGCCGGAATTGGAACCCAACGACCTCCCTGATTCGCGGCGGACGATCTCACCACTTAAGTCACCGAGGAAATATTGTAGAAATTAGTCCCTACAGTCCCACCCCTAGGGAGTGGGTGGTTTGAACCTATTTCAAAACTGTTGCCAAGGACAAAGTAGGCAAATACGGTTGATATGCTGTAATGGTTTACAAATGTTGTAAACTTCGTTGGTAAAATGTTTCTTCGTGGAGGTGGGTTAAAATGAAAGTTTATGTATCATTACCAGTTATTCTGCAATAAAACTGCATATGTGTTGTTGTGTCATAGTTTAAGTTCACACGCATGTTTTTTATTTAAAATTAATGGACCGCTCCGGTGGCTTAATGGTTAGAGCGTCAACCTCGGATGGGGGTGGTCGTGGGTTCGAACCTCGTCCTAGTCATACCAAAGACTTCTTAAAATTGTACTAACAGCTGACTCGTTAAAATCGCGCGCGCGCGCACACACACACACACACACACACACACACATTTAACATTAATCATGCTGAACTAAGGCTAGATCACCTATGCAGTACCTAACTTCATCTGAAATAACGCACCCCGATCTAGTTCCAAAAGAAAAGTAAAGTAGTTCCATAATTTCATAACACACGCATCAAATGTTTTAGTAGTACCAAGAGGGAGAAGGTGGATGGAAGGAAATAACATCTGAATATGTGCTATTTTTTATTTCGACGTTTCATTTCGGCAAAAAGTATTTATCTGATACATTTATAGCATTGCGCAGCTACTGATTGTACTTCGTCACTGTTTTTTCTTTAAAGTTCCTATTGTTCTCCTTCCGTTTTGCATTTTCAATCACACTGCTCGCAACATTCTACAGTCATCCTACACATTGCTGCTCTGTTCGCTGATCCACTGGCATGTAATTCCCTTTATATTTTCCTCTCTTTCCTTTAAAACCTCATTTTTATATTTGCACTTATGCATATCAAAACAATATTAGCGCTGGAATATTGCTCGACGTCTTCCCCTCTTTTTAATATCTTATTTTGGTGTGTTTTGCTTCTTGTGTCTTCTCCTTGTTTTCCGTCTTTGATGTTCCAGCATTTCCATTTCTTTCCTCGTCTTGTCTTTTGCAGTTTGTAGTTCAAATGATTATCTCCTCAGCTGCTTTACTTCTTTATTGTTCTGTTGCATTTGCAGCAAGATTCTTCTAATTAAAATTTTTCTAGAATTCTTTCAATAAGCTTTTCAGGTCTTCCTTGATCAGATTTAGATTTAGTTCTTTAGGCAGATACTATGCTTTCTAACTGAATCTAATCGAACAACCGAAACCATTCTGATCGTTTCTTTGCTCTTGTATTTTGTATTATTATCTAGTACTAATTCACATTGTAGCGGTGGACTCAGAAGTGGCGAGTTGTCATCTGTATACTATCCTCCCCAGGATTAAAGTTCTCGTTGTCTTCATCTACTCAAATTACTTTACTCAAAATAAGTATTTATGTCAGAGGATGTGAAAACATCACGCACGTGCAGGACAAGGGGATGCTTTTAACATTTGTAAACTCCTAACATCTGGCTAAATGTAAGCAGAATGAACACTACGCCTTGATCTAAATCTCTCAAGAAAATCATTTGACTTTTGTTTGATTTTATTAAGAATAGAGAACATGTAATAAAGTCTTACTATACTCAGGCGCTGAGTTGAAGTCTGAAGCAAATATATATATATTAGGGAAAGTTCGGCCTCACTAAAGCCATTAAAATATCTCATATTTCAAGTGACTATGGAAGTCAATACTTAGCCAAAGAACTGATATATATATATATATATATATATATATATATATATATATATATATATATATATATATATATATATATGTATGTATGTATGTATATAAAGAAAATCGTTTTCAATTAGGAAACCAGTCCAGCAGATATGGTCATTTCTGAGAAAAATACATAAAATATTTGTCCATTTATGTGAACAATTGTACAGTAGGATACTATGGCAACAATTACCACATTATAAATATGAAGTTCTTTGTCCTGAAAATGTTTTTTCTTTCATTATATTTCATGTCTTTTGCATACAAAAGCCCAAACAGGTTAGGTCTACGCATGTAATTCGAACTTCACGTTTGTTCGTTTGCTCCTGTGTGAAATCGAACACCTTTAGAAGGCGAAATGCGCGTTGAACTCTCTGACCTTGACATATGCCTTAAGGTGTATTTTAACATTCTTAACTGGAACAAAATATTAAGCTATACATTTACGCTCTGGTCCCGAACCAGGTCCCACGCTAAAAATTTACACTTATTTCGATCCATGTTTCACGCTTTACATTCTCATCGACTTGGAACTAAGTTAAATTTTATAAATTAGCATTCTGATGCGAGGAGTGTACATCCTACGGTCAGAGGGTCGTAAAAGTGTTCACTTTCACGCAAGAGCAAACGAACAAACTTGGTGTTAGAATTACATGCCTAGACCTAAGCTGTTGTATGAAAATGTTATGAAATATAATGAAACAAATAACATCGTCACTTTGTAATCCCATAAAGCACGGCCTACGACCTGGTTTTGTTAGCTATTTTATATCCCTCAGCAAGGCTTTAAAAAGTCACTCTCCAGCCTACGCCTTTGAGGACGTTACACATGCCTGTCGAGTTAACACTGATATGGAACTACGTATCGCTCTATGTATTGATACTCTGATAGATAACTACGTATCACTGTATATTTCAACATTCTGATCCAGAAATATGTTTCACACTATAAATGAAAACTCTTGATTTGCAACTACGTATTCCACTACATATTAACAATAACATGGAACCAGATCCCATGCTATGATTTGCTTATTTGATATGGAACCACGTATCACACTATACATTAGTATTTTAATTTGTAATAACGTCTCAACATATACATTTGCACTTTCGTTTGGAACCATGTCTTACACTGTACATTACCACTTTCATTTGGACCGTTCCGGTGGTTAGAGGGTTCGTCTCAGATGCGGGAGATTGCGTGGTCGAACCACGACTGAGACATACCAGAGACTTATACAAATCGTACAAACAGCTGCCTCGTTGGCACCCAGTATTAAGAGGTTTATTGTTATAGTGTTTAGTGTTAGGACTAGTCGGCTTGTTGTCAGGATAATGTGCCTCAGTCGGACATGATGCTACATGTTTGCGGCATGATGTTCCAGTGTGATATATCATTATAAAGTGCTACACTGCAGACATCGTAGCGATATGGATTTCTTACGTACAATCGTGATGAAGAGTGCACCAAAGTCATGTGAACTTGATCCAATTCCAACATCACTGATGCTTGAGTGCTTAGATCCAGTATTGCCTTCACTATCTGGTGTTATTAATACCTCTCTCTCATCTGGGGAATTCCCATCGTTTTTCAAAACTGCCATTGTAAAACCTCTGCTGAAGAAACCAAGACTGGACTATAACGAATTAAATAACTACCACCCAGTTTCTAATCTCCCATTCATTTCAAAAATCTTAGAAAAGTTTGTTCTATCCCAGCTTGTATCTCATCTAAATTCAAATAGTCCTTTTAGCAATGTACAATCTGCATATCGCCCTTGTCACAGTACGGAAACTACTCTTCTGAAAGTAGTTAATGACATTCTCTCTGCGTTAGATAGCGGAAAGATTACAGTCCTCACCCTCTTTGATTTGTCTGAAGCATATGACACAACAGACCATGATATATTACTTCACCGTCTCCAGCATGTATTTCGCATTCATGATACAGCCTTACTGTGCTTGAAGTCCTACTTGGTCAACAGGACACAAACTGTATCTGCAAATGGAATACACTCCAGCCCAGTTGATCTATGTTGTGGTGTTCCACAGGGGTCTTTTCTTGGACCTGTTCTCTTCATTCTGTACACTCATTCGCTCTCAAGTGTCATAGATCATCATGCAGTGTCTCACCAATTGTACGCTGATCACGCCCAAATATACAAATCTAGCCACCCAACTGAAGTTGATACTACCATCCAAGGTGTAGAGAGGTGCATTTCTGATGTGAAATCATGGATGACTGTAACAAACTGCAGATGAATGATGATAACACTGAGGCCATTCTGATCACAGCACAAAGACTTTCTCATTCACATCCTTTACCTCAAACAATAAATATCAGCAACGCCAAAATTAAATTCGCAAAATCAGTACGAAACCTAGGTGTTACTCTGGACTGTACTCTCACATTGCACCAACATGTCATGAACATATGCAAGGCTGCATATCTTGAGCTGAGACGCATCCGCTCAATTCGCAAATATCTTTCATTTGATGCCACTAAAACACTTGTTTGTTCATTAGTACTTTCAAGACTGGAATATTGTAACTCAATTATGTCTGGTTCATCTCAATATCTACTCCAGAAACTTCAATAAAAGCTCTGTACCCTAGACTGGCTATCCATTCGATCCAGAAACAAACACAACATTTGTTCTCTGTGCTACATTTCACTGTCCGAATCTAGTCCAACATACCTATCTGAACTCACCCATGTGTACACACCAGCAAGATACTTACGCTCCTCTTCTGACAATCGTATACTCATTATTCCCACTATGAAAACAAAGTCATATGGACAGCGTTCTTTTGCATACCAGAGCCCAGGAACGTGGAATGAATTGCCCACTTAGACACAAAGATACAGTCATCACATTCAAGAGGGCTCTCAAAACTCACGTATTTCGACTGCAACAACAAACTTGAAGACCTAATAATGTTTCCTACCTGAAATATTCTCAGCATGTGTTTTATTGTTTAATTTTTTTTCTAATTTGATGTTGTTTGTTTTTGTAGTAATATTATTATGTTTTTTATCTTATAGGTATTGTTTAATGTTTTAAAGCGCTTAGAGCTTCTAAAGATTAGGCGCTATACAAAGTCCTCATTATTATTATTATTATTATTATTATTTATATTATTATTATTATATGACTGAAAAATTCGAAACGCTTCGTTAAATATGCAAATCACACACACAAACACACACACAAACACACTCATTTAGAATTACGTCTAACGCTATATAATAACATTTTGAAGATTTGTAAGCACGTCTCAAGTTACACATTTGCACATTTGCACTTTCGTTTGGAACGGCGTCTCGCGCTACATATTAACAGTGTTATTTAACACTTTCATTTTGGTGCACTTCTCACTATGTACATTGACACTTTGATCTAGAACTACGTCACACGTTATACATTACCACTATTATTTACATCTCCCTCTCACGCTAAATATTAAAACTTTGATTTGGATTTGTCTCACGTTATTCTCATTGACTTAATAGCCAAATGTCACTAATGCAACTCAAGCATCAACATCCTCTTGAATAATACTCACGAGAATAATATGCATCCTATAGTAAACATGTTTTCTTATTTAAAATATGAGCATCCCCCTTCCAACGTTAATTATTTGACTTGCATTTCGAAAGACATCGACATTGATGATGCCCATCTTCTATCACCTTTCTGTGTCACTAAGAATCTTTCTTTGCGTGTAGAACGATACTTTAACATTTTCTCTCTTCATTTATTTTACGCCAAACCATTGTTAGCAGAGTTTCTCTACGACCTTTGGATTTCACTGACATATAGCATTATAGTACTAGTTGAATCTGATTTAGTATCATACCACTAGTGGTAAGAGCGTCCGCCTGCGGGAGTTCCTGAGTTCAATCCCTGGTCGAGTCAAACCATCAACTTACAAAAGTGGTACTAACAACTGCGTCGCTTGGCGCTCAGCATTAAGAGGTTAGTGTTAGCACTGGTCTGCCTGGTGTCAGGATAATGTGACTGGGAGGGACATCATGTTGCATGTCTGCGGCATGATGCCCCAGTGCTATAAACTGTCACACTGCATACATCTTAGAGATAGGACTGAAAAATTGTTAAAGCTACGTTAAGAATCCAAATCACACACATTATTCAGTATCATTGAAAATTATATTAAAAAAAATCTAATTGTGTCTATTGAGCGACGCGTGCTTTGCTACAGGGCAGGTATAAAACACTAAAGAAATTTAGTCCACGTTGTAGCTTCATAAAGTCAAGTAGTTACCAAAACCAATTTTGACCTAATCGCTCAAAATCTTGGAAAACTCTCCCATACCAAGAAAACGTCCCGGATATCATGCAACCAGATCAACCGAGATAACATCTTTATGATCGTATTTACTATTCCATAATCCACCTTGTTCGTGTTCAACACAACTCGATATTATATCATGGAGAAAATAAGTCGTGTTGGTTTGCACGAATTTTTCTCTCTATCAAAATGAACAGCAACTGACGGAACAGTAAAATAATTACTGAATAAATGTTCAGCATCATCGGTATATTTTAAGGCAAGATTTTTTTCGTGAAGAGATTATGTGCGATAAATAACACCATTACGTCGTACAAACTGATCGTAGTTTTCATTACCAGAACTTTGAAATCACCATACTGATACATGATCGTTTTTACTTATTTCGATAATTAAATCGAATATATCTCCTTGGTAAAATTTAACAGTTCAACGTAGTGGAAATATTGTTGCTGTATTAGTCCACGCATGCGCATTATGATCAATAATTTCGATCGAAGCTCCTTTTGATTTATATTTTCGCCACAAATCATTAATGAAATATCTGATATTTGTCGTACACTTCAAACAATTGGTATCCCAGGTCCAGATCTTTGAACCATTTCACACGGTCTCACGTTCCTCTCAAGGTACGTTCTGCCTGGGTGTGCTGACAAGGTTGATCTTGGTGGCATGTTTCGGTAGAGGTGTGCCACAAACGAAAAATCAGTTTTCCTTGGCAATGGTGAGGTAAAATGGATGGTACAAGTTTGTGGGTCGCAAGATTTTACATTTAATCAGTCGAATATATTCCACGTAAGGATACTGTGATGTTTTAGCCCAACCCCTTGTATTATACATGTATTTATAAGTCTGTAAGTGGAGCCAGGTAAGCTTTGTTTTTCCAAGTACATGTACCTAAGTTGGCTAATCCTCTTACGTAACCCAGTCTTTGTTTGAGCTCTTGAGTGGAAATCTGGCGGGAATCTTTGTACATGGGAACACGTGACGTAGACAACTTCAAAGAGCCGGAAGCCGACAATGGTAGGCTGGACAGTACATGGGGACACACAGACTGACATTTTTATGATTGACAGTTCGATCAAACGACCAGAGTCCGTCGCCATCCAATCGGGATGCGTTGTAGGTGGGACTTGATTCGAGAAACTGGCATAAGACTTGTACAAGCCTGAAATTCGTCAGTTGGTGTTTAAGAGTCGCAGTGACACACACTCCGTTAGCCATTCGTAAAAATTGGCGGAATTTAGGAAATTCATGAAATAGCTTCGATCAGGTAAGTTTGATGTTACGTTGATTCTGCTTGATACGACTGCTGTTAATTGAAGAGAATTTGTCGTATGTATACATTTTACTTGTATTGAAGTATGAATAGTTAATTATGACCTTAATATTTTGCATTTTTTTCATGACTTTAGCTAGTACTTTTGTTTACGATTGATTACGATGTTGATTCGTTGCATCATTATTCATAATGTTACTATGTACACCTTATTTGTGAGGCGAAAATGTTCTCTTCTTTCGCTAGTAATACGTGTGCATATTATTTCGTGGATTATTACGTTTACGCCCTTTTGAAAGGACAATTTGTATTTGTGAAGAATTGTATTGCTCGCTAGCCGCTATAAGAATTAATATTGTAATTCTTTGCGTAGTTATATTTTGGTAGACAAGAAATTTGTTTACGTAATGATAGATTTTGCCATTGAGTAACGGATTGCCGTTTATCACCATTTGAATGTGAATATTGTGGATTTGGTACGCTTGTGTAGGAAATATATATAAATATATATAAATATATAGATAGTCATATTACTAATCGTAGTAATATTTTAGTACAATCATATTTGAAATATTTTGTATGTATATACTGATAGGGCTCAGTATGTAGATATTTGAATCCTTTGTGTGATTGTGTTATGGCGCCATTTTTGTAAGCGGCGGAAGTGTATGGGAATTTCGATGTGTGCGCATGCGCGACCCAAATGTCCCGCCTTAAACTGATGGTTCAGTTCAGTGACGTAGTGTGAGGGAAGATTTTTATAACCCTATGCTAATGCATTATACCTTTCAACAGGAAGCTTTCGGGGGACGAAATAATTTCAGAGAATTTCGGGGGACGAGAGAAGTTCAGAGAATTTCGGGTGACGGTGAGAGATACCGAGTGAATTTCGGGTGACCTCAAGGGATACCGTCAAGGGTTCCGGATACTAGAAGAGGAACCGGAAGTCAAGATAACGGCAAGGAACAAGGATTATAGAAGAGGAAGCGGAAGTGGAGATCACGAAAGGAGAGAAAGACAAGGGAACGAAGAGATTTAGATGAGTAGCACTCAAGAAGGGAAAAATCTCCTCACACTGTGAACTCAAATGATGATCAAAGGGATCATTGGGTGAAAGAGAGACATTGATTACTTTAAATTCTTTTAAATTTCATTTATTAAATTGTTATTGTTTAAATTTCATCTTTGTATTTCTTTTAATTTAACTGTCGGCATTGCTGACTGGGGGCTCGTAGCCATAACTATATTTAGTCAATAAATAATATAGTGTCCATAATTAACCTTCTGAATAAGGACCAGGGGAACTTCTCATAATTCGTTAAAGTCTATAAGAAGAACCCCACCCCTAGACAACCACTACACCCCCACAGATACAGTGAACAGATCCAGGTATTTCATTTCTTCTCCTTTCTCCTTGTTCGCGTGGTATTGAAAACTGGTTGCATTCGTCCATTCTTCATATAAACTCTCCCGAGGTTTCATATAGTCTACTGCTTTGTAACTTTCCCCGTTATGCTTGAATTCGAAATAGGTTTTCAAACGGTGATCGTACTCGTCTTGCCGTATTCCACGACTTGGTATCCTTGCTGTTATAACTTTAAAGATCACTGACAAGTGGCCTCGTACAAGTCTTCCATGGCACGTTGTAAAAACTAATTTTGGGTGTATCGTTGAGGGTAGCAGATCGGATATCCTTGAAATAAGCAAACGTTTAAACTTGTACACGATCTTAGAATTATATAAGTCCCAGCCATCTATGGAATTTGTTCCGATGGTCTTTTCACCTCCTCCATTTCGGGCTTGTTGTATCCACTGTCACAGAAGTAATGTAGCCATAGTAGATCTTTGACCGAGAATTGACGTTTGACAAAGCTGGTAGTTTGGGGGCGGATGAAAGCCAGGGTCTTCTCTTTGCGGTACACTAAGAAACAAGCTTTGGTACTTGTGCAGGGTTTTTCTTTAAATGATCGATCACTCCATGCTCCATGAACAATTCTCCAAATTGTCCACAGCATCGCAGTAAAATGTCCATGTCGGAATGACAATACTTTAACATTTCTTCCTGAATGTAAAAGGGGTCCGAAGCGTGAGTTTGGTACCAAGCGTAGAAAGCTTCTTTATGTTTGGTGCGCATGTTGTCGGAGTCTTAGTAGTAAGCATCAGGCAAATGGGGTAGAACGGAATGTTGATTGGTTTCGGTATTGAAAAAGTGAGTAAAATAACCTTTGGACATTTCCGTCATTCAAAATGTTTTAGGCTTTCGACTCAAAGCCATGACCAAGTAACTCGTCGACTCTTTAAATTGAACTTGCCCAACTTACATGGAAATGAGCTTCACTCCATTCCAAGTCACTTTAAGACGTTCAGTGCTTTGTTCCGTTTAGGATTTGAGAAGAAACTGGACATCTTATCCCGAGAAATTGCGAGCCATCACCGTGGCATAGCCATGGCAATCTCCATAACGTTCGATGTCCTCTTGACTCCATGTTTCGTCGATGGGGTCTAAGAACCATCGTGAAACATCGGTCAGCGTGTTAGGCACCGGCTAAAGACATCTTGTCCTGATGGTTTTATAATCCGGGCGAGACTGTGTTTATTTCTGCGAAGGTCGTCTACCAGTAACACTTTTCGTCGTCGTCCGATCCATTTGGGAAGAGAAACGTGGGCCATGTACAGTTTCGTTTTCCATCAGTGATGTGAAATTTGTCGTCGGACTGCTGAACGTCTTGAATCTTGTCGAGACCTGAAAATGTCAATTCTTATGGTCTGCTAAACTCGATCCACACGGGGGACTTCCCATTGTCGTGATAAATGGAAAGTGTCAAGCGATCGCCTTCGTTGGCTCGACATTGCCGTTTTAGTGTGGTTAACAAAGAATCCCACAAATCCCACAAATATGTGATGAACCCCTCTGTTTTCACCAGCGGTACGTCTGATTTGAAATCTTTAAATTTCACCGTGTACATGTAGGTTGTCGTTCTAAATTTTCTACAGGAGCGTTTATCCGTCTCTCGAATGTGGTAGTAGTTTTGAGGAGTCACTGTGGTTGTCTTTTGCTTGAAGTAGACTCCATGGGTCTGGATTCTGATTCACTTATGTCATCTTCAAAATCACTGGCATTGATTTGAACCTAGACTTCAGCTACTATGCGAGGCAATAGGTCTTACTTTCTTCTTCTTTCTTCACGAAATGGTGCGATTATTTCATCTTGATTGCAAAATGTCAAATGACTACATTTTAAACGTCTTGGTCCCCTATATATAAGGTGATTGTCTCCCCTATATAAAGGGCCAGTGTCTTCCCTCAAAGTACTCATTTCACTCTCAATGTTACCAGAAAGGTTGAAGAGCCGAAACAGATCAAACTTCTGGTCAGAGCTTTGCGAGGTGACATAAGCCGGTTTTCTTCAGAGAAGAAGACGGACTCTTCCCCCTCCTTTCGAGATAAAAGTCAGGATACTCTATCTGACTTGAAGAAGGGGCATTGGTCTTCTGAATGTTCACAACGCCAAAGTACGACAAGCGTAAAAAGAGACAAAGACAAATACCTGTTATAATTATCAAGAGAAAGGACATTGGTCTTCAGACTGCCCAACAAACAAAATGAGCAGGAGGAGAGGACTTCAGAACATGAGGAAGAACCCTGCGAAAAGAAGGAAGAACCCAGACCCATCCAGAAAAAGAAGAACGGAAGACGAGAAGAAAGTGAGGAAGAAGACAAAGATGAGTAAAAATACAGGATTGTGAGTTTCATTACATTTAAACTTTTACAAGATCTCGTATCCCAGCCTCTAGCATTTTACATCGTTTGCGTTTTCGACCTTTATTAAATCCATTTCACCGTTTTCAATGTAACCTCATTGCACTGCTTTTGTTACTTGTTACCAATCCAGGACATTGTCTTCACTGATTTAGCTTTATTCATGTCTTTTCTCTCTTGTTTTAAAGATTATTTGTACTTTATTTGTGATGATTTAAATTTAATTACTTTTTTCCATCTGGTTTCGTCACCAGTGCAGATATAGGTGACATGCATGGTTTAACTCTTTGCTGTTATAATATTTTGCTTTCTTCGTCTTTCACATGCCCGAAACTCAAAGATTTCGTAATCCTTATTTTGCGTTCTTCTTCTGTCATCTCCGATAGAGAGGTATAATTTTTGTACATCATTCATTTCAAGGCTATAACCTTTATTGATGGTTTGAAAATGCTAAACGATGTATTATTTCCATTCAGTTTGAAATTGCTAAACTATTATATTTTTTTCCTTTCAATTGGACAAGTGCCTACTATTTATCATTCATTCAAAAATTTTGTTTTCAAAATTATTTTGTCCTTTTGTTTGCAGATGAATATATGTATTAAACGTTGCTTGCCAGACTTGTAAAATGACCCCAGTAAAAAACAGTGAAGTGTGGCATTTTTCGGACAAAACGCTTTATTACGCAAAATATGCTATTATAACAACCAAAAACTCGCAGTGATGAAGAAAATAAAAGTATCTTTAATAATAATAATAATAATAATAATAATAATCATCATCATCGTCATCATTTTAATCGTCAACATCAGCAACTTAAATCGTTTATGGAGATATATATATATATAAGAAGCTTGCTATTTACGAGCACTCAACGTCATGATTGACCAAGAGATATCATCAAGTGCCAGAAAAAATCAATTTCATATCTTATCGTGATTCCATTCTCGTGAACATATGTGTGCATATCTTGTGTATGTATAGATCTACAAATTAACACAGGCAACATATTTTATTTAACATGGGATACGAATGTGTCGCATTTATCAGACACAACGTCTTATTGCGCAAATTTGATATTATAAAAACTAAAAAGTCATAATGATGAAGAAAATAGAGGCATCCTTAATAATAATAATAATGATAATAATAATAATAATAGTAATAATAATAATAATAATAAAGAACAATAATAATAATAATAATAATAATAATAATGATAATAATTTTAATCGCCAACATCAGCAATTTAAATTAGTTATGGAGATATAAGAAAACTTGTGCTATTTACGAGCACTCAGGGCCATTAAAATGGTCCAAGTTCAGATTAACAATATTTATTTTACTGCTCAGGAACACAGACACTTTTCAGTTTTCTAGTAAATTGAGATAAACAACTTTGAAAAGGAATCAGGTTTCGAAAAAATAAACTTGGAATAGAAGGTTAAAAAGATTTAAATATGACGTCATTATCACCTAATCAGTGCTTCACATGTGTCATTGGAATAGCCATCTTGTGACAACATTGACCATATTTTAAACGTTTAAAGTGGTGAAACAGCCAATGCAGCTTTTTACTGAATATATATTATGCATGAACATCTTATTACTAAGATCTCGGTTGATTTGTCGCATGTAGACCATGTGAAAACAAAACAAGAAAAGTTCGTTAGCGCTCATCAGTAGACTGCATCGCTATAAACTGACGGAAGGTTTTGTAATCCCAGTATATGTTAGGATTGCATGGATTCCACAGTTGTTGCATCGGTTGCATTGATGTCATCAAAGTAAATATATTTTATTGAGAATTGACTGCAGGACTTAACTATAACTTCGAATACGTATTTCTTTGGGGCTATAATTAAGTTATTATTAGATAGGCATTTGAAAAAGTTTCCATTGGTGACTGTACATATATTAATGGCGAGGAAATCTGCTTCTGAAATACCTACAGTTGTCGTGCAAACTTATACACCATTACAATTTACATCCGGGTAGGAGTTTATTCACAGAACGAACTTGAAACTCTTCCGTAAATTTAAATACTTTGGAACATGTGGAATCTCATGTAAACAATGTATTTAAGCGGGCTATAATACGTCAGTGACCGCCATTTTTTATTCCTGAAGAATTTGAAGCAATTCTTTTCCTTAATATCTCGCCACAATCCTTTACTTTCAAAGAGATCTACTTGTGTAAACGTTGAGAATACTTATACAGCAAATAGCAGAACAAGAATAATATATTTCTTTCTATTTGGTTCAAAGGATTTACAAACCTGCGCCAACTGGCTGTATCGCATTAGAGCTTTGTATCTTAAGCTGATCTAGTTCCTGACCTTAATTCATGGTTTTAAATAAACAACTTTTCTTTATAAAATATTTCTTAATGTGGGATTCATATAGTGGAATCGAGTTTGTACGGGGATCACATGACATTGGACATGTAAATAGTTTCTGTATTGTTCTAGGAACATGTAGCAATTATTTCGAAGTTCTGGTTTTACCGGAAGGTTTTGCGCAGTAGCCAGATTTAATAGTTATGTTTTGGGAAAGAGTATCATTTGGGCTTTCAACACTTAGACTTTAAGGTGTTTTTGTTTATGTTGTGACCAGTTGGAGTTTAATTTTAATTTTTCTTCAAATTATTTGGATTCTAAGAGATTATTTTTCCATGGAAATACCTGTGCTCGGAATTAATTATTGGACAAAGATAGTGAAAAATTATGGAATTCAAACACCGGAAAAGTATTTTCTGTGGTTCAACAAAGAACTGTTGAAACTTCAGTACTATGCTGAATACAGTATACGTCATCGCCTTCCATTTTGGATTTTCGTCGGGACGCGAACTCAAATTCATTAGAAAATTTTGTTACGAGGTCTTCTAACCTTTAATTAATGGTTTATTTTTGGATTTGATTCTTACTGTTGTTGCTGTTGTTGGGTTCAAAGCCATTTTTCAACACACGATAGGCTATACATGATGGCCAGTATTAATGTTGGAGAAAGAACCTGGGTGAACCCAGGAAAAAACACTGATTCACGAGATTTTATTCTTAAAATCGTAAGTTGTTTTCCTCATTGTTACCTTGTGTTTTTAAGGAAAATAAATTATTTGTTAAATTTTATAAAACTTGTTGTCTTCACTTTTTTATTGCTACTGTTTATGAGAGCCTAAACACGTAATAGTAGATACCATGATCTTACCCGTACGTAATCGCAGCATAAGAGAGTAACAACGATTTTTAATGAGGAAATATATTCAAAATATTTATTAATCTCAGCAAATCTTTTGAAAATTATCCCACGACAGTTGTGAGTCAGTGGCATGGAAGCAAACGTTTTTGGTTCTATAACATTTTTGGAATTACTTTGAAATAAATTGGTATATACTCCTCGAAATCAAATATTTGGATATCATCAAAATAGAAAGTTATTGTAAACGTTATCTGACAAGCCCAAAAGAATAGAGTGTTCAAAATCAAGTCCATGTCTCGTATCTGATGATGTGACACTGGTCTAGAACGTGATAATGTGCCAACAGACTTGATGTATCACAACTGCATTGTCCAGAACTCCTTTGAATACATTCACTATAATTCCAGAATAACAGTTTAGTCCAGAGTCAATGATTACTTTGAAATTCCAGTAAATAATCCAGACCAATGTTTCCTCTCAAAGCATAATATTAAACACATCTACTGACAGATACTAAAACAAGATCATAGTACACAAGAATGAGGCAAATGTCCACGTCGTCGTGCATTTATATGCCATACCTCTATACATCGCAATATTAGTTTATTCGATCTATGTCGCAATACTTCATACATGACTTATGTCACGATACCCACGTCGCAACAGAACCCACCTGACTGAATTATCCAATGGGAAATCACCCCAAAACTTGTACACAGCTTCGCCATTACGGTTAACTTTAAAACTTGTAAATATATATTTATAACCCTTATACAATATACAGCCATTCACTAAATGCTGAAACACAATATTGATATGCATATGTAAAAACAAAATATTTAGTAATCATGGATAAGAAGAAATTCATGTACAAAATCGACGATTATTGCTTTTATTATGTCAGAGCGATTGAAATATTTGAGTAGTGAGTTCACTACAAGATAATTCATGACGGGTACAAGTTTAGTTTGCATATAATTATAATTATAAACAAAAAACTGCCAAAGCGATATGAAGGATTTCGTAATGTTACATGAAACTAGTGACAGTCTCGTGAAAGACGTGAATTGTTTATCGCAGATGAGTAAGAACTTTCCTTGAGTAACAACCATGAGCTGGTCAAACTCTTTCTATTTAAGACGTACAATGACGAAACGATCTTTTATAATGGCATAAGGAAATGCTTTATCGAAGGAATGTACAATCTGAGCTATTCAGCAATTGTATTTTTGAGGATAAATAAACACAAGGAAATTAATTTACTTTTTTAGATAATACAATCACAAAATGTTTAACATCAAAATTAAGAATGTAATACTTATTCCGTACTATGTGAAACGTATTTTATTGGATAGCGTAAATGTGATGCTAAGGAATCAGATTCTAGGACATGTGTTTGGACATCAGTCATAAAGTGGGTGTTGGATATGAAGGCGCATATTTGAATAGTAAAGAAAACGTGAGTGCAGGATTTGGGGTGGGGGTGTAAAGAATTGCTGTGTGTGTGTTTTGGATTATAAATGCAAACTTTAACATTATCAACCCAGTTTGACCTCATTAACCCTTTCGATTCCAAACAGGTTTGGCTTTATGAACATTTTTGACCACATAATACCATCCATATATTACGTCGATGGACAAATTGAACGAATGATTCCCCGCATAACCCTAATTGCATCTCGCATATATGCCAGTAGCGTTAATTTCCGTACAGCCTCATATAACTCATCATCATCATCATCATCATCAAACCCTGAACCCAAGAGGTCGTTGGGACACCACAGTTGACTTTACAAACAATTCTCTCCATCTTTCCATGTTCTCTACTGTCCTTTGGGAACCTCCAAATCCCATGCCTGTCCACTCCTTAATGTTGTATTCCCACCTCTTTGTCTGCGTGCCTCTTATTTTGCACCCTCGCATTGTGCCTTGCAAGATTGTTTTTGCCAGCCCAGATGAAATTAATACATAACCCCACCATCTCAGTTTGCACTATCTTACGGTGGTTAAGTGGCCTTCATATAGTTCGATGTCTCGTTGGATTTTGTTGTGGAAATCTTCTTTGGTAACATGGTCCATGTATGAGATGCCCAAGATCTTGCGGTAGCATCTCATTTCGAAGGTTGCTAATGTTACACATTTATAGCATGAACAGTGCATGAAAAAATGAAACACAAACAAAAGATTTATTTCATGTCAGGGAAGCGTAAACTATGGATCATAACGACCTACTACTGAAATGAGAGAGTATTTTTTCTTGACGTAAATTCAGCAATTTTCAGGATTTGCGATCGGATATCACTTTCAAAGCATGATAAACAGCTATGTAGTCATCAACTAAATGGAACAACTTTAAATGTGATTATAGGTCACAGTTACCATTTTTGTATGAGTGGTATGGGTATAGCAATATGATATATATATATATATATATATATATATATATATATATATATATATATATATACACTCATCTAGTTTAAGGATTAAAACATGTATAGCTAAACCATAGAATTCAACGGAATTCAACGGAAGTCGGTGAAAGGTGAAAAATGGGTCACAATGACATATTTGTAAGATGAATTTGTAATATACCACCCCGACGCATCCTCTTGCGGAGTTTCATGATTTCTGGTAAAAGCGTAAACAATAAACAGTAGATATACAACCCCATCTAGTCATGAACTAAATTTAACAATGTACAACTTATTCATAATGTGAGATGCATGTTAAATGACCTTATTTTATTTGTAAGGTGGTACAAACAGAGCTCCATACTATCATCAAATTTGTGACTCTGATTTGAACAGGGCTGTATATTAAATCAAAGAGACTGGATCATGAAATATGGGTCACGGTGACTAATGTTTATTACAAAGGTTTAGTTTCATGATGTATCAAGCTGCAATGCTTACGTTTCGTCGTTCATGGTATAACATCATACTGTGAAGTCCACTTCGTCGTTCATGGTATAACAGTATGCTATGAAGCCCACTTCGATATTCATGGTATAACAATATGTTACGATGCCCACGTAAAACTGATTTCTATAACCTATAAAGAATATCTGACATTCATTACGGACGTACATATGTATATGCTTCCCTCTATCTTGCTACTTACAACGACAAGACATTAGTTTATTTCTTGTACACAAAGGTGAAAGCTCC
This sequence comes from Sinohyriopsis cumingii, assembly GCA_028554795.2. Classification (NCBI taxonomy): domain Eukaryota; kingdom Metazoa; phylum Mollusca; class Bivalvia; order Unionida; family Unionidae; genus Sinohyriopsis; species Sinohyriopsis cumingii. Next base: position 20,953,444 of record CM068842.1, on the reverse strand, counting down.
CACATTATTTAAGGCAATAGACGTCTTGGAAATTTAATAAACATAAATTTTGTGACCTTCTATTGCAAGAAACAATCGAAATAAAAAATCGTGTTGTGGTTGAATATAACTCTACTCCCTGCCCCACCTCGATATATTTTACCTCATCACGATTTACATGTTAGAAATCTAGGAAAGCCCCACAAGAAATATATCAAGTCTCACGACATACAATGTTATTTTTAACTATAAAACATTTATTCTTAACTGTCCATCACCTGTAACTTAAGAACGGATTATTTTGTTTTTTATTGATAGTAGTTATATGTGTGTATGAGAGAGAGAGAGAGAGAGAGAGAGAGGGGGGGGGGGAGAGGGAGGGGAAGAGAGAGAAACCTATCGTGAGGACGGAATTTGCTTTCTTCAAAACATTTTTAAAAACCACTTCAATCGAAAATTAAATAGTCGGTCCATTATATCTGTGAACTGTACAATTAATTCAATCACTTTCAGTTAGCTTTGCTGATCATCAATACAGGCAGCTTTAATGAAAAGTGATACTTAATGCGAATAAAAAATATCTACATTAAAGTTCAGATTAAAAAATATTTCCATGTTACAACGAAATTATGCCAAATAGCATTGTAATCGGGAAATAGCAAGTTAACAGATATAAGGTCATGGTATGTACAGTTACGGTAAACAATCGACGGCAAAAAGATAATTAGTAATGTCTCGGGAATCCGCATACGATGCCTAATTGAATTACTGCCCTTAAAATGTATTCTGTAATTGAATAATTTAATGTGCAAGACGGCGGATGCAAATTGCAATAATAATAATCTAAAGTAATCTCTCATAATCTCTAATAATAATCTAAAGTAATCTCTCATAATCTCTAATAATAATCTAAAGTAATCTCTCATAATCTCTAATAATAATCTAAAGTAATCTCTCATAATCTCTAATAATAATCTAAAGTAATCTCACATAATCTCTAATAATAATCTAAAGTAATCCCCCATAATCTCTAATAATAATCTAAAGTAATCTCTCATAATCTCTAATAATAATCTAAAGTAATCTCTCATAATCTCTAACAATAATCTAAAGTAATCTATCATAATCTCTAATAATAATCTAAAGTAATCTCTATTAATATATAATAATGATCTAAAGTACTCTCAATTGACCTCTAGTAATAATCTAAAGTAATCTCTAATAATCTCTAATAATAATCTACAGTAATCTCTAATAATCTCAAATGATAATTTAAAATAATCTCTATTAATTTCTAATAACAACCTAACGTAATCGCTATATTACAGTGTATGGTACATCACAAAATTTCATAAAGCTCAAAACCATAGCGAATCTAATGTGAATGGTATATTCATTAAGCTGGTTTTCGCAACAACAACAAATATGTATTAATAGATTATGAATCAATGTATTTTTTTAAAACCTTCAAGAGAAAGAGCTTGTCGCTAAATTGCTGATTTCAGTACATTTGCAAAGATTTAATTACGCAAAAATATTTTGATTTAGTAAGATTTTCCAGTCGTATTTTTTGCTGCTACATCTAGAGAGATATCTTATTGGTGGGAATAGTTCTTTGGGCTCACAGTTTATACTTTATTTTACTTAAAACCCTATACTAATCGAATCATATGCATTTTTATTGTTTTGGATTGTTGTTTCATTTAACAAGTGCAAACTATGTATCTTTAGTGTGTGTGTGTGTGTGTGTGTGTGTGTGTGTGTGTCTTAGTATATGTCTGTGTGTATACTTGTATGTATCTCTACCTCTTGTTCTTTAATCATACCCACCCAAATAAGACTTTCTTTTTGAGCCCTACAGATTCTTAACTACTACATTACCTAAAGGTACTTGACTGTTTTCAAAAACCTCTCCAAAACAGATAGGAAAGCAGGTCATTGTAGGCAGTGGTGTGTGTTTATTTTGGAATTCCAGCTTTCTCATTTACAGGCACTTCTTATGTACTAGTTGTGACGTAATTAACCAATATACTGATCCATAATATTTTATCTGTTTTCTTCATTGTTCACTTTAATACAGATTGATGTGAGCTGTCGTTGTTACCATCATTCACCTTTGATTAAATGCCAGTCCATTTTATGATTTAAATTTGAGTGCAATACACACACACATACGTTCAATAACACACATACACACATATATTGGTGGGGCGTACTAGAGTAAAAAATGACTGTATAATTACTGATTTACAATCGTTTGTGCCACCATCGCAACATATTGGACACATAATTTGCATTTTGTCAGATCGAAACATGTTCATATAATTACATCTTTGCTGCTAAATAGTGTATATTTATTTTTACATTATATGTTCATTCTGCTTTTTATCTGAAATTACATTTTAGAAATCAAGAATTGTCAACAAAACTAGTTTGAACACGTCGATACAGTTGTTTATTCTGTGCAGAGCTTCGTCGCATCAAGTACAAAAAAAGAAGAGAGAAACAACAATTTGAGACCACATTTAATTCAACGTGATAACATCCAATCAAATCAGTTGCTTTAACTTCACTACGCCTTGATTTATGGAGAGTAATAAAACTCTAAAATATTTGATAGACCATGACACGAAAACTTTGATATTTGCTTACCAACCATATTACGACTTAAAGTATGTGATGACCTTATTTTTTCAAAAATCATAAATCGCCTCAGTCATAAAAACTGGTGTAAGGTTTTATTTTCTACATACAGAGTTTAGATGTAAAGCAGGTTCTTTGGGTTCAGGTAAGGTATTTTTTTTTCAGTTTTGAATCGTGTCCGTTGAAAACATAAATTTGATATATAAAAACAGATTTGAATATAATTCTCAAACTATTAATTATAATTAATAGGCGAGATACATGTATAGACAGACAGACCCACCGGCAGCCCTGTTATATTGTGATTTTTATTTTATTTCTTTATTTTCCACTTATATAATCCTCTTTTTAACCTGAGACTCTCTAAAAAAAGCATATTTCTGTCCGCTCTTTCCCGACATATGTGCTGTACCTGACACACGTCAAATGATTTAACATGATGGAACAAGAGATAACATAAAGCTCCAGGGAAGGCTCTGTTCTCGTACACAAATGTGTACACAATGTGTATGTTGATACAAGTGAAAATGAACAGAAGCATTTATTAACAATTTTTTAAAATCATACACATATATATTTGTTGGGTGTACTGGAGTAAAAAGTGACTGTATAATTACTGGTGTACAATTGTATGTGCGACCATAGCAACATATTAGACACATAATTTGCATTTTGTCGGATCAAAAAAATGCTAAATAGTGTATATTTATTTTTACATTATCTTTTGATTCTACTTTCAATCTGAAATTAAGTTTAAGAGATCAAGAAGTGTGGACAAAACTAGTTTGAACACGTCGATACAGTTCTTTATCGTGTGCCTGGCTTCGTCGCATCAAGTACAAAAACGAGGAAAGAAACAACAATTTGAGACCACATTTAATTGAATGTGATAACATCCAATCAAATCAGTTGTTTTAACTTCACTACGCCTTGATTTATGGAGAGTAATAAAACTCTAAAATCTTGATAGACCATGACACGAAAACTTTGATATTTGCTTACCAACCATATTAGGACTTAACGTATGCGATGACCTTATTTTTTCAAAAATCATAAATCGCCTCAGTCATAAAAACTGGTGTAAGGTTTTATTTTCTGCATACAGAGTTTAGATGTAAAGCAGGCTCTTTGGGTTCAAGCAAGGTATTTTATTTTCTTTTTTCTTTAATTTTGAATCTTATCCGTTGAAAACATAAATTTGATATAATATAAAACAAATTTGAAGATAATTCTGAAACAGATAATTACAATTAATAGGCGAGATACATGTATAGAGAGACAGAGAGATCCACATTAACCCTGTTATATTGTGATTTTTATTTTATTTCTTTATTTTCCACTTATATATTCCTTTTTCTAACCTTAGACTCTTTAAGAAAAGTATCTTTCTATCTGCTCTTCCCCGACATATGTATTGTACCTGACACACGTCAGATGATTTTAGCATGATGGAACAAGAGATACCATAAAGCGCCATGGAAATGCTGTCTCAGAACGATTATTTGACATTTTATGTCGTGCCTCTGTTCTCGTACACAAATGTGTTCACAATGTGTATGTTGATACATGTGAAAATTAACAGAAGCATTTATTAACAATTTTTAAAAAAAAATTATAGTTCGGTAATGCAAATGTGGCATTTTTCGGACATCTTTTTGGGGGGTAAAATAATCTTATTATAAAAACTTAGTTGGACCATTCTTGTATTGAGTGGAATAGTTTATATTATTGTTAAGGGTATATACTATAAAACCGTCTTTTAACCGAAACATTTATAAACTTTAAAAAAAGTAGTTGATCCGAACATACCATGGACATAATGGATAAATAAGCATTTGAAAAACTTAAAATTGCAGTCGATGTTTAAAATGCGCACGTGTTCATGACTTTCATTTTGTCGACAGAAGAGCCATTTTATGCTAAAATTGGCCCTGTTTTAAAAAGTCTACGGGTATAAATGCTTAATCAGGAAATATCGTTTTGGTTGCCACATGTTGACCAGGTGAAAAAAATATAAGTTCATTTGTATTCCTTGGAAGCTTTCCTCTCTATAATGATAAAGCGTTACTTGCATCTAAACTAACGTTACTGCTAAAATGAACACAAAAATGATTCTGACGTAAAGCAGATATATTCCTATGAAATAAACAGTGTTATACATGAAGAATTTGTTATCCCGGCATATGTAAAGATTGCATGGATACCATATTTGTTGCATCATTCACGTTTATGTCATCAATACATACATTTGTATTGACAATTGATTGTAGGACCTAAATATAGCATCGAATAAGTATATCAACAGATTTTGGAGGGGGACTTTAATTGCACTATTATACGATTTGCGTATATCAGAGTTTGCAATGGTGACTGTATGACGGAAATGACTTTAAAATTCAGTTCCAAAACTGCTGGAAAATCACCTAAGAAAGCAATTTGGGTGATAAATGAATATTTAGTTACATCTGTCTTGACATATCAAAAGAGGATGTATTTATTTTATCAATTCAATTAAGACAGACGCATTGCAATTCGACATTAATAAATGTCAAATCAGTGGTCCGTAGTCTTTCTTATTATGTTTTATGCACCGTCTTCAGAATGTATCTGAGTGTTTCATATAATCTGGTTGCCAGATATCATGGAACATATAAAAATCTATCAATGGAATGATTCGTGTGTATTGGTTGCCAGATATGATAAATATGACAATTTATCAATGGAACTAACTCTATATAAAAAATAGCTGAAATAAAACAAATTATTGCTGTATCATAGTTGTACGTTGACTATGGATAAGTAAGACAGCAACAGAGTTATAGTGTTGTTCTGCTGTTAACGCCATTTTTTAGTACACGGTAGGCTAAACATATTTGGATTTTGGCAGAAACCGGAAAATCCAGAGAAGAACCACCTGCCCACGGGAACCTACTGGCAAATTTTCTCACATACCTACGTTGGTCTAGCATGAGACCTGAACCCACGCGGACAGTGGTGCAATGTCTGTAATCTGTAAACGCGAGCGCCTTAGACCACTCGGCTACTAGTGACCCTATGCTATATTATCGGTGGTCGTGAGTGTAGAGATGTTTTATCGCACGGTGTGTGTTCGAGTCACATCCCCGCCTTTGTCATTTTCGTTTCCGCAAATATATTGTTTTCTTATTAAATGTCATTATTTGTTAAAACAATATCTCCAATGAAACATGCTTCGTGGTTTTTCTTTCATCCTCATTCGAAGGAAATGATCATCCTGCTTTTAAATGTTTAAATTGCTATTTTTCATTCCTTCTTTGAACGTGCGTGTGCATTTGTCATGGTGCACCTGATTTGTCTGCAATAAAGTAAGTAGACAACCTATACGGACGAAGAATATTTTGTCATACCAATATGAAAATTGATATTACTTCTAACTCAAGAATGAGATAAAGAGAGCAGGCGAATATTAATATTGTTCATCGCATGTTGACATTCTCTTATATAATATTAAAGTTCCAATGAAAATGTCCAATTTAGTTTACATTATCAATTTGTAATGCGTGTATTTTATTACGTAATCACATTATTTACTAAAATTGAGTTTGCCCATAAATTACAGCAAGTTAGCAAGTTAACTAATCTTCCAAAGGGCGTGAACCACAGACTAATGCAACTCAATCTCAAAGCTCTATATCTGGATTCAGCCTAGCAGACGACAACAAGGCAACACTGTTCCCTAAAGACTTATTGTTGTCAAAGTGAAAAAGGATAATATGAAACAGGCATTTGTTGAAGAACTGTGGAGGCAACTGGATACAATCGAAATAAACTTTGAGTGGAAACCTGTACATCCCTCAGAGACTATATGTACTCAACTGCACCTACGCGTTAACATTAAGATTAGTTTGATCATAATGATGCTGCCATATATAGACTTATGAAGGAGAACTATCGGCTACAGAAGCCCTGCTTAGAACACAACACTTTATCATCTACGAAGGTAGCCTTCAACAATATCAAGAGTAATGTCCCATGTAAGCTCAGAGATTTGCAAGACTTCTTGCTAAATAATAATAATAATTAGTAATAATAATAATAATAATAATAATAATAACAATAATAATAAAATAATAATAATAATAATGTGGACTTAGTACAACGCCTAATCGTCAGAATTTCCATCACTTTACAATAGTAGATAACACATAAAACATGCAAGGACAAGGTTATATAAACAAACAGCATGAATTATAAAACAACATGCTGACAACAATTAAGAAATCCACATTTAGTCTTTTTGTACATTCTTGTAGTTGAAACGGGCGAGTTTTAAGAGTAGATATGAATGAGATCACAGTGTCAATGTATATAAGATCGGGCAGTTTGCTTCACGTCACTGAGACCCTGGTACGCAAAAGAATGATATCTGTATGAATTCGTTTTAGCAGTTGGAACAATCAGAATACGGGTGTCTGAAGATGATAGGTATATTGAATTGGAGCCATTCAACGAAATTTATAATAGGAAACATATTCTGGAACGAAAGAGGAACCAGTGCAGGTTAAAGACAGGTATAAGGTAGACAGGAATGACATGAAGAACTTCTGTGTCCTTGGATGACAATCTACTGATCACTGTCATCCGAAACATCTAAAATACTGTGTGCTGTCATATGAACCATCCCCAGTCACCAATGGAGTCAAGCAGGACTGAAAGTTGGCCCCACCACTCTTCAGTGAAATGTTCTCTGTTGTGCTTACTGGTGCCTTCCGTGATCATGATACCGGGATTGACATTAGCCTGATGGCAAGCTCGTCAGTGTGAAATTACAGGCTAATTCAAAGTGACTGTACATTATTGCTCGTGATCTGCTATTTGCTGACGTCTGTTCCATGATTGCCAAATCTGAGTCTGACATTCAATACAGTACAGACCATTTCGTTTCAGCTTGCAATTATTTTGGTATCATAATCAATATCAAGAAGACAGATGCACCAACCTGCACCATGAAAGCCTTACGTAGAGCCTACTGTCACTGTGAATAGCCAAGCCCTCGTAGCAGTGGACAAGCTCACATATCTCGGGAACGCACTGTCACGTACAGTCCACATCGACGATAAAGCCAACGCACATAATTGCTCAAGCAATTGATCTTTGGCAGATTATGTGCAAATGTGTGGGAGAGCAGATGGATGAGACTATAAACAAAACCTACCTAGTGTCAACAACGCCATTGTACCTCCGACTCTGCTGTATGCGTGCTAAACCTGGCCCGTGTGCAGCCGATATGCAAAGGAAATGACTAATTATCACATGGGCTGCCCGAGAAAACTGATTTAGAGAGGATGGTAGCTAGCTCAGGGTCTCAGACACTGCGATTCGTACACGGCTCAGCATTTAAAGCATACACAATCTACTAAAGACATCACAGTTGAGATGGGCAGGTCACGTCATCAGGATGTCAGACGAGTGACTACCAAAGAAGATTTTCTACGGCAAGCTGCAGGAAGAAAGCAATCTCAGGGTGGTCAATATAGTCTCTTCAAAGATTACCTAAAATCATCACTGAAACACTTTAACATTGACCCTGGGCCTTGTTAAGATCGTACACAGGATCTCTCTACCTGGCGAAGTCTCATCCATACTGGTGCTGTACACTTTGCACGGAAAATAATTGTAGACGCAATATTCTGTTCATCACAATATGGTAAATACTTGTTCAAAGCTGTATTCAATTTTTTTAATGTCATATTAGTACTGTAAATATTGTAGAGTATATTTCACTGCGGTGCATGTAATCGTGTGTATTAAAATAGTACCTTCTAATATACAATATATTTTCCGTACAGATAATGAGACTTATTCTATATGTGTTATACGTGCGTACGGCTGAGTTCTGTCACAGACAATGGGCTAGGATCATTAAGCGTAATTGTATCGAAACCTGAACTCGGAATATTCTTATTCCCGGTGATGGTATAAGGTCTGTCGGTATTCAGCGAAGCAGTGACAGGTAGGCTTTCTTAGTTGTCATGCCAGTGTACGGTTTAACATTCTCTGATTATTGCTAGCGGAACACGCGGGGTATTTGATTTAGCGTCACTATGTCGTTTATGATGTGTCAACATGTTAGCGGTGCCTTTAAAAGACTTGAGTCCATGCGTGATAGGACCACACTCCTTATTTGCATTGTAATCTTGTTATTATGAACCAATACACCCTAGAATCCCGGTAGGAAACATTCAATTAACTTTAATTCTCAGCATCATTCCATTGCCGCTCAACATACTTAGGATTCTTTGAGCAACGTGGTGACCCATGCCTACCGTCGATCATATTTAGGACCCCGAATTCCGTTGAATATTCTCATTGTAGTCCAATTATGTCTATTATCAGAATTGTGATGGTAATCATAGGTCAACGTTCTTTCTTTCACACTAAACAAAATGAAAAGAAAACACAAAAACACAAATAGATTATTTAAGTTTATTTGGCAGCCACCTGATAAAGTTAGCAGCCAATGACTAAGCTGAATACTACTAATGTGAACATGCAGACATACAGACTTACGTGCATAGATACATGCATACAAACATACAGCCATATAGACAGACACACAAACATACATACATACATACCATCCCAACCAGCTATCTGTACGATATTATACAACACTGTAACATACCTTACATACCATAGGATATACACACTGGAACAATATCATCAACTGTCTGAATAGAGTCATACTGAATACCGAAAAGAAGTGAAATGTCACAAAGCAACTTGCATATGCATTAGCGATAGGTTTTACATGAATAATTAATAATATCTACTTGTGCATATCCTAAACTGCACTCACATGTCGAAATAATCACAGTGTGAAAAACGTTTCATGTGTGCTAGTATGTTTTTGAACTACCTTCAAATATGGTGCAAGCTTACGTACCATGCATATTTACACACGATTGGGAATTCGTTCACATTACAAACTTCAAACTCTCCGGTAATTTTGAAAAAGTTGGTAAACTTGGACACATGTAAACAGTGCATGTTAGTGTGGTATAATACGTTAGTGACCAACGTGTTTTCGTTGTTCTTTTGCTTTAAGGTTAGTCTTTTCCTTGATATATCGCCATGATTCTTTTCTTTCAAAGAGATATTCTTGTATTAAATTAAATGATACTGGTGTTCCAAACACTAGCAAAAAATAATATATTTATTTGTATTTCGTACACAGAATTTACTGGATATATTATGTCTACAATGTATCAAAGGAACAACTCATATCTTTTGGGGCTACTAGTCTATTTCGTGGGTGTAACACAGCTGCCAATAGTGAGTACATCACCTGTGAATGTCTCCACAACAGGTCCTACGACTATACCAGGAAACGAAACGGTCTATCCTTCGTCAACATTGACGAGTTCCACTACAGAAAATACAGTTCTATTTGCATCCATATCGGCTTCTAATACAACGACGCAATTTGTAACTGCATATACAACAGATGTTCCGACTGTTTCTCAAGGAAATAATTCGTCTATGACAGGGATCTTCCACACATCTGGGTATGTACCTACATCGGCTGAAAATGCAACAGCACATATTGTGACTACATCCACAACCAAAGCTCCAACGACTTTACAAGGAAAAGAGACAGTGGATATTTCGTTCACAGTTGCAAGTTCCATCACTGAGAACACAACTCTGGACATCGTTACATCGGCTTCTAATACAACACAGTTTGTGACTGCATATACAACCGCAACTCCGACGACTTCGCTGCAACGAGAGACTCTTTATGTTCCCTCTACTACTGCAAATTCTTCTGAGAGAATCTCAACATCAGCTCCCAACACTGCGTTGCTTACCATTGCTGACCATACCACAAGTACTGCAAGCGAAACGGTTACAAGCTTTGATGCAGAAAAGACATCATCCGTTAGCAAAACACCCGCTACGACATCAATATCGATAAATGAATCTCCCTCTGAGACAACGACACTCCTGGAAGCATCATCCACTAGTTCAACTACAGGGAAAATGCCAACAGCAGAGGTAACTTCAGCTACAGGGACAACTTCAACTACAGGGACAACTTCAACCACCCAGTGCTCCACAACAACGACCAAACAGCCAAATAACGAATGCGAGATAGTCGGTAAGAAAGCTATTCTTCAGCTCTGAGCTCTAACTTGTATCCCTTGTTTTGCAGCCATATGTTTAAAGATCAGATAATTTTATGGTATATCTTTAAATGGCTCATCATTTTGTTTGATTTTTTTCTTTTTTTTTCTTCTTTTTTGTTTGTTTTAATTTTGTTTTTATATTTACTTAGTGTCGTCCTTTTATATATGAAATTTCATAAAACACGCAATACCCTAGTTCTTTACAAATTTGGAAGAAATATTTGTAACCTTCTAGGTGAATAAATACTCGTGTAGATATTTAGTTGGAAAGTACGTGAGACCTTCCACTCTTTCAGGCGACCATCCACAAAGCAGATCAGAGAGAAAATGGTTTTAGCTTACAAAATACAAATATCGTATAAATTACATATATTAATTACATATTCTGGGAAATGTCTTTAGACAAACATATTGTGTTGTCTCATAGTCAGTGAGATACATTTCAAATTCGAAAGCAGAATTTGGACTACATTCCACGAAATATGGGTAATATATTTGTTTTGTGGTCAAATCGATCTCGGAACACTGATGCAGATAGGGAATGACCTAACAGGATGGTGGCATATCTCATGAAAGATACCAGTTACGCACTGTTCGTTGCCAGTTATTCGATTTATCCTAATCAATCCCTGACACGCGTGATCCTTGCTGGATCCAGAGCACTTCAAGGGATTGTTATTCGCCATATGATTGTATTCTTTATATATACATATTTTGTAAGAGAATATTTATATACTTTACAAATGTATACAGGTTTCAAACCTAAACCGTGTAATCGAGATTTCTCTGTCTTTTGTGTTACAGATGCTGACCTTTTGAGACAGCTTGAAAAGGAACTGAGAGATGATGAAGGATACAGAGATAAAATCTACATCGACAGTCGAAACTATTCTACCTTTGGAATTGGCCACAAAATCACGCCAGATGACCCAGAAAATGGTAAGCCGTTGGGAACAAAGATCTCCGAGGAGAGGATCAAGGAAGCGTTCGAAGCCGACGTGAAGGCGGCTATAGAGAGTTGCTGTAAACTTTTCGATGATTTCCAGAATCTACCTAAAGAGGTCAAGCTGATTACACTGAACATGAGGTTTAATCTGGGTCATACTGGATTGTGGAGATTCAAGAAGTTTCGAGAGGCTGTTAATAATGGAGACTGGGATAAGGCGGCGAATGAAATGGTACACAGTGAATGGTACACACAAGTAAAGGACAGAGCCAAACGGCTCGAGGAAAGAATGAGGAAAGTAGAGAAAAATTGTTGATAAGTGTACTTTGTTTACACGCTTGTTATGTTTCGTTTTCACGAGTTGTTAAAATGGATTCAGCTTATCTCTACTAACCATATGGTTGCATATTCAATGTTTACAGGTGTTGTTATATGTGTAACTATTGTATTAATAAATGAAAATTTGGCGTTGAATGAAGTATTTTAACGTGAGTAATACTGAGCTTTTTTCCATAACAACTAACAGATTATAAAATAAATCATCGCTGGCAATATCTGAAACTTTGGCCGTGCACAATGTCATCTAAACATAACGACGAAGACAGGAACAGACCCAACAAAGATGCTGAGACTTTTGAACAAGGAACTGTATCCAATGGATACATAATAGCACAATGAACAGAGACAAATAGATTATGCCCTTGAACATTTATTTGACATTTTGCATTCCAAAATAAGTGTACAAAGTGCAAACAAATGTTCGACAGGATTGAAAATTTAACACTGGACATACATAACTACCAGTCACTCAGGGCAAACTCGTGCATATATTTGCCTGAACAGGTTAGGAACAAACTAATCCGTTTTAAACAATGCACAACTTAAAGAGTAGGTGTTTCTTTTTAACATTAAAATTAAACTATCACTGTTGGATACTCATCGAGGATTAGATTTTGACACAATCACCGAATGTTTTTAAATACTCATGAAGACGATATCTTACAATTGTGAATGGTTAATGAAATGCACACTTCCGAAAATAATAACCATATTAATTTAATCTTTCTAACTGAATTGTTCCTATTTTATATCGTCATATCAGAGAATTCCATAAAATATTTGACTTCGGCCATAGTAAATTTCTTTTGTTTTCCTTTTCACATGTTGATCTAAGGTCAATTCACCTCGATCATCGTTCATATCAAAACTAACTGTATCTACTATACTTTCGTAGCTAAGATGACCTAACCCGTATATAATCACATCATAAAGGTTGCCGAATGTCACAACCATTTGTTCTTACCAAATATTTTGTACATATTTTACATTTATTTAGCTGTGGTCTACGCATTTCAATACATGTTCTTCCAACAAACATCGTGTCTATTTTTAGATGCATCTAAAGTATATGAATATGGCCTTAAATAACGGCTGATTAAAAGACCTGTACGAAGCGATATGCCGTGAAAATAGCTTTGTTATAGAGCGCGAGGAACTATTGTGCTGCAATAAAGAAGGCGAGATTCTAAATCATACATTTCGTGCTGAACGTCTCATTGGATATTTTGTACGGGGTCACAACTTTTCCTCGGAAGTTACGGCAGCAGTGGGAGCGGTGTGGCATCTTGGCGATTCTTGCGGCTGTAATTAGTTTATGCTCTAAAAGGTTTAATATAAACAATACATGACCTAGAATACATTTGACACAGACTGACGAATGAAATTATCTCAGGTATTGAAGCTGAAATCCATATCTCTATGTATGAACATTGCAGGCATAGACGTTGCAGCCAAGCGCCATTATTTGTACAAAGGGACAATGACATTCATGCTAATAGAAACTACATTAAACCAGTTTGCGGAACTGATAATGAGAAAGTAAAACACATTGACATGCTGTGATATTCACTTGAACCAATATTTATAACAGATATAGCGATGGAAGATATAATTCGTGTCGTGCCTAATAAAAGAGGAAAACATTATGAAAGATAGATCTGAATGCATGCTTATATTTTGCTATACACTGCATAAATTATGAGAACACAAAATTTGAATACAGTGTAGAAAATTCAGTATATATAATGCCTAAAATGGGATCAGTTTACACGAATCCTTTTAAAACACTCTCAGCTTCACAGAAAAGTTATATATGTTGCTTATTGTGATTTAGAAAGCATCATTGTACCACATTGTGGTATGGAGGTCGCATCCTCGTGACACCAGTAAGGTGTTCCAGAGCAATGACAAAGCTAGCTGATCGAAATAACTAAGAACGTTCCATCAGGGATCTGTTAGTACCTAACATGAAACGCATATATGTTAGAAATCAGTCTTTGAGAGCGTTACTAATTTCATTAAATTTCTACTACTCCTTTAGCTAGATCGGAAAAATAGCGTTGCAACAATTTTGGTATTCTCAGATGATAGGAAAAAAAAACAAATTTACCTCAACATTTGTTTCGAAACAATAGAAGCTATCAACGTTTCCGATCATGATCGTATAACTGGAATATTTAGAGGTCCTGCTCATAATAACTGTAACTTAATGTGTGTGTGTGTGTGTGTGTAGATAGTTATGATCAGAACTCGCATTATGATATAAAATTCCCATAATTTCCTGTTTGTATCTCCTGATCGGATAATGAGAGTAATGTTCTGAAACCATACTAATATAATTATGAGCCTCATTTGAATATCTTTTTATCCACGGGCCTGAGAATGATTCCACACCGCTTTCACAATTCAGCGTTTTGACGTTAAGGAACCGCTGCACTCACTGAAATGTAATATTTAATCTGGTTACATGAAAAGAGACATTTGCAATAATTCATTAAAACTTATTTCATGGCGTGAAACGATAATTATTTATTTAATACTGAGCAAGTTTGGTTAACTGGGTTTCATATTTATGATGCTTCTTTTATTATCTCATGCATATCTGTCAACTCTTCTGAGTTGGGGAACGCATTTGATACTGGATTTGTGACATTTTGTTCTGTGACATTTGATCCATTTTCAAAATAACATACTCATGTGATAGCGATAATTATATGGTGATTCCAAAAATATAATTAATTCTAATAACATAGTCTCACAAAAGTATGTTATAAAATGAATAAAGTCCCTCACTCCTCCTGTTGTAATGGACATGGGCCTTACAAATCCCTTTCACGTTCTCAAACAAATGCCTTTGATGATGTCAACACAATCCTGCATCAGGTCTCGACGCTGGTCAATCTCAATTATCCGTATACCGAACTTTATAGCAGTTATTAGGATCTCACCTTGGTCCCAGGCTATCTTCACAAAGACTAACCTCGGTGAGTCAGCAGCAGAGGGGGCGAATCGGACATTTTGTCCAATCGTTATTTTGCTTAATTATTACTTTCTGCACTCAACGATCTAGTGTCGTCAGCGCCTGGTAAAAAAAAAACGACGTCGTCATTGGGGGATCGTCCAAACGTCATTTGGTTTAATTAACACCTTCTGCGCGTCGATCCCCAGCGTCGTCAGCGTCCGGTAAGCACGTCGACGACCGCGTCGATGTCATTGCCCCCTCTGCTGCTTACAATGAAAATTATTTACAACTAACCGAATATTTGGTCAAGTCCGATACGATATCGTGTCCGAGGATCATGTAAATTTATCGTTACGAATCCATGTGGGGTCGACTGAGCATGACTAAAAAAGTTTCGAAAAACATTAAAGTCCATGTCACCGCCGCACCATGTCTGCCAAATATTTCGTAGCGTGTGTGTATCAACGCCGTTGAACACAGCAAGAATATTACAGTTGTCTCTAATTACTTTTGGAATCTGAGTGTATCGTTGAGTGACATATATCACGTCAGTGTTTTTATGCCTGCCTCTGGAAAATATCCTAGCTGGTTTTTTTTGATTGTCTAACATAACATCATCGTACACGACTAGATTGTTAACGTCGCCATCAATATCATCAATACCCGGTGCATCATTGATATCCGTAATAAACTCAATAACATTTTTTTTAGCGATCGCTGATGCATTCTCGTTGAAATCTTTCAACACCTCGTAGCATCGCTGATCATCTACGCTAGGAGCAACCAAATACAACTTATCCCACTTCATCCATCTCATTATTAAATTGAGTAACAATTGCGTCTTGCCGGATCCAGATGGTCCGATGATAATCATCCGGATCGAGTTTGGTAACGCTGCAACATGCTTAACTGGTTCTCTTGTTTCAAAATCAGCCCAAACCCGGTGAGTATCCAATAAACGCTATCGATTAGGCGTGTCATGCTCATGATGTTGCTTACAAAAGTAGCGATCTGCAACAGCGTCATATCGCGGATGTAAAATTAATTCACGCATTAAATGCTATTCCTGATAAATCCGTCAAAGAAAAATTGGCCTCATGGTTGGTAAAATCGGCTATGAAAGGTAAATTAATGATTGGAAGCGGAGCTTCTGGCGCTGGTAATTGAAAACGATAGCGTTTATAATAACAACATGGAATCCATCTATTATTCTCCGAGAGGATACTGGAAGGGGAAGGCCGCAATTGGTAAGCTTGCAAGCGCTGCAAAGGTAACAAAGACCACTGCGGCTAATTGGTTATCCAAACAGGCTATATGGCAAATCTATCTACCACCGCCTAAACAAATCAACTTCTCGCGCTTTGATGTCAGCGTACCTAATGAAGTTCATCAGGCTGATATACTATTTTTGCCGCATGACAACGGTTACAAATACGCGCTAACCGTAGTTGATGTTGCGAGTCGATACAAACAAGCGGAGCCGTTAAAAACAAAGTCGGCAACTGAAGTAGCCGCTGCGTTTGAAAGAATTTATCGAAGAGGCCCTCTGCGCTGGCCAAATCTATTACAAGTTGATCCCGGTAGTGAATTTCGCGGCGCTGTTTTATCAACGCTGAAACATCATAGCGTCGCGATACGACGAGGTCATACTGCGCTACATCGTGATCAGGCAATTGTTGAACGATTCAATCGGACTCTCGCTGAACGGTTATTTGGATATCAATACGCGAAGGAATTCATCCAAGAAAAACGATCTCGTGAATGGGTTAAAAGGTTGCCAGGTGTAATTGCTGCGTTAAATAACGAGATTACCCGAGCAATCAACATGAAGCCCAGCGACGCGATTAAATACGAGTATATACCCGGAAAATCAAAAATAAATAGCGTTTCCAAGCCGATTCTTGGCGATGTCACTGTTAGATATCTATATGAACCAGGAGAGCTTGAAGGCGGTAAAAAAAGAGCTACTGATCCTATTTGGAGTGTTACCACACATAACATATCAACGATAACACGATCAACTGGTAGACCACCGATCTATAGACTGGATTCAACTGCTCCTCAGCGCGGATTTACACGCGAGCAACTACAAGTGATACCTAACGATACTCAATTGCCCCCACGTGGTCTTAACTAGCGCCGTTGCGTCTATTGCACTCAAGACAGGTCAACCTCACATTGTTTTTGATATGACCGAGACTGTTATCGATTCTATCCACGGTAAATTGGCGAGTGTCTTTATCCGAATAACGCCAACTCATTATACAATTGCAACTCGCGCAGTGATTATTCTGTTGTTGTCGTAGCGAGATTATTAATTCGGCATCAATATCAAAACGCCGCTGTTTTTTTTTATCCTGTTGGCGGTAACCCGAGAGTTTTCTATCAATGACGCTTGCATCGATGGTGACTTTGTCGCCGGCTTCGTCGGTGGCTTCGTCAATAACAATTCTTCGAAGCTGATTTATCCTTCGTACTCTGGACACTGCAAGATAGACTAGATTCGACCATTCGATGCGATTATCAACTATCCAAACAATTGTGTCCGTGATGGTTAGTCCCTGCGAGGAATGTATTGTTGTTGCGTATCCTAGCGTCCACGGGGATTTATCAGCACGTAGCGCGTCCTCGACGACACCGATATCAACGAGCACGATATCATTCAGCACGAGAATTTGTTTTTCTGTCCGGCCTGGAATTTCAACTTCAATGTTCTGCCGCCGTGTGTCCGCGGGTCTATAACATAACGGCACTGGACGCGTTGGAAACTTTGCCTTATGCAACGTAAACAACTTCCGCTGAAGTGTGTCTCTGACTATCTTTCTACTCGCTACAATCAAATCGTTTGGTCTCCATGTTTTCCAGAATTCATTCAACGGCGTTTCCGGAATCACCTCGCGGATTATTTCACACTGAACTCTATCCGGCTGTAATCTGATTAGTTTTTTAACCTCGCGCAGTTGTTCATCAAGTGCTCGGTAATCAGTATCGGTTTCTTCATAATAGTCCACGAACCCGCTCAACCAATCATGTGGACTCTCGCCGACAAATGGTGGTGGTTGGCCATGGTCCCCACACATGATCACCGCTGTATTCGCGCGCAGCAACCACTCAAGAAACATTTGTAAAGTATCTAACGAAACAGTACATATCTCATCCCAGATGATAATGTCGGGAATAAATTTTTCACCCATTCGATCAGGAGTCCACTCACCGCCGCTGTATCGAAAAAAGCTGTGATAAGTAACGGCGTCAACATTTCGTTGTTTTATTTCTCTCGCTAGTCTATGGGTTGGTGTAAGCACGATTATACTTGCCCGCGTTCGAAATAATTCAATTGCCCGAGTCGTCTTTCCTGACCCGCCACAGCCGTTTAAATAAACCGTCTTGTGTCTACAAATTGGATCAGAACACGATGGTGCATTAGACCATTCTGACAATTTATCACCGCGTAAGTAGTTGTTCTCAACGGTGACATCTGCTGACGGGGAATAATCGCGTCGTATTTCATTTTTAATTCTCCATGTACCCCAACTCTCGTCCGGACTAGTAAACTCGGCTAAGTTTCCCTTATACTTTACGTCAATATAAAATGAATCAACGGCTACTCTAACCGCGGTATCGGGGAATCTATTTATCATCGAGAATAAATTGATAGCGGCATAACCCAGCATAGACGCCCTCAAATGTGGATACGCCGGGCTGTCTCCATCGCTGTAGGTAACAACTGTACCCAACCTCGTTCCATTGGACAAGAAAGCTGTTTTGCAGTTCAGGTATCTATTTTTTGCCACTGCGTCCTTGATTACGAAATCATATTCTGCGTCATCTATAATCAGCCGTGAGCAATATCGTTTGTAGTCGTGGTTTTTTCCACCTTGTGTGAACTTACCAATTATTCTTCTACCGAGATCTTTTGCCTCGCGGTTTCGTTGGTTAAATATCCTCCTGGACCATTCGATGATATATTCCTCGTCGGCATCAATGTTTTTTCTGGACTCGTCAATTATGCTATCTAGACGCTCCGGTTCTGGTAACCAGACTTCAGCCTGTGCCCGGTATGATATAATCGCGTCACTGACAATCAACGAAACTAGCATTTTACAATCAATCATATACCGTAGCAGCACTATTGGCAGCCACTTCTTTTCAGCCATGTGTCTACCGATCCAAATATAGCAACAGCGATGGAGTCCTGCCGCGAATTCAAATGATACTATGCGAGCGAATCCGGTTAAATCAAAATCAGGCAGTGGTCCATTAATAGCAACACGAGTCATTTCATGACTGGGGTGTCCAAATCGTCTAAAGTACTCGGCGGCGGATCCATACCCGAGAAAACTCGCTGGATAACAGGCAACCATATCAACCGAGATCATAGCGTCGCGGTTGTATTCAGTGTTCCATAATCCACCGTGATAATACTCCAAACAACTGGATTGTACATCCGGCAGAAATTGCCTGCGCGTTGGTCTCCACGCATTTTTCCTTGCTGCAACATGAGCTACAACCGATGGAATCGTAAAACAATTTGTTAGCAGTTGTTCATCATGCTCCTCAAATTCTATGGCCGTTTTTTTCATCCTGTTGTGAAATGCTTCAGTGCGATATAATTCACCGTTTGGTCTTACAAACTGATCAAAGGTATCCGCATCGTTTTCAGCGCTGCGAAGTAACCACATTGATACAGGGTCGTTTTTACACAAGTAGGCAATAGCATCAAATAGTTTCCTCTCCGCGAGAAAACCATCCCGGGAGAATTCTTCTCCTAAAAATTCTTCGGGTATATACTTTACTGTTCTATCCCGTGGAAATATTGTGATCGCGGGCGTCCATGCGTGTTCGTTATGATCAAAAATTTTGATTGGGGCTCCCTTCGATTTATACTTCGATTCGTATAATACTTCACCGGTTATCGTTGTAACGGTTATTGGAAATCTCAGCGATGTTTCTAATCTCTCTATGTCGCTGATGGTTGCTCCACGCTCTTTTACGGTTAGTTCCCACTGGTTGATTTTGCTACGTCGTAAATCAGTCAATTTGTTTCCTCGACATGCATTTGTAAAATGCTCTATTATTCGTTCTGCTACACAATTTATCCCAGTTGACTGTTTCATCGGTTTCAGTTTTCCGATATCAGGTTTCTTATTTAACGGGTATATTCCATAAACAACTGCTGTTTCAGGATACGCTCGTTCATAGTATGGTCTATCAATTCCGGTTAACAACCCCGGCTTGGAGTCGCGGCTGACAGTGACTGTTTTCTTGTCGCTGAGAACTGGTTCAAATTTATCACGCATGATCCAATCGCCTGATTCCACCCGGACAATGAATTTTACTCTGAAGAAATACCTTTTACCGTCAAGTTGTGATATTATCGTTGCTGCGCGGTTGTCGTTCATGGTAGCATCAACAACACCATCAATTCGAAATGTTGACCAACTATGAGATGCACCATCACGCTTGAATTCATTGATACAATCGCGTATTTTATTCAACAGGGTTCTATCGTTTATTAACGCTTTTGGTGTGTCCTTGAGGACTCTATCGAGATTGAACTTAATATTTTTCCAGGGCTTAATTACTGCTAATCTCTCAAACTCATCCATATAATTAAAACAAGTATTTAAATAAAAGAATATAGTATAATGAATAAATGCAAATGGTTGATGATTGGGTCGACAACCCCGTGCAATAAATCATGCAGAGGTGAATTCTGCGGGTATCATTTACAAAGCGTTCGTAATGGTTCTCTTGGCCCCCTCCCGTGCTTGGTTTGTCACGTCGGTGTAAGAGGAAAATCGCAGTTGTGTATCAATTGTGGCGGAAAGCGATACAGGGAACTAAAACGCTATTACGATAAACGAATAAAAAACGCCGTCATCGACCCCACCGCCGACAAAATCATCAAAACTCCTCAAGACTACATTGAAAGGTTTATAATTAAACCAAATAATGAATTAGACAAGTAGTATTATTATACAAATGGACCAAGAGTTCAGACCTCACCCTGTGTTTGTTAATTACGAGGCATCTCGCGACGGCATTGTTAGAAATCGTAGACTGAAGAAGCCGGTTGGATGGAAAAATAATCAGGGGTATTTGATGTTTGGTGCCGGAAAAAAGAAGTATTTTGTTCATAGGGCGGTATTTGAAGCATTTAACGGATTAATCGAGAATGGGCTTGTTATTGATCATATTAATAATAATAAGACTGATAATTCTCTTACAAACTTGCAAGCTATCTCGCAAAGTCAAAATACCAAAAAAGGGGAAACTGGTAAATACTCAAAGAAAGCAAAACCCGTAAAGTCATTTGATACAACAACTCACGAGGAAAAAATATTTCAGTCGATGAATGAGGCAGGAAAATATTTTGACATTTGTATCGCCTCAATACGAAGAGTAGCAGAACGAGTATATCAAACAGCGATCTCAAAAAGGACCGGACACAGAATTCGATCTTCATATATAACATCAAAGGCAGATAACTCGTTTTGTGATAGCGTCGCATGACAAGAGTTATGTCCCTTGAAGTCCAATTAATGTTGCGATTAATTAATCATTTTACGATGAAAACTAATGAAATACACGCTGTTATCTAACAGCTGTATTCTTTTTTTTAATGTTTTATTTGAGTATTTGGTTTCATTTAAATGCCGTGAAACACCATTAATAAGTATTTAAGGATTCAAACGATTCAAGGGAATTCAAATTAACACACACCTTGTGACTGACGCCGCTGTATTAGTCACTTTATATATAAGATGACTCGTTATAAGCCTGGGGCTTTCGAAAGCCAATTCAACTAATCTAAACTAACCCACGCTCTTGACCCGGGCGTGTGGTTGTCTTTTGTTCACAATCATGCAACCGGGTTAATTTAATTGGGTTGCTTTTGATTGGTTGAATTGGCCGTAGAGTTCCGCCCCGCCGTTTTATGTTTGTGCTGTCTTGTGCCGTCCCATCATCCATCAATCATTTCATTGTAAATATATTCATCCTTAATTAAGTACATGTAGTGATGTCCCCCCAAGCATATCTTCTGGGCGGTCTACGATGACGTTTGTCACCCTAGGCCTCCCTCCCGGAGATGTATGTTTGGGGTTCCAAGATGTGAATGTCCTTAATTAAGTATATGTATATGCCTGTAATCTGCCACAACACTCGAGTGGAGATTTACGGCATTGTACTGTCCATGTATGCCTGTAATCTGCCACAACACTCGAGTGGAGATTTACGGCATTGTACTGCCCATACAAAAAACGGGGTCAAAAATGACCCCCAATAATTTTATTAAATTTTAACTTAAATTTTATTAAAATTTTTGATATTAGAAATAAGATGTTTATAAGAATATGGATTCCCAAGACATCAATAATATATTAACTGAGATTTCAAAATTAAAAAATCAAGGAATTGAATTATCTGATGGTCTCGACAGTGAAAAAATATTATCCGATTATGAGATTATTAACGAACAGTCAAAACGGGGGCGTTTTACCCTGGCCCGCGAGTACTTTTTTATAAAACGATTACAACATACGATTAATGAGAACCTGTACCACAATGACGCAAATGCATTCATTGGACTATTCACTGCCGTTGAAATAATACGAAAAAAACTCGGACGTGTTTATGAACGACGCCGGGAGATTTCTATACTTTTTTATAAAACGATTACAACATACGATTAATGAGAACCTGTACCACAATGACGCAAATGCATTCATTGGACTATTCACTGCCGTTGAAATAATACGAAAAAAACTCGGACGTGTTTATGAACGACGCCGGGAGATTTCTAGTAAGATCAAAAACATTAGAAGGATTATAGACGAAAACTCCGTGGAGCCCCCGATGGTACACTCGGCGGAAAATTAGAAATTCGCGGAGCAATTTGCAATAATGGTAGGTGAATCACTTACTACTCGGCTAGCCAGAGAGCGACTAGCAGCGCTTAGAAAGTTTATACCGTTACGAGACAGAGTGAGAGAGAAACTTCAAACGCGACAACAGATGCAAACTGATTTTGCTGTTGGAAGTGAACAGTTATTTGCCCCGGTAACTAAAGCGACTAAGGATGTTACGGCGGTAACTGTACCCGTTCTTGGTGCGCTTGAAAAGATAGCGGCAGAGACAAAACAAACAAAAAGGTCTTTAGAAACACTCCCTGCAAAAATAGCGGCTGCTACAACACGGAGGCCACCACCACTCGCTATAACCGAACCACAAGAACCTTATGTTACAATGGCCGACGAAGAAGAACTAGGCGCTGCTGCGAAAAAAACAGAAGAAGAAATACCCGAAGAAACACCAGAAGAAGAAACACCGAAAGAAAAAAAGAAAGAGGGAAATATACCCCGTAATGTTCTTAAAACGTCCGCAATAGATCAAATTAGAGACATCGACGACGATGAAGAATTAGTTAATTTTGTTGCTACAACATCAACTAAGAGCATTCGAGATGAGTATATCAATGAAGGTTACAAGAAAAAAATAACCTCGACGGAGAACTGGGCAAGAATAGTGTATTTAGCGAGTAAACATAGAGACGCATTACCACATCGTGGTGATCCCGATTACGATGAATTCCTCGAGAAAGTTAAGAGTAGAACACCAAAAAAAGGAAAAGGATACTCTGTTGGTAAAGAATCCTACGGCGTTACCTGCCCTAATAGTGTTCTCAGTGATATATCACGGCTGGAAGTACTAATCGGAGGAAAACGAGCCGGAAATAACTCTACGGAAATAATCAATGAGGCCGCTGATATTTGCAAGCGGTTATTTACAGGCGGTATTATGGACATTAATGCATATCGAACGCTCATAGACGAGCTCGTGGATGATTAATTGGAAAACTGGTGTTTTTAATAAGGATGATCATACACTACAACCACGATAAACCAGTACTCGTCTACGTGGTAAACTCGCGATTGCCTGTTTACCGCGCGTACTATGGAGATGGTCTCGGTAGCACCATTGCGGGGTTATTTACAAGAATGGCTCCAAAAGTAGCGCCGTTAGCCAAACAATTAGGAATGAAGGCTATTGATGTTATTCGTGATAAGGGTATTAGTGCTATTGGAGATGTTGCCGGAAAGGCGCTTTCAGCCGCGCGGAACAAACTAATGTCATTGGTGAAATCCAAGAGATTTTCAAAAAGAAAACAGATGCCATCAACGATAGTGATGCCTGCAAATGTCAGTAAAGTAATAAATAACGCCGTGGAAGAAAAATTAGAGTCGTTGGCAGCGACTCAGTCGTTGGCGACGACTCCGTCGTTGGCGACTTCGCCATCCGCCGATGCGGCAACCAACGCGCTCATGAACGCGATAGCGGGAAGTGGTCTACGACGAAAAAATCGCAATTGAAAACATCAACATGATAAATAATAGAATGTTTGCGCGTACCGCTGATCCCGCGTTTGATATGGACGCCCCAGTGCGCAGGGATGATTCTGTCCGTGATTATCAATTTTATTCTTATTATGCAGCGCAACCTGACCTACGATCGCGAATTGAATTTCGGGTCCAAGATACCAGTAAATACTTTCTGCCGTGTGAAGCGTTTATCGAAATCGAGGGAGAACTCGAGACAAATGCCGCCGATAATGCACCATACGCAGATGACCATCGTGTTCGAGTTGGCTTCGTCAACAACGGTATCATGGCGTTATTTGAGAGCGCCAGATATCTTATTGACGGGCGAGAAATTGAATCAATAGAACGCGAGGTTGATGTTGCAACGACGATAATTGGGTTGGCGAGATACTCGGATGATTATACAAGATCGGCGGGCCCATCTATGATGTTTGCGAAGGACACCACTAATAACGCTGATCATCTTCAGTACATCAACGTGCTGGTGGAAAAAGATACCGCAATTGATCAGGCTGAAGCAAATAACCCAGACCGCAGAGTAAAACCAGGCGCTAATTTCAATATTATAAAAAGTCTTAACGATAATTACAATATGGGATTCGCAGCACGAGTAGGAATGTTGCAAGGACCACGCCGAAAGTTTTCATGCGCGATTCCACTCCATCACATATTCGGATTCTGCAGAAATGTCAGGAAGGTTATCTATGGGGCTAAGCATACAATCGCGCTGACGCGAAGGGGCGATGATAACAATGCAATATGGCATGCTGCTGGCGTCGCTGCCGGTAAAGTCGTTTTAACTAAAATGGCATTGTGGATGCCGGTGCTGACTCCATCAGTTACCACGGAAGCACGATTGTTAGCATTTATGGAACAGGGGGGGAAATCGTTGTTGAGTTGGCTAGCGGTAACAACTGATGCTAAAGAGGATAACGTCGCCGATACGTTTACATGGCACTTGGCATCAAAACAGGGTGTTTCAGCCCCGCGTCATATATTCATAGCGCTACAGAATAGGGAACGATTGGGCAGTCAAGAACGCAGCCATATGATATTTGATCAATTAGGAGTCAGGGATGTTTCGCTGAGAATAAACGGACAACAGGAACCATCCGAGGACATACAGCTTAATTACGGCGACAACCATATCGCACGTGTGTACCATCGATTGCTGTCGTATATGGGTCGTGATCAAAACGTCGACACTGGTTTGCAAATATCGCAACTTGATTTTAAAAACCTGTATCCGATTTATTATTTTTCGTTGGAACATCTTGATTTAACGAGACAATCCGTCGTTGATATACACTTCCGAGCTCGTATAACCCCGGGTGGTGCCGATTATAGAGCGGTTGCTGTCATTCTCAGCGATAAATCAATGCTGCTAGAAGGTGTTGGTGGACGAATGAGAATCGTTGATGCGCCAGTGGAAAACATGTAATTGAAAACACAAACGCGTTTACAATAAAATGTCGTATAGTGTCGTCAGTGTAGAGTTGACTGATGGTCAAGTCAAGAAATTACGATCAAAGTAGGCTAAACAATGCGGGACCACAATAACGCTGAAGCCGTCACAGATGGCGGGTGGTAATCATAAGATATCGTTGACGGCGCGTCAAATAAAACATTTCAATGATGCGATGAAGAATAAAAAGGGTGTTCAAATAGATTTTTCAGCCGCAGCAATTAAAAACATGGAAAAGACCGGTGGGATATTTCCGCTGTTAGCTGCGATTCCAGCGTTGATTGCCGCGGCCGCACCAGCAGTGGCTAAGGCGGCGGCGTTAGGAGCCGTTGGTACCGCGGCGGGAATGGCATTAAAGAAGGCAACCGGGAAAGGCTACAAAAAAAACGACCCGTGGCCGGAAAGGGTCTAAGACTACCGGGAACCCCGTATTCATGGTACTCGGGAAAGGGTCTAAGACTACCGGGAACCGTTTATTGACCCGAGGGTCAATGACTCCTATGTCTAATTTTGATTTAATAGACGCCGCAAACGCGTTAGCGATAAAAAAACTTCAGAGGTGTTTTTATGAGGGATCAATTACCGGCGGCACCAAGGAATACTGAAACAGGCATAATTAACCTCGATGGGTCCTCCGGAGCGGGAACTCATTGGGTTGCATACGCGATTGATCCACGTGCGATCGTCTATTTTGATTCATACCGGTTAGCCCCGCCGAAAGAGTTCATGCGGTATGTCCGGGCGTGTTCAGCCCGGGTTTTTTATTCCACGCTGCCAACACAGCAGTTAAGTGACCCACCGATATGTGGCCGTGAGGTATTGAACGTACTCGCGGCTATTTCATCATCGCGGAAACCACCTCATGTGGTTGTAAACGAATACACTAGTGGGGTCGTAGAAGCTCAACGGATTTTAGAGAATAACATTTACAATAATAATGATTGATATCTGGGGGCGACCGGTTTCGGCGCTGAAAGAATCCACGGAAACGACCGCCGCCGACATAAAAAAACTAATTGAGGATGAAATCGCTGATATGTTGAATCTAACAAGTGTTGACCCGGGCGAAATAGTTGTATTTCAAGACCGCCAGGGTAAATTGAAATCCGGTAATGTGTCACTGAATGATGTTTTAACACGACAGCGTAATGCCGCCGAGGACATTATCGCGTTATATACCAGCGACGGACGACTCAAACCGGGTAAACATATATTGGAGATAGAGGATATGATAAAATTAGTCCAAGACGGTCTTATAAGGTTAAATGAATTTGTGATCGAACTCAACGTGCATGTGAAAAAACCTACCGATAGTTTTTTTGGGAACCCGACGGTAACCGGACCAAATCTTGCAACAATAAAAAATACTATTTCGGAGTTTACAACGCTGTCGGGCCAATTTTACACGTTACGAAAAAATTTTAACAGGGTTGATAGCGCCGTTGATAAATTCCTTGGTAAAAAAAATACCAAGCCGGATGAGATTACAATAACTATAAATGATATCACTGCGTATAGACAGGAAATAGAAACAATCAAAACTGATGTTGCAACGAACAAAAAGGGTGTAGACTCGCATGAACGGGAAATAGAAATAATCGGCGCTAATGTTGCAACGATCATAAATAATGTAGACTCGCATGGACGGAAAATAGAAACAATCAAAACTGATGTTACAACGATCATAAATAATATGGACGCGCATACACAGGAAATAGGAACAATCAAAACTGATATTGAAGCGAACAAAAAGAGTGTGGACACGCATACACAGGAAATAGGAACAATCAAAACTGATGTTGAAGCGAACAAAAAGGGTGTAGACGCGCATACACAGGAAATAGGAACAATCAAAACTGATATTGAAGCGAACAAAAAAAATATAGACGCGTATTGGCGGGGAATAGGAATAATCAAAACTGATGTTGCAGCGAACAAAAAAGGTATAGACGTGCATACATATGAAATAGGAACAATCAAACTTGATGTTGCAGCGAACAAAAAAAGTATGACCGAGAATACACGGGAAATAGAAACAATCAAAACTAATGTTGCAGCGAACAAGAATAATATAGACGCGAGTTGGCGGGGAGTAGGAATAGTTATAACTGATGTTGAAGCGATTAAAGACAGACTACCGAGAATGGCAGAGCAACTCGAAAAAATAAAAACCCCTCATGAAAACATCATCAACACAGTATACACAATTCGGCATGGATCATTCGATTGGACTCCTACACAGAATACAGTAAATATTACCGCAACTGTTAAGGGCATTTATCGATTGACACTGGTTTCAATGATGCAGTTTAATATATTATCGTCGAGTTCATCCGGGTTTAACAATACAATATCAACAATTATAGACAAGAACGCAACTGAACAGTTTACAATTTATGCCGTTGATAGAAATCTAGCCGGGGCAAACATTACATGGTATATGGAATTTGCAGCGAATCTAAGTAATTAAAAACACTAGCTCTTTTAAAATAAAAATGACCACCAAGGAAATTGAATCAGAGGTATCACCGACGTCACATCAATATCGATTCGATACCGCAAAAGAATTCTCCGCGAACTTAAAAACGCTTTCCGAACAATACCGTGCAAAAATAAAAAAATACCGCCGAAAAATAACCGCCATCGACGCGGTCGTGTACTCAGTGTCGGGCATAGTAGCTGGCGCCGGTGTTATTTTATCCACGGTAACCACGATAGCCCCGATCGCTGTTCCAATAGCTGTCTCCGCAATGACAACAATTGCTGGAGTCGCCAACGCAATCACTAGGAAGATATCATCGTGTTTTCAGAAAAAACTCAACGAGTATACAGTAAAACATCAAATAGTATCCGACGCATACTCGAAATTATCCGGGTTGATCTCGTTATCGATTGATAATTTGTTCGTATCCGATGTTGAATTCTCCACGATGGCCCAGTTGTATAGCTCCGCGATGTCAAAAATCGAGGATTTTCAACTGGAAGCCGGAACCACCTGGTTGTTGAAATTAGACACTAAAGACAACGAATAATAATAATGTCGCTGAACCCCGAAGGGTTTCAATTACTTCAGCGGATCGCGGAGAACACCACTCCGGTACAAACAAGTATGATATCGATAACATCAACGAAACCCGAATTCAGCGTGAACTTCCCATCGCCGGTTCCAGTGAAGGAAATAGCGCTGGCAAAATTGCGAATATATCACAGTTGGCCTAATATTCGAGCGAACGCATTTAACGGACAACAACCTAATAACTCGCTGGTTTTTGCACGGACAAATAAACCCGATGGAACCCCAAACTGGGAGGAGGTTACAATACCAACTGGGTCATACCAAATAGAGCAAATCAATAAAGAATTTCAACGCAGGATAAAATCGATCACAGGAAAGGAATCAAAAATCGCTATTACGGTTCATGAACCGACGTTATCGTCGACGATTGAAATAAGCACACCGGGGTATATGGTTGATATTTATAACAGTTCAATAAGAACCATACTAGGATGGCCTAAGAATCCACCCGCGGACACCCCCCCATCAACTATCCTCAGACACGATAACGGAGATGATGGTAGGCATATTGCTCCATACAACGTAAATATTGCATCGGTGATAGCGATTAATCTAGTGTGTGATGCTATCGAAGGAAGTTACCAGGTAGATACCAAGCAATCAAATCAGGCTCAACAGGGATATATCCTTTATTCGTTTTCACCAACAGCCCCTCCGGGATTTTTAATCGTTGAGAGTCCGATTAATCCGGTCTATATGCGATGCTATGATCGGTTTTTAACGAGAATTAATTTTAGAATTACCGATCAGTCAAATAACCTAATTGATCTACAAGAGGAGGAGTTAGTGATCACTCTGTTTGTAAGATCATAAAGATTTTCATTGTAAGCAGCAGAGGGGGCAATGACATCGACGCGGTCGTCGACGTGCTTACCGGACGCTGACGACGCTGGGGATCGACGCGCAGAAGGGGTTAATTAAACCAAATGACGTTTGGACGATCCCCCAACGACGACGTCGTTTTTTTTTTACCAGGCGCTGACGACACTAGATCGTTGAGTGCAGAAAGTAATAATTAAGCAAAATAACGATTGGACAAAATGTCCGATTCGCCCCCTCTGCTGCTGAGTCAGCAACTACCATGACACAATGTTGTCCTCCGTACACACACACACACACACACACACACACACACACACATACACAGAGGGTACAAATGTTGTTGTCATAGGGTTTAACGCCATTTTCAGTTCAAGATAGACTATACATGGCGTCAGTATATGTAGTGGAGGAAGAACCCGGGAAAACGCCAGAAAGAACCACCGACCAAAGAGAAGCTACTGGTACGCTTTCTCACATACCCTCATTGGCTGAATGCGAGACTCGAACCCACGTAAGTTCTAAAAGTATTTGTTTAGGCAAAAATTATTCTTAAACCTCTCGTTTGGATAGCATTTGTGATTCAAATATTGAAATTTATTCAATTGATATATCATAAGTGAATGTATTTTGTTTGAACTGACAGTTGTCATCTGTCCCGCCTGACCGACAGCTGTCATGAAAAGATTGGAAAGTATTCATCAACACCGTGCAGGTGACAAAAGACCACAAACAAGTGAAGCTGAGAACATGGTGATACCCAGTCAAATTCACCTTCACACAGGTCAAGTGGGGTGCAATGTTACAGTGCTATTCCTCTAGCTGACATGGGCACAGGGGCCCCCGGGAAAATCCTCAAACTGATTTCATGTCACAATCCAGAAGCAGATGTCTACAAAACAGCAGCATCCGAAGGCATTTGTAAAGGACGCTTCTCCAGGAATCAGTCCTAACGGTTTCCACAGAAACTTCTTACAGAAGTCGACGTGAGACAAGATGAGACATTGTTTCTCCATTAAACAGTTAACAAACAATCAAGGTTTGGGGAAGGGATTCAGAAAATGCAACTGTGGAACAAACAAGCGCTATACCAATCGGTGCAAAAGATTGTAAGCAAAGGCAAAGTGTAACAGCGGCTGTTATTTTTCGCTGTCATGCCCTAAGCAAGTCCAATAATTGGAATTTTGAAGTTGGATGCACAAGTTGGTGTCATTAGTTTTCAATAAATAAATTCATAGTTCGAAACAATTGTCGTCATTAATTTGCACTATATTGCCAAGTTTGTTGAGCAAGTTCAAAAACCAATTCTTTATCATACACACAAATGTGCTTAACTCTAGCTGACATTCCTATTGGTAGAAAGTTGGCATGAGCGTCATTGATTTGATGAAATAAGTGGACTATGTGTTTAAGTAGTGATATTTCATGGACTCGTGAGTAAATCAGTGATTTCGCGAACTTATACGGAATTTCAGGAATTTCGCGAAACCACTGATTTCACATTTGGACTGTAATATATATATTCTATTTTGATAGTGTCGCTAGATTTTATAAAATATCTATACCATACATGGATGATGTACTTATCACTTACAAGTAAAAAAATGATATGAAATTTCACTTCAGCATTCACACTTTAGGTGTTCTGCACGACTATTGCGCACAAACTATACAATAATGCTTTCACCTACGAATGTCCTTATGAAACTCTGTAAACTTCACCCCGCTGACTATTATGGTTCACAAGAATTAGAACAGGATACCAACGTAAAGAAATCCGGTATTCAGTGGGAATTGTTTAAGATTATGACATTTTGCAGATGATAGAGTTATGAATATTGGGGGGGGGGGGTTACTAGTTTAACACAAAATTTGATTTGGTAGACTAACATATACACACATATTTCTTTGTCTTGATTGGTAGATGAACACAAAAATATTTCTCTTTTTTATCATTTGGTAGAGGTACACCTACACACATAATTCTGTTTGATTTGGTAGAAGAACACATATACATATTTCTCTGTTTTATTTTGTAGAGGAACACATACACATATTTCTCTGTTTCATTTGATAGAGGAACACATACACACATATTTTTCTGTTTTATTTGGTAGAGGAACACATACACACATATTTCTATGTTTGTTTTAATTGGTAGAGGAACATATACACAAATATTTCTGTTTGTTTTATTTGGTAGAGGAACACATACACATATTTCTCTGTTTCTTTGATTTGTGCGAGGTACACATACACACATATTTCTGTGTTTGTTTGAAGGCAGATGAACACATACACACATATTTCTCTGATTGTTTGATTTGGTAGAGGAACACATACATATATTCCTCTGTTTCTTTGATTAGGTAGAGAAACACACACACATATTTCTCTGTTTCATTTGGTAGAGGAACACTAACACATATTTCTGCACAGCTCTGACTACACTGTAATCTAGCGATACATTATACAAATTGATGAATAAAACCAAGGAATAAATGGATGATATGAAAGATTTTGTCATCGTATTTGATGATATACAAATTGATGAATAAAATCAAGGAATAAATAAATGGTATGAAAGATTATGGCATAATATTTGATAATATACAAATTGATGAATAAAGTTAAGGAATAAATGGATGGTATGAAATATTCCGTCATAGTATTTGATAATATACAAATTGATGAATAAAATCAAGGAATAATTTTCGCTGTCACGAAACAAGCACTGCAATTTAATATACTTGGAGCAGCCGTATTACGATCTTCCAAAATATATTTGACGCAACACGGGCTGCATTGTTTTGTTTTCTTCCTTAGACAACCACGATATACATTATACTGCACGAGAGCATTGTCATAACCTAGACTGTTGAATTTAAAGAATGCTATTACAATATTAAAACGAGGCAAGACTCATTCGTTTCTAGTATTCCATTGAGATGTAGTAGAGGTTGCTCAAATATATCATTGTGGCTTGGACAAATCGTATTTGCCAGAATAAATATTGTGACAAAGATCAGCGTGTGGGTCAGAGATATTTATTAAAACATGCAGTACGATGTCATTTGTCTGCGTAGAGCAGTAAAAACACGAGACGGATGATATGAGAAAATACGTGGATAGAACCCAACAATTGCACGTTTATGTTCTTGCAGTCAAACATTTGCGAGCGAGAATTTCTGCTCAAACGTTATGTTAGCCAGTAAAAACAGCAATAACTAAGGCAGCGTGTGTACACAATATAATACAGGACAAACACATTAAGAACCAAACTGTTACTGATTTGTCTTAGCAAATCTGTTTCTTGTGCTAAATACCAAACGGAAAATCGTGAACATGTATCAGAGCCACATTTTCAAAAACTACAAACATTAATAGAACAGACGTCACAAACGTAGGCACCGCATATGAATCAATTTTTTAGGTGGACATATCTAAGGCAGCATGTGATCATCATGATATTCTTTGGCTTGATGATCATACCGAAAAGAGATGCAAAGAAATGGATTTTCCTACATGATCTTTTGTTATGCTGTGAAATGGCCTTTAAAGAACCCAAGTGTGAGCTCATGTAACTTAAGAGTATTTTGTCCAGACAGACCCCAGGGAACGTAAAGCTCTTTGACGAGTCTCTTTTTGATGAATCTACTACATAATATGAGTACATGGAGTACGTGTTTATCGTTTCGCATTAAAAAAATAAAGCTGGAACAATAATTATTGATACTAGAAATGAATATGTCTGCTTCCTTGCTAAGTTTTTCTTGAAGTCAGACGATATTTACAAAGTACAGCTGCTTGAAGTCAGACGATATTTACAAAGTACAGTTGCTCCTATTTGCTAATTTTGCTAACGTTGAAAATGTAGCTTTTGCAGACAATGCTTGGAGCTCCATCAAGACTGCGCTATGGCAGCTTAGTAGAAGACGTAAGCTGTATTATAGGACACGGAGAGTATCAACTTACTCGTCTTTATCACTATGAGCAATACAGAGTGAAAAAAGTAGCCGTTATCATTTTCCTCAAGATATTGTTTTATCTCACCATGAGCTCAGGTTATGGACAAATCAAATATATATCGTCTATATGTTTCCTCTGTAACATGTGAGTGAAACGTTGATTTGCCCTATCTGCATCATGATACCAACGATGGTCATTATAACTGGATTTTAAAAAGATAAGTTCTAATGTGCCGCCAACACAATAAAACAAAAGTGCATAGCGGAACGTTTCTACCCGGTTTTCGGTGTTACGAATCTGGACTTATAATAAGTAACAGAAAGTGTGATACGCAACAAGCTTTGTAAAACTCAACCAGTAATTTATTTATCTACGATGCAAAGTTAAAATATTTATTAAAACATTATAGGAACTTCCGGTATTACGAATTAAATCCCACATAACCCTAGAATTACAGACACAAGTCATAATGATTAAAGTTCTGAATAAGATTTAGTGGAAACTCAAATTAAATCCAACGCTGGAAGTGTTTATTTGCCTGTGGTGAACCGTGTAGTGACGATGTACCAACAGTCTTTTTTGTTGAATCACAATAATACAATCCAAGAATGCGGGAGGTCACGGGTTATAACCCCGGCCGAGTCATGCGAGTTAGTGTTAGGACTGGTCGGCATGGTGTCAGAATAATGTGAATGGGTGGGGCATACTAATACATGTTTGCGGCATGATGCCCCAATGCCCCAGTGATGGACATCACTTTAAACTGCCACACTGCAGACATCCTAACGATATGACTAAAAGTGTTAAAAGTGTTAAAACTAATATAAAACTCCAAATCACACACAATAACATATCTTGGTAGTATAAAGATTTTACCATAGTAAAACTTTTCTCATACATGTTTTGTTTTACTCCTGGCCCGTTTGACTCTAAACTATCAAAGAAAAATGCACAAATACGTTAGACGCAGAGAGACAATTATATGCTTCTTGTTTGTGCTTGTTTGTTCTTATAGCTATGTAACTTCACACACACACACACAAACAAACAATCAGATATATATATATATATATATATATATATATATATATATATATATATATATATATATATATATATATATATATTCATTTGTCTCAGCGGATAACTCCTCATTTTGGACACTTATTAATTTGCATTGAAATCAACGTCCATTTATACATCATTGTTTTAAGCTAGGAAATAATTGTACATTAGAAATTAAAGTTAACGGATCAACACGTATGATCCAAATAATTTAAAGCCATGGATACTATGATTTCTACCGTGCGTGGGTGGGATATGGCGGCTACTAAACTAAACAAAATACATATTGCGACTTTTTTAAACGTCGTATTATCCAGTGATGCGGTTTATTTAAATTACGTTCTTAGTTATTTATGGAGATTAATAAAATATTATGATGCTTGTTGAGACGATCTTGATAAATCCTGAGGCGCAGTTTCAAAGTTTATTTAAGACGCATATTACACGGTTGACTGACTTTAAAGCTTAATCTGTCAAAAGATCTTAACCATTTGTGAACTTTATTAACACCAGATAGGCTGTACTTTGTAAAGACAGAGCTTAGGAAGAAAGAAGACTTCGGATTCTGCTAAGGTATTTCATTACATCTTCAGTTTTAATTATATAGATAAAATACAAAAAGGATTATGAAATTAAGATTTTTTAGACAAAGTCTGCAATAAAGAAAATTATTGATAGAGAATTGATGACAGACATAAAGACGATAGGAAATCCCATCTTATGATTATTTGCAATTTCTTATCTACGTATTAGATCCTAGTTTTCTTATTTTAATTTAAAAAACTATCGCAAATATATGTTGTATAAATAGCATATGTAAGATGCTATTAACAGAAACAACCAAGATAAGCCAAAAAGCGCCACCATAATGTTACCACGAAATAATACTTTGCAAATTTTATCGTGACTCTGTTTCTAGTGTAGACACTTGCACACATTCAGTATTGTAAATGTGGAAATCAAATCATGCACGTACTAACACAATGTCGTGTTCAAATTTCTTAGTGGAATCTGGCAATGTGGTCCTTTAGGTAAATCATTTTCTGACAGTCAGAAATGGTTTCTATTGTGCAACCTCTTGTGTAATCTAGTATCTCTGATTGTTTTGCAACAACTTCAAACTTGTGATGCAGAAAACAACATTAACAACAACAATAACAACATTACTAATGATCATTACCTCGACGTCGGTATGATATTTCTATTTATTAAGTTATTTTAAGTCAGTGATGGAGATATCTGAAAACATCTTCTATTTATGAAATATGTACAAGTTTTAAATTGCAATATTGATGCACGAAATGACTCTAATTTAAATGAGATTCAACAGAATTCCTACACTCTCACTTACATATACACACAGACACGGTTACCCTCTCTGGGAAGGTATCAAATTGTACAAAAGGAAATATATTTATTGAAGCAATATGCTACTTCAATAGTGCTGAATTTAAAACGAATATATTGACGATTAATTAGCTCCTATATAAATCTTTCAGTAACTTTAAATTAAGCAGAATATGTTTGTGAAAGCACCACGATCATCGCTGTTTTTGTTGTTGTTGTTGCTGTTGTTTTTCTAGTTGTTGATTGTCACATTCCAATACAGCCAATTATCACTGTTTTTATACACAGAATGCCAATCTCAGAAAAGTGAATAATCTCTGATGCATAACTTTTCCCAACATTACGGAAAACAAAATCTCACTTTTATCTCATGAAATCCTTGCTGAGATATAATCCTGAAATGGTCGCATAAAGCGATAGACATATGAGAATTTTTTGGATGAAGACTTGTAATTGACACACATACATTAACATACATATACTGATTGTTGTGTGTGATGGCTCTTAGAGACCCTGGTATAGCATTACGTATAGAGTACGTTTAATTTAGCTATCCTGAATACACACACACACACACACACACACACACACACACACACACACATATATATATATATATATATATATATATATATATATATATATATATATATATATATTGAAGCCCAACATTCATAGCAAAAGGTAACAAATGCAGGGTTGTAATGTATACTTATTTATAAAATAAAAAAAGAAGAAATGTCGCAATGCATTCGAGAAGCCACATTTTACACAAATATTTTGAACTAATAATTGAAACTAAGGACCTGATAAAAACTGACTGAAACATGAAAACTGTAGACAGTGGGATATTTCCTTCAATATGGAATTACGTTATCCTTCACAATGACATCAAGACAATCTTAGACAGTGTTAAGAACGGTTCGGACTCTTACACATACACACACACACACTTATATATATATATATATATATATATATATATATATATATATATATATATATATAAGACTGTTTCTTCATTCGGGACAAATACTTCAACCCGTGTCAATTATTAAGTGTTACCTTTTACAACATGGTGGCAGAACATGGTTTCCGTATGTATACATTGAAGAACACGGAATTCTTAAATGATAGCATAGTTTAAAACACATATTGTTCTCTTTTACACTTTAATAAAACTGAAGCATACTGGGAATTTATCTAGCTAAAATATTAAATACGATAACGTCTGTACGGTGTTTATTTATATAGCATATGAGTAATGAAAACCGTACTCATTGCTCATCACGTCCCAAAGCGGATATAACAAATTGATGCGCAAAAAGTTCAACAACACAATGGATGTAGGAGTGTATTGTCGTTCCTAAACGAAACGATCAAAGCATTGAATTTCAACAAATAAACACGTACTGTTAAGTCGTATATGGGGTCGTAGATACACAGCTATTCGACGGCGTTTGATCCAACGACATACGTGAGGATTTCCACCTAAGCGTTTAGTCGTCTGTAATGATACTCCGTTTTACTACAACGCCGTGTTATGTTTATTTAATTTTATCATTTGTTACTATTTTGATATCTACACAACGAATGACTGTGTAGATAGATGAGAATTAATTACTAGGTCGCCAATAGAGCGTGTCTGCTAGGCACGAGTGCATATCCCAGCGACTATGTGGTATCCTTTTTGCTGTCGTGTGCTTAGTGGTGACGGAATATGAACTGGTGTATTGCACAAAACGCGATGGGTGGGTGTACTTTACACATAAAAATTATCTAATATGTATGATCGCATTATTTCTATTTAATATTAATTCTGCCTAGTAGTATCAAGCATTCTACTGTACAAACCAGGGATAGCACTTTCCGTTCTGTTCGGTGTATATTTGTAATTCTCGATAACTTATCCTGTGCACCTTAATTTCTCTCGTGAGAATCAGGAATGACTTTACTCGTAAATAAGAATTAATTAGGTCGCCATACGAGCGTGTCTGCTACGCACGAGTGCATATCCTAACGAATTCGTGACATCATTTATTGAAGATGGTTAGTCGTGATGGAATATAAACTGGTGAATACATGCAACGCGATGGGTGCCGTTTACCTGCGGTCCTAGGATCGAATTTGCTTAGAGTACAAATTCGAAATTTTGTAACCTGCATAATATTATTATTTGTATTAAATATTAATTCTTACTAGTAATACAAAGCATTCCTCTGTAGAATCCAGGGATAGCACTGGTGTATATTTGTAACTCTCTCTCTCTCTCTCTCTCTCTCTCTCTCTCTCTATATATATATATATATATATATATATATATATATATATATATATGTGTGTGTGTGTGTGTGTGTGTGTGTGTGCATTTGTACGAATATAACGATTAATTATTGAATTTATGAAACGCGTTTATTGACGTTATGGGCTTTTTATCGTTAAAAAACCCCGAATTTCTTTAAAACCCATTCTATTGCAGGTATAGGCCTTTGATGAGATTTCAAGATATTGTTACATTGCAAAAACACCAAACCGAGGTATAAATTATTCGATTCCTCTATATTGTTAACACTGAAGTTTCCCTAGTTGCTGATGAGGCAGGCAGAAGCACAGTACTTGCAATCTTGCGTAACATAAAGCATAACTTTTATTATCTATACAAATATTTAAAAACAATACCATAACCTTCATTTAAACATTAATTTATGACTATGTTCTATCACTTTTTATGTGCAAAGTTCTGTCTCTAGGCTACCTTCTAGCGTATTTAGGACTCTGATTCCCTTGGAAAACATTCCCGTTCCACCACTCCCATAGTAGTCAATTCAATCATCAACATGGTAATCATAGCACCTCTCACATTCTTTAACACTGGACAAAAAGGAAAATTCAGAAACGCAAATATATTCTTTAATATCATTTGGCAGCCACCTAATAAAGTTAGCAGCCAATGACTAAGATGAATACTACTAATGGGAACATACATACATACATACATACATACATACATACGTACGTACGTACGTACACACATACATACATACATACATACACACATACATACATACATTGACATACATACATAAATACATACATGCAAACATACATATATACAGACAGACAGACAGACATGCAAGCATGCATGCATGCATGCAGACAGACAGACATATATGCATACAGACATATATACAGATAGACACGCACACGTACGTGCATGCGTGCGTGCGTGCGTACTTACATACATACATACATACGTAAATAAATATTTATATACATGCCATCCCACTCATTTATCTGTACGATACCGTGCAAAACCATAACATGCCTTACATAGCATGAATTATCGAATGGGATAAAATATTATATATACAGTAGGAGTAAGTTTTTAATAAATAATTAAAATTACCCACGTGTGCATATTTTACATTGGGTTCACATGTCCCAATTAGCAGAACGTGAACAATTTACAAGAGTGCTAATCTGCTTTTGAACTAGCTTCATATATGGTGCAGATTTACTCATCATGCAAATTTATAAACGGGTGGGATTTCAGTCACATAATGAACTCGAGACATGATCAAAGCTGATAAATTAGGACACGCATGTAAATATTGTTTTTAAGCGGGTATAATACCTGTTTCTGTGTTATTTTACTTTGAGATAATTATTTTCGTGTATATGACGCCATGGTCATTTTCTTTCAAAGAAATATATTTGTTTAAGCTTAATGAATACTAGTATTCCAAACAATGGAACAATAATAATGTATAGCTTTCTATTTCGTGTACAGAATTCCCAAAGCTGCGCCCTCTGGATCCATCACATCTACAATGTATCAAAAGAACAGCTCACGTAGTCTTTGGCTACTAGTCTTTTGCATATGTTTATTGTACCTGCAAATAGTGAGTGCACCGGCTGTGGAAGTCTCCACAATAGATCCTAGGACTACACCTGGTAACGAGACGGTGTATCCTTCGTCAACAATGACAAGTTTTTCTGCAGCAAACATTGAACATATCACAACTAAAGCAAACCAAACGGCTACAAGCTTTTATGCACAAACGACATCATCCGTTAGCGAAGCACCATCTACCACATCGATGTCGATAAATGAATCTACTTCGGAGACAACGACAACCCTGGAAACATCATCCAGTACAGGGACAACTTCAACTACAGGGACAACTTCAACTATAGGGACAGCTACATCCACACAGTGCACCACAACAATGACCAAAAAGCTTAAGAAAGACTGCGTGATAGACGGTAAGAAAGTTACGTATCCTCTAAATAACGTATATGATTAGTTTCTGTATTTTGCATTGCTCTGCAGCTGTGAGGTTTAACTTGTATCCCTTTTCAGCTAGAGGTTAAAAGATTAGACAATTTTGAGCAAAATCTTTAATTGGTTCGTTCTTTATTTCATTGTTTTCTTTTTGTTTATATTGGAGTTTGCTTGTTCCATTTAAATTTACGTAGTATCACGTCCAAGGCGATTAAACAAAGTAACAAAAAATTCAATAAACCCAACAAGCCTTCTATAATCTAGTTTATAAATGTATTTCCCTAAGATACAAAGTCAAACGTAGTTAAACAATTAAAATACCTTACAGTATGGTATGAACTCCTAACATTTCCTAAATGTACTATGGAAACTCACCAAACGCTTTCTGAACGAAAGTTCTAATGTGCTTATATGAAAGCACTTCATTAGAATATCACTGTTCTAATATCCAAATGGTTTTAAGGTAAATCCAATGAAAGAAAACGTCAAGAATTTACTTGAACGTTTCAGGGTAATGTAATGAAATTAATAAATATCAAAGTCATTAAGTGATTTCCCGGTAACCCAGTACGGTCCTGTATGTTTAGAATAAAGAGTTCGGCTATGCATTTTAAAAGATAAAATTATAAATAAATCTAGTTTCCTCTCTTAGCCCTCTTAAGGCTGGTACAACATTGAATAAGAACGCTGCGAATCTAATTCATTTATATAAACACTACATGCAAAGCAGATAAACAACTCGAAATCAATCGAATTTGATTCCAGGGATATTTTTTAATTATTATATATTGCGGTGAGCCATTTTGGTTTTTTTAAAATACTTTAACCAATCACCAGCTAAGTCAGTCATGACAACTCTACAGTACCAATGCATACCCTAACTCATGTGATGTTTTTCTGACTTCTATTCAACATTTATGGGCTATTTAGACCGAAATATAACGTTGACGTGAACTTGGCAGGTCGACCTGATTTATGAAGGGAATAATTCAACGTATTGTACATGCTCCCTACACACGTTACGTGACCTCACATATGAAGTGGATTCTACACTGTTAGAATGCAAATCATAAGAATAGTGTAATTAACACAAATGACTCAAATACAAAATATATATATATATATATATATATATATATATATATATATATATATATATATATATATATATATATATGTATATGTATGTATATCAGTAACATCAGTTTCTTCATTTTTATATATGTAAGTTCATAATAATAATAATAATAATAAGGACTTTGTATAGCGCCTAATCTTTAGAAGCTCTAAGCGCTTTACAACTTTAGACAACACCTATAAGATAAGAAACATAATAATTTTATTACAAAAACAAACAACATGAAATTAGAAAAACATTTAAAAAAATAAAAAGCACGCTGAGAATATTTCAGGTTGGAAACATTATTAGGTCTAAGTTCAGTGGGCAATTCATTCCACGTTGCTGGGCCCTGGTATGCAAAAGAACGCTGTCATAACAATTCAGGTGCCTATTTTTTCCTATATTTGGAAGACGAA
Source organism: Sinohyriopsis cumingii (assembly GCA_028554795.2). Taxonomy (NCBI): domain Eukaryota; kingdom Metazoa; phylum Mollusca; class Bivalvia; order Unionida; family Unionidae; genus Sinohyriopsis; species Sinohyriopsis cumingii. Next base: position 20,911,462 of record CM068842.1, on the reverse strand, counting down.
TTTTGTAACATTTCAGCTTAAAGGAATACCCGTTTTTAGATATTTACTTGCAAAGTAAGTCAACTTTTCAGGCGTAAATTCACAAAGCAGTTCGTTCAGAGAGCAAATGGAGTAAGCTTACAAAAACATAAAACATTATATACAACAATAGTATAAAATACTTATCATATTAAATATATAAAATAAAAAACGTTCTTAAAGGAAGCGTTTCCTATCGCTTTATTTATGTTGTGCCATAGTCAGCGAAATAGACTCCAACATTTTAAAACACTGTTTGAATTATATTCCGCGAAACACGTGTTATATAGCTGTATTTTGTGACATATCGAATGCGATGCTAGAACGCTGTTGCACATATGAGATCAGTCATATCGCTACGATGTCTTCAGTGTGACAGTTTATAGAAATGTCTAGCATTACGGCATCGTGCCGCAGACATGTTGCATGATGTCCCACCCAGTCACATTATCCTGACACCAGGCCAACAAGTCCTAACACTAACCTCGTAATGCTGAGCGCCAAACGAGGCAGGTGTTAGTACCATTTTTAAAAATAGTCTCTGGCATGACTCGGCCGGGGATCGATTCCACGACCTACCGCATCCGATGTTGATGCTCTAACCACTAGGCCACTGGTGCGGTACAGATAGGGGGCGACTTCCGAAGACGGTGAAATATATCATAAGACATGATTAGAAAGTATTTACAGGTTACTGCATTTGTATGGGAAAATATGAACGTGTTTTTCGGATGGAAATAATGCACGACGTTGGGAGTACAGTATATCCATCCGACAAAAACGAGTTCATATTTCCCCATACAAATGCAGTTACCTTTTAATTATATGCTCATTTTCTTATTCAACCCAAGGCTTAATTATATTTTCAAAAATACACTACAAGAAACGAAGTAACTAAATGTATTCTGTATTCCAAACTAAATATACAAACGCAGATTCTTCAATACACATGAACATTATTCATTACGCATATAACTCCGCCTAGATAAATTTGAACTTAGTCGCACTCTAGCCATAACTTTCGAATGAAAATGCCGTTTCTGTCTACTTAAAATCGCACTTTGGAGTCATATTGTGAATTAATGAGGGTTTTTTTTGCAACAGCTTTTCCATTTGATCTGGAATGATCAGATTTTGGTATTTTTGTTGATTCTACTGATTATGAACTGGATGTATCTGTGCCAATTCTACATGAAGTACATTTGATTTCAACAGCGTGTTGACATCTGCAGGTGTGTTTCTGTTTTGTCATTGAATGTTTGAAATCATACTGTGGGGAAAATATGAAGTCTTTCAATTGCAAGTATCAAAAGGACGCTATGGAATATCATGTTTATTTCATTTTGAGTGCAGTAAGTAGGATGTAATTTCACTTCGAATATAGTCGATATTACGGTACAATTTCGAAATATGTAATCAAGCTTGAAAACCAATGACATAGCTCATGTAATGCGGACTTGCAGAACTAAGAAAGTACATTTTTAGGAAATTAAGACTGTAAATTGTAAGCAAATTTTTTTATTCTTATTACCAGCTAAAGAAGACAGTTCATGCCTTGTGACTTACATGTTGTTTTTTATGTTTTTTTTAAGCCCCCTCTTTGGCGTCCATAGCTAGCCTAAATGCAAAACATTGTATCAAACAAGTTAACGCGGAATATGGCAAAACAGCTCGTATGTAGCAGTCCACGAAACAACTGAGCGTATAATATTTTACAGTTTTACACCTACTCATTCCTATATAGAATCGATAACACTGAAATCATACAAGAACCTAATATTTCTAGCACGCTCACAGAATTATTAAGCTACCCGTGTCCAGGATAGTTCAACACTTAAAACAAAGTCTGTTTTCTCTGGAGCTAACACTCGAAGGTATAATTTGACATCAAGATTTGTACCAAGGTCTACCATACCAGTAAACATTATTTCATAGAAATTGATATTCATTAGTGCAGCTCTACTATCGCGCTCTCTGAAATCTTATTAAGCTAGAGATTATAACATGATTTTACTGCGACACCAAAATTCATCAACCCTCAATGCTTGAACGGAATCATCACTAGCTACGTAGTTTTGATTTAAGCGCAGCAAAAAGAATACCTAATGTTGAATAGACTACCCAAGTTTCCCAGCTTGTGCGCACACACTTACAAGAGGAATGAATATATATATATATATATATATATATATATATATATATATATATATATATATATATATACACACACATATATATATATATATATATATATATATATATATATATATATATATATATATATATATATATATATATATATATATTCCGTACAACACAAATTATTAATTAAAGATACACACATAAACTGACTGTTGTTGCCGTTTGCGTCATTTACTTATTATTACAGCTTTTCTGCGCACACATACTGCAATCAATCATATCCCTTGTTTGTGTATATCTGGTGTATGTTTCCTTTATTCAGCTATTAAATGAGTCTTCCCGTGCGTTTGTCATATTTTTCTTCTTCAGTAGTTCTCGATTAAATTCGTCGAACGGTTTTAGTTTTTTCCTCGCCAAGGACACCAAGGCTAGCCAAAGATAGAATGTATTCCACGAGTATCATAAATTTCATTTTAAAAGAGGAACTCGTTAAAGATTATATATCGTTTTAAACAATATCCAACCCAATGCGATTGGAACACAAACCTATTAGTCAATATTAAACGGAACAAAACTTTCAATGACCGTGTCTAAATTATGTATAAATATTAAACTGTGATGATGTGATCAATATCTTTTTGTGTCCTTTGTATTACAGATGCTAATTTTTTGAATCAACTTCGAAAGGAACTTATAAATGATGAAGGATACAAAACGAAAATTTATAAAGACTCCGAAGGAAACCCTACGTTTGGAATTGGCCACAAAATCACGCCAGATGACCCAGAATACGGTAAGCCGTTGGGAACAAAGATCTCCAAGGAGAGGATCGAGAAAGCGTTCAAAGCCGACGTGAAGGCGGCTATAGAGAGTTGCTATCAACTTTTCAAGGATTTCCAGAATCTACCCAAAGAAGTCCAGCTGATCATCTTGAACATGAGGTTCAATCTAGGTCACGAGGGATTGGAGAAATTCAGGAAGTTTCGAGAGGCTGTTAATAATCGAGACTGGGATAAAGCTGCGGATGAAATGGTAGACAGTAAATGGTACAAACAAGTACCTAACAGAGCACAAAGGCTCGAGGAAAGAATGAGGAAAGTAGAGAAAAAGTGTTGATAAGTGCATTTTCTTTTGAATTTGTTAGGTTTCGTTTTTCACGAGCTGTCAGAATGTAATCAGCTTAACTGTACTAAATATATGGTTGCATATTCAATGCTTATAATTTTGATTGTATATATATATATATATATATATATATATATATATATATACTTAAAATCATAACTGAAATACAGAACATTACTTTGAAACTTTATAACTTATATAACAAGTTATAGTATATATTAAAAATTCAGTACTTGATTTGCACTTCGATATATATCAAACATGATTATTTAATCTTTATAATTCCTATTTTGCAATCTTCTGTCTTCAAGTCAACGATTTCGATAATTAACTTAATTTACGCAGAAAACAGATTTCTTTCATCATCCTCTCCACTTGTCGTTAATATATCGTGCCCTATCGATCCACTTCGATCATCGTGGATATAAAACTAAGTGTATCAACGAAGCTTTTGTAGATACGATGATCTAATCCGGGCATGATAACATAACAAGAGTGCATGAGAGTCACAATTATTTTTTACTGAGGAAATATATTCCACATAGTTAACAATAATTGTGCTTGTTTCTACCTATACCAATACTTCAGAAACAAAAGTAATATTGAGATCCGCTGCTCTTTATGATGATGTAATTAAATAAAAGCTGAATAAAGCATCTTGTCAAGGCGATATGCAATGAATGATAAAAAGAGTGGTCACAAAGCATGCAAAATGTACTTCAGTAACGGACCCGAGTTTCTCATATATGTGGTGCTAAACGTCTCTTTGGGTATCTAGTCTGAATTTGAAACTTTTGATGTTTAGTTATGACAACAGTATGAGCTTTGTCATATAGTGGGACGTTCGTAGGTGTTATTATTTTGTTATGAATAGTTTATGCAGAACAAGCTTCACCTAAAGTTCACTTTCGACTGATAAATGAAATTTGTCCCCGTCATTTACTAATGTGTGCAAATCTTTTGACAAGTATTAAACGATAGTTGAGAGTCAGTGTCATGGAAGCAAATTATATTATTTTCATAAAACTTGGATGTAATTTGAAATCAATTTTTATATACTCATCGGAACCAAATATTTGCAGATCATCAAGACAGAAAATAATCGTAAACGTTATATAATAATTCCAAAAATTAGTGTGTTCTGAATGAATTCTCGGTCTAGAATGTGTTGATGTGCCACTAGTTTAGAATGTGCTAATGCATCAATAGTCTTGATGTATCACAACTGCATTGTCAATAACTCCTTTGAATACATTCACAGTAATCCCAGAATAACAGTTTAGTCCAGAATCAATGATCACTTTGAAATTCCAATAAATAATCCAGACCAATGTTTCCTCTCAAAGTGTATCGAAGCACAACATTAAACACATATGGTGACAGATACTAAAACAAGATCATAGTACATAAGAATGAGGCAAATGTCCACGTCGTCGTCCATTTATATGCTATAGCTCTATACATCGCAATATTATTTTACTCAATCTATGTCGCAATACTTCATGCATGACTGGTGTCATGGTAATTCATGTCGCAACAGAACCCACCTGACTGAATTATCTAATGGGAAATCACCCCAAACGTTACACAGTTTCAGCATTACCGTTACCTTTAAACCTAGTAAACATGTATTATAACTCGTATGCAATATAAAGTCATGCATTAAGCGTAGATATACAATATTGATATACATATGTCAAAAACATTTAGTAAGCAAGGATAAAAGAAAATTCTTCATATCCAAAATCGATGATTATTGCTTTTATTATGTTAGAGCGATGAAAATGGCTTTTTTATGTATGATTTCACTACAATAAACAAATTCATGACGGGGACAGGTGTAGTGTGCATCTGATTATAAACACAAAACTGCCAAGGTGATACGAAGGATGACGTAACGTTGCATGAAACTAGTGGCAGTCTCATGAAAGACGTGCATGATTTATCGCAGATGAATAAGAACTTTCCTTGACGTAACAAACATGGGCTGGCCAAACTCTTTCAATTTAAGACATAAAATGACGTAACGAACTTTGATAATGAAATATAGAAATGCGTTATCGAAGGAATGTACAATCTGAGTTGTTCGGAAATTATGTTTTTGAGGATAAAAACCTTACAAGGAAATGGATCTACTTTTTTAGTTCATACGATCACAATATTTTTAACATCAGAATTAATAATGTAATACTTATTTCGTACTTTGTGAAACGTATTTTATTGGATAACGTAAATGTAATGCTAAGGAATCAGATCCTAGGATGTGAGTTTGGATATCAATCATAAAGTGGGTGCTGGATATGAAGGCCTATCTTTGAACAGTAAAGAAAACATGAGTGCAGGATGAAGGGGGGGGGGGGAATCTAATGCATTGATGTGTGTATTTTATTGCGCGCGTGTGTGTGTGTGTGTGCGTTGGATTGTAGATGCAAAATTTAACATTATCATTCTAGTTTGACCTCATTACCATTTTCAACCCTATAAACAGGTTTAACCTTATGAAAATTTTAGACTACATAATACAATCAATATGTTCAATATATGGACAATTTCATCAAAAGATTCCCCGCATAACTCCAAAGTGCCTTTCTCATGTTAGCCAATTTCGTTAATTTCCATATACCCTTATAAAACTACTGTTACACAATTATAGCAACAGCGCAGGAAAAATGAAACATAAACAAAATATTTATTTCATGTCAGGGAATCGTAAAATATGATCATATCGACCTACTACTGAAATGCGAGAATATGTTTTTTGAAGCAAAATCAGCAATTGTCAGGATTTGAGATCGGATATCACTTTCATAGCATGATACAAAGTTATGTAGTCATGAACTAAATGCAACAACTTTAAATGTGATTATAGGTCACAGTTACCATTGTTGTATGAGCGGTATGGGTATAGCAATAAGATATATATATATATATATATATATATATATATATATATATATATATATATATATATATATATATATATATATATATACACTCATCTGGTCTAAGGATTTAAGCATGCATAGCTAAAACATAAACTTCAAAGAAAGTCGGTGAAAGGTGAAAGATGGGTCACAAAAACATATTTGTAAGATGAATTTGTAGCAACACCCCGATGCATCCTCTTGCAGTTTCATGATTGCTGGTTAAAGCGTGTTATAATGAACGATATATATATAAAAGCCAATGTGGTCATGAACTAAATTTAATAATTTACAATTATTCATTATTCATTGAGTTGTATCTTAAATGACCTTATTTTGATTTATAAGGTGGTACAAAGAGAACTCCATACAATCGTCAAATTTGATCATTCTTGCATAAACATGGCAATAGATTCAATCAAAGAGAATGGAGCGTGAAATATGGGTCACGGCGACTAATTTATGACGAAGGTTTCGTTTCATGATGCATCAAGATACATGCCTTCGCTATGTTTAGTCGTTCATAGTATAACAGCATACTGTGAAGCCCACTTCGATGTTCATGGTATAACAACATGGTACGAATCCCACTCAGAACTGATTCCTATGACTTATAAAGAATATTTGACATTCATTACGGGTGTACATATGTATATGCTTCTATCTGCGTGGATGCTTACAACGACAGGACAACAGTTTACCTCTTGTACGAAGAGGTGAAAGGTCTCACAATATTCAAGGCAGTAGGCTTCTTTGACATATTATGAATATACATTTTGTGACTTTCTGTGGCATGAAACAATCATAATCATAAAATCGTATTCCTGTTGAAAATAACCTCTACTCGCTCTCCCACCTCGATATAGTTTACCTCATCACGTTTCACATGTTAGAAATCTACCAAAGCACCACAAGATATATATCAAAGTATCAAGTGATAAAATGTTATTTTTCAACTATAAATCATTTATTGTTAACTGTCCATGACCTATAACTTGAGACGGGACATTTAATTTTGTATTGGTTGTGGTTGTGTGTGTGTGTGTGTGTGTGTGTGTGTGTGAGAGAGAGAGAGAGAGAGAGAGAGAGAGAGAAATTTGCTTTCTTCAAAATATTTTTAGACACCACTTCAATCGAAATTGAAATAGTCGGTCCATTATATATGTACCATTAATTCTGTCACTTTCAGTCAGCTTTGTTTATCATCAATACTTCGATGAGAAGTGACACTTAATGCAGATACAAAAATGTCTACATTAAAGTTCAAATAAAAAAATATTTCCCTGTTCCAACGAAACTATGCTAAATATTGTAATCCGGATACTGCAAGTTGGCAAATATACAGTCAAGGTATGTACAGTTACGGTAAACAATCGACCGCAAAATATAACTAGTAATGATTAGGGAAACCGCATTCGATGCCTAATTGAATTACCTCCCTTAAAATGTATTCTGTAATATTAATACATCAATGTGCAAAACGATGGATGCAAATTGCAATGATACTATTCTAAAGTAATCTCTAATAATCTCTAATAATAATCTAAAGTAACCTCTTATAATATATAATAATAATCTCAAGGGTTCTCTATATTACAATGTATGGTACATAAAAAAAAAATTGCATAAGGCTCAAAACCTTAGCGAATCTAATGTGAATTGTATGTTCAATAAGCTGGTTTTCGCAACAACAACAACAACAACAACAACAACAACAAGTCTTTATTAATAGATTATGACTGAATATATTATGAATAAACCGCAAGAGAAAGATTTTAAGTCACTAGCTTACTGATTTCAGTATATTTGCGAAGATTTCATTTTGCAAACATATTTTGATTTAATGAGATTTTCCTGTCGTTTTTTTCCTACATCCAAAGGGATATCTTGGTGGGGGGAATTGTTCTTTGGTGTCAAACAGTTTATAATTTATTTTACTAAAAACCCTATACTAATCGAATCAGATGTATTTTTATTGTTTTGGGTTGTTGTTTTTGTTGCTGATTTGCTTTATATCTGAATTTTCAATCACATTGCGCACAAAAATCAACAGTTATACTCCAAACGGTTCGTGGACCAACTGACGATGTAGTTCTCTGCTTGATGTTTTCCCAAACTGTGTAGAAGAGACATTCAGCTTTGCTTTATTTTCTAGGAAATTAGTTTTCAACAATTTCCGTGCAAATAGAATGATTGTCGCCATGTAAGAAATTTCTTTTCATGGCCATGTTCCATGGGCAACGTCTATATCCCCATTACTCACTGTCACTCGTACTTTCCTCTTCAACACGTTTATGGCCATTTCTTTTCTTTCCTTCAAAGCCTAATTTTCAATATCGTTAACTCCGCATATCAAAACAGTTTGAGTGATTGAATATTGCTCGACCTCTTACAATGTTTCTTTTTTAATATCCGCGTTTGGTTGTTTGCTTGTTGTTCTTGTATCTTCTTCGAGATTTCCTTGTTTTGATTTGCCAGCATTTCCATTTGTTTCCTCATCTTGTCTTTTGCAATTTGTCTTCAAATAATTATCAACTCAGCTGGTTTACTTTTTCATTGTTCAGTTCAATTTCTGAAACGATTCTTTTATTGAAATTTCTTCTTTACTCCTTTCAATGACCGTTTCAGGTCTTCCTTGATCAAGTTATATCTAGTTCTCTAGTCAGATAATGTACTTCCTAATTGAATCTAATCTTACAGCTGAAACCATTCCGATCTTTATTTATCATATATGTTATGTACTTATTCAGATTGTAGCAGTGATCTAAGAATGACGATTTGACATCTGTATACTACTCTCTACGTGATTTTTTTTCAAGATCCCTTTGTCTTTATTCTCTGCAAAGTACATTCCTTAGATATCAAAGTAGCTTACGTAGATATCAAAGTACCTTCCTTGGATATCAAAGTACCTTCCTCAGATATCAAAGTACCATCCCTGGACATCAAAGTACATTCCTTGGATATCAAAGTACCTTCCTTAGATATCAAATTACCTTCCTTGGATATCAAAGTACCTTCCTCAGATATCAAAGTACCTTCCCTAGACATCAAAGTACCTTCCTTGAATATCAAAGTACCTTCCTTAGATATCAAAGTACCTTCCTTTGATATCAAAGTATCTTAGATATAAAAGTACCTTAGATATAAAAATATCTTCCTTTGATATCAAAGTACCTTCCTTCGATATCAATGTACCTTACTTGGATATCAAAGTACCTCCTTAGATATCCAAGTACCTTCCTTGGATATCAAGTACCTTCCTTAGATATCAAAGTACCTTCCATTGATATCAAAGTACCTTCCGTAGATATCAAAGTACCTTCCATTGATATCAAAGTACCTTCCGTAGATATCAAAGTACCTTCTTTAGATATCAAAGTACCTTCCTTGGATATCACAGTACCTTCCTTGGATATCAAAGTAACTTACTTGGATATCAAAGTACTTTCCTTAGATATCAAAATACCTTCGTTATATATCAAAGTATCTTCTTTGGATATCAAAGTACCTTCCTTGGATATCACAGTACCTTCCTTAGATATGAAAATACCTTCCAATGATATCAAAGTACCTTCCTTAGATATCAAAGTACTTTCCTTGGATATCAAAGTAACTTACTTGGATGTCAAAGTACCTTCCTTAGATATCAAAGTAAGTAGTGAAGGGGGGCACCCTACGGACAATGGGAATTAGCATTACAGACCCCCTTGGGCAAATCTACGGACAATGGAAATTTAACATGGAGAAAAATCGTGGGCAAATCTACGGACAAGGGGAATTAACATGGGAATAAATCGTGGGCCACTTTACGGACAAGGGGAATTTAACATGGGGAATAGAGTTTGGGTCTGTCTAGGGACTAGGGGAATTTAACATATGGAAATTGAACATGGTGGGTCTGTATAGCGTCAAGGGGAATTGAACATGGTGGGATTGTCTAGGGACAATGATGGTAGAGGGTCAAACACAACAGAGACAGAAACATACATAAACTAGTACAAGCGTGAGATTTATATATAAAGCATTACCAAGACCTGAAATCTTGCTGGGGTGTTCGAAAATTTGCATAATTGTAATGATGCTATAAATAGCTATAATCAAGGAAATGCTCAACGACAAAATGGATGTGACTAAAAGTAACGCTAAAATGGCGAAATTGTCCCAGAATTTAAAGGAAAATAAACATATCCCCGAAAATTAAGTTACAGCGGTTTAGACTAAAATGGATAAAATTAGTAACTACTTACAATATCAACTTCTGTGACGATCTTGGATAAATACCTATGTATCTATAATCAGCTGAAATTCCTATGAAATCCCACTATCTATTTATAGCTCCAACTTGTGGGTTTTTCCTTTGGAAAATCCCACTATCTTTTTATAGCCTCAGTTTGAGTGACGTTCCTGTTTATCAATTCTAGTATATATGTATAGCTACAAAATGTGGAAATCCCCAAGTCGATATTTATAGTCTCAAAATTTCCAGCGTCAGTGACGTCACTGTACTGAACACTAGGGGATAAATGGCAACAGTGTTGCAAGTGGCTGACCTGAATACGCGCTACTGTAGGTAGGTAGGTAGAGTGTATCTGATAGGGATAAAGTGAGTTTTATAGGGACAAACAGAGACCAATACACACACACACACACACAACATACGCGCGCAGACACATTCACACACACACACACACACACACACACACACAGAGGGAAGAGGAAAAAACAAACCCCAAATATACTATCCACACTCGGGAGGAAAAAAAAAACAACCAAATATACGATCTACACAACGTACGCGAACACACACACACACACACACACACACACACACACACTATAAAATGGATAAAATTAGTAACTACTTACAATATCAACTTCTGTGACGATCTTGGATAAATACCTATGTATCTATAATCAGCTGAAATTCCTATGAAATCCCACTATCTATTTATAGCGCCAACTTGTGGGTTTTTCCTTTGGAAAATCCCACTATCTTTTTATAGCCTCAGCTTGACTGACGTTCCTGTTTATCAATTCTAGTATATATGTATAGCTACAAAATGTGGAAATCCCCAAGTCGATATTTATAGTCTCAAAATTTCCAGCGTCAGTGACGTCACTGACCTGAACACTAGGGGATAAAGGGCAACAGTGTTGCAAGTGGCTGACCTGAATACGCGCTACTGTAGGTAGGTAGGTAGAGTGTATCTGATAGGGATAAAGTGAGTTTTATAGGGACAAACAGAGACCAATACACACACACCCACAACATACGCGCGCAGACACACACACACACACACACACACACACACACACACAGAGGGAAGAGGAAAAAACAAACCCCAAATATACTATCCACACTCGGGAGGAAAAAAAAAACAACCAAATATACGATCTACACAACGTACGCGAACACACACACACACACACACACACACACTATAAAATGGATAAAATTAGTAACTACTTACAATATCAACTTCTGTGACGATCGTGGATAAATACCTATGTATCTATAATCAGCTGAAATTCCTATGAAATCCCACTATCTATTTATAGCTCCAACTTGTGGGTTTTTCCTTTGGAAAATCCCACTATCTTTTCATAGCCTCAGCTTGAGTGACGTTCCTGTTTATCAATTCTAGTATATATGTATAGCTACAAAATGTGGAAATCCCCAAGTCGATATTTATAGTCTCAAAATTTCCAGCGTCAGTGACGTCACTGTACTGAACACTAGGGGATAAACGGCAACAGTGTTGCAAGTGGCTGACCTGAATACGCGCTACTGTAGGTAGGTAGGTAGAGTGTATCTGATAGGGATAAAGTGAGTTTTATAGGGACAAACAGAGACCAATACACACACACACACACACAACATACGCGCGCAGACACACTCACACACACACACACACACACACACACAGAGGGAAGAGAAGAAAAACAAACCCCAAATATACTATCAACACAGAAGGGAGATAATGTAAACCCCAAATAAACTATCCAGACAAACGTACGCGAACGCATACAAACCCAAATATACTATCAACACAGAGTGAAGAAGAAAAAGTTTTTTGAAAGCACCTAAGCCCTCACCTGCAATGACCAACTCTGCCAAACACCTACACCCCACCCCTCCCCACCCCCCACTCCCAACACTACAAAACCCATTTAACCCGTTATTTTATGGCATCAGTGTGTGATTTAGGAAACATCAAGACACAAAATGATGGATGAATAGACTGACTATTGTTTACCGACTTGCATGCCTAAAGAGCGTGCGTGAAGGAAAACATCCTTCCATTTCAATTCTAACTAAAACATGATCCAGAGGGATAGAGAGAGGTGAAAGAGCACAATTTCATAAAGTGTGAGTAAAAACCAAAACACGCCATCCTTATTATACAATGTCAAGACCAAGAGACACTTACGTTTTCTTTCTGGTCTATTCTCTTTTAGAAGGTAGTATGAAATTTCACATCAGGGCCAACGCATCGGCTCACATCGTCAATTTTTCCATTTCCATGTCTTTACTGGCACAAGTTCTTCATCATCTTCAATTTCTTCTTCTTCTGAATCCCTCTTCTCTGTTTCGTCTTGTTTTTGTTTCTTCTCTTTTCTCGTAGGGCACTCTGAATTCCAGTGTCCTTTCTCCTGACAACGATATTAGGTATCTTGACTTTTGTCTCTCTTTCTTAGACGAAGCAGGTATTCTGGAGACAAATACCCATTTACCTTTGCAGATATAGCAAACTTCATTAGCACTTACACACTTTCGTTTGACTCTCATCAAATCAACGACCAAAAGAGTAAGTTTTGTTGCCACTTTCGCATGTGAATTATGCTTTCGTATGACTTTTAGCAAATATTTGACCAGCAGGTCGATCTGTGCTGACTCTTCCATCTTCTTGATCGTTTGAGAGCGGAATGAATACTCTGACGCTAAGACACTCTCCTTATATACAGAGACCTGCCGCCTATGTAACCTAGTCAAATGTAATTTTGTAATAAGATGAAACGATTTCATTGAGGAAGTAAAAGGCAATGATGTACCGTATCGCCTCACACAAAACCTGAAGTGTTAGTTCAAATCCGTGTCAGCGATTTCGAAGACGACATAACTGGGCTTTAATCAATGCTCTCCATTTCTGCCACAAAACCACGAGTCCTGATTCACGACAAAAGAAATTTCGTTCGGTCCATAAAAAATAGTATTGCATCTGAGAAACGCAAAAACGAACTTCCAGAAAATTGAGAACGACGGCTTACACCTACAACGTAAATGTATGAGTTCAAGTAGTGCGTAAAACTTAGTCAAATTAAATTTTTATAGTCAAGACGAAACGATCTCTTTTCGAAGAAGAAAGCAGACACCAAACGACAATGGCGATCCGTGTCACACAACACTTTTCAAAATGTGTATTATCAGAGGTTTGTTCTAACGATCTGCACGGTTAAATTAAATGTTGATGTATTTTGCAATAAGACGGACACAATTTCCATGGGATCGCCCATGGTACGATTGTTCGTGCATTAGTTTAATTTTTAAAAATATTTTTTTATATAAATCGCCTATAGGATAGACCCAGTAAAGCGTGACCATTCTCGTCACTGTCTGAATAGCTACTCAAGTCAATTCGAAGCGAACGCGGTAAGAAAATAAGTATAGCCAATGAAATGGCTTACAACGGGTGATGCATTGTTTTGTTCTAGGACTGTGTGGCATAATAATCCCTATGTTCTTGCGTTGTTACCATTACAGTGCAGACACTGAAATGTGAACTTACAAGCCCTCTTTGTGTGTGTGTGTGTTGTACCATTTCCTCTTACCACATCAAAATACTGAGCGTCACAGTATTGGTTCGCGTTTTCAAGCTGACCATTTTTTTTATATTTCACTTAAACATTTCGACATAAACACTCTCACATCGGTAGAGTCAGAACAGACGTATTACAGTATTGAGGGGCATGTTATCTTTTTTTTTCAAAGTAATAAATTTGGGGTTTGTATGAAGTAAAGAACCGAAAGTACAGTGAAACTCAAGGATGATGACCCAATCTGTCTCTCTATTGATGCGTGTATTTACTTAAGAAGAAATATGACCTCTAAAACACAAAGAGATACGGCAAGCATGATTAGATTAAACACAACGATGTTTTTTTCCTTCACGCCCGTGTAATTTAGAGTTTCAATCGTCTTTGAAGACAAACTTGGTCTCCTTTTGTAGGGCTTGAAATAATAAAAAAAGCTGAAAAATCTTAAGCACTTTGCTATAGATAATTTCATCAACAGACTAAACAACATAAATACCGTTACAACAATAGAAAGCCTTAAATCTTCTATCAAAAAGAAATGCATGAAAAAAATTAAAGATTAACGATAACTAACCAATGAAACCGAATTTAACAAAGGCAATGACATGTGAAGAAATGCCTCTCACTTTGGAAAGGTAGGCGAATGTACTCTGCCATGCACCATCAACTTGAAAAAAATTATAAACAGAGAGAAACCTGAATTCAAAATTCAGTTGGTTTTTTTTCTTCAAAATTATTTCGTTTCTTTTTTTCTTTTTTTTTGGAACAAATCTAAGCACTAATATAGAGTGGAAAAGGGAAAATGCACATACAAGCTTTGATGTTTCTGAAAAAATGAGGGGATATTCCTGACGTTCATAACCACCTATATATGCTTGGACTTGTCTGTGACTTATCCACAAAACAAGATGTACATATTTCTGGTCAAGCTGCAAGTGTGTGCGTGTTTTTGAAAATGGTAAAACTTGGATATACAATTTTCTCGTGACACTTATAAAGTGAAGAGTCTGTGCAAGTGTCAAAAGCCAAAGTCATATAAGTTTTGTATTTTGTACGGCTTGTAAAGATTTCCACTTTAGGAAATGTGAAGTATCACAAGTTATTATCACAAACAGAAGTGGAACATAGGGGCTTGCAAGAAAGAAAATAACCCAGACAGTTGGTGTCATCAAGAGTGCTAGAGACGGTACCCAAACTTGCTTGCTTGCTTACTTGAATTAAAGTGATTTTCGCTCTAATGGAGCATGTATCACTGGTTTAATAACGCACCGCGTGATTTTTAATTACTCCTGGGGAAGGAAAGAGAGCCTCATCCCCCAGGCTTTTATGTACTCACAGACTATTTTTAAATTTAGCCACTCAGGTGTAGGACTAACTAGTCCTTAACAACCTGACTGAAAGGCTTTACACATGAGTGGGAATTGGCTCACCACGCACTCATTTTTTCTGTCCGAGCGTGGTAAAGGAGGAAAAAAGGTGCTCAGCAAGACAGCCATGGATGTTAAGTACTCACCAAAACGCTAGCCCGTACTTATTTCAAATCAAGTCCCGTTTTTTGCTAATCGACAATAATAAGTACCAATAATGTGTTAACCACCTGTGCAATTAGTTCAAATCTAACGAGTCTGTTAAATTTCCTAACATATCTGTCTAATATTAGTACTTAGTGTACATAAAAATAGCCATACTGATCTTATTTAAATTATTATGTCTAAGCGACATATACCAGTTTGGTCACTGTTAGATTTAAAAAGTTAAGTTTGTTGCAGTGTTCCAATGGGTCAAGTTTGTTTCGAGAATAGTTTAGTCAAGGAGGGATACCAAGCCAAATATGGTTCCCTATTTAATAAAAAGCAATCTTTTGGAGCCCTAAAAAAGTCTGTTTTTCTGTTAGAAGGTAACACGTCTCTCTTTTGCTTTCACGTTCTTTCCCGCACTTCTAGTCTCATGATTCTTGATATCAGGAAATGCGTAGCCATGATGGGCGGTAATGTAAGCAGCGGCTTCTACCAGTTGACTGAGGGGGTATCCAATGTAGGTATGTCTGTAGAATTGGGGAAGAACTCTGACCCCTAATCCCCATTGAGAAGGTCTTGGTTTAAAGGTGTCTAGAGATCTGTAGGCAACGTATTGTATGGCTCTAATAAACTGCCCTGCTATGTTGACGTCATACAATGCTTGATCTAGCCCCATTTCGGTGTACTTTTCAACGAGGGTCAGCGTCCCCCTCCTCCTCCTCAACCGCCTGAATTTCTTTTTCTGGTTCTGATACTAATTCTTCAGTTGAGGTAGATAGTTTCAAATCCGCCGCTATGGTGTCTGTCGCTGTTATTGTTGTTGTGGTTGTTATTTCAGCTGAGATTGCCTGTAGTATCGGAGTGAGAAAAGAACGTAGTGCCTCCGATAATTACATTTGAGTTTGCCATACCGTTTGTCTAACATAATTGGACCTTTGTTTTGCCACCACTCTTTCCGGGACGGGTTATTTGTTAGGTATAGTCGGCTGTTGACTAGATGTTATTTGTGTTCTCGAGGTGGGTGGAGTGCTAACTGGCAGAAACCGTAAAGTGGGCAAACGACGTCAAAGAAGTCAAAGTACGTTGGAACGGATATCCGACCAGTTATCATTCTTGGATCGACGCTTCGCACGTCATCGACTATAAAAAGAAGTGACCATCATTCCCTTTCACACAGATTCAGCTACTGCGATCACTCCTTCACCCAATTCTTCTCTGCAAGATTTACAAAAACAACCCTTGTGGGTGAGGTATAGAGAACGTGTGCCTAAAACGCAAATCGTCTTTTTCTGCCAAATCTTCGTGGTGTATTGTGTCATCGGGGCAGCCATCGCCAATTTGAGTTTGCAACAAGGAGACAAACAATTGTGGACCACTGTATTGAGCAGTTACATCGGTTACCTGTTTCCCAATCCGTCCCTGAAATTCTCCTCGAACGGGAACCACGGGAACCTTGTGTCCAGTGTCAGTGCCAGCCACCACTCCAACAACAACTCCATTTTGGGCGGAGACACTCTGACTTCCAGTATCGCCTCGGAGAGCCACAAAACTCTGGAATTATGAGCAATAACAACCAATTTTACTTAACCTTACCCAGTGACAGTTCCATGGAGGTGTTTCCCAACAACACGTTGTGCTGTTACACGGTCAAATTACCTCAGACCATCCAGTTAGATCACGAAGCCCATTGGGAAGTGGCTTTAGTGGAAATCATTCACCCAACACAAATCAAAAACATCACCGAAAAGCAAAACACTTTCGAGGTGGAAATCCTGAATGCCCAATTGGAGGAAGAAATCAACAAAATCGGGTTTTTAGGGGACACAAGACCAGCCAGCAATCCAGCCTTCATTATCTACACCTTGAAAATTCCTTCAGGTTATTATTTTAGTGGTGAACATTCGGTGGACACTATTGCGGACAGGTTCAACTTAGCCTTTGGCAAAGCACTGAACAGAGCCAAAAAAAGTGTGAAGATTGAGTACCATAAAGTGGCTCATCGTCTCGTGATCAAATTTCAAGATACGGACACATTGTCCCTCATGTTCAATGGTAGTTTGTTTGAAATTTTGGGTGGACATGCAGAAATGGTCGCAAACAATATGAGCCCCAAGATCAAAAGTAATATGGATTTTTACAGAGCTTTTGGAAACCCGGTAGAACTGAACCAAGGACTTAATTTGATCTTTGTGTATTCCGATGTGGTGGAGTACAACGTGGTGGGACACACCTCTGTGCCGTTACTGCGTGTCATTCCTTTCAAAGTGGATAGTACCACAAACAATGACCAGGAAGGTGCAAACACCTATCACGTACACCGTGAATTTGTACATCCTCACTATTTACCCGTCAGTAAGTCGTATTTAGACACTGTCAACATTGCTATAAAAGGAGATCTGGGACAAAATATTCCCTTCTCCAAAGGGAAAGTTACAGTGAAACTCCATTTTCGAAAACGGTTCTCTAACGAATTGTAAGTCAAGACAGCGACGAGTGACATTTTCACCCTATAAAATCCGGCCAGATGCGTGTGGAATTTCAGTTTGCAGAAAATCTACGCGCAGATAATACGGTGAACGTCCTCCTGTATGCTGAATTGGACAATACGATATAAACCAACAGTTTGAAAGAGGTCATTCTACTCTATTAGAAGTCATGGAAGACTTTTATCAATGTTTGTATAGTAGGGATTCTTTGGACATGGAATGTGAAGATCCTGAGGAAGGAGAACCCCAAGACAAAGACGAAGAAGTCATCATGATGAAGTCTAGATGACCAGAACAAGAATCACATATAGTTTCCTGTTATGCAATAGTCTTGACAGAAAAAAATTAAGGAATTGATCAAGAAAGATTGCTATGGATGTCATAACGATCATCCCAGTCAAATTCAACACGATAAATGCTAATGCTGAGTCAAGAAGAAAAATAGGACGAATATCTGGACGAAGCTTGGAGTCTCATCTCGGAAGAAGACGTGTTACAACAGTGGTATAAAGGCTTGCGTGAACATTATTGTCCTCCATTAACAACTCAAGAGATCCATCGCATCGAAGCTCTGTTGGATCAGAGTTGGGAGACAAGGCGAAGAAAACGGTTACTTGTCAGACATTTTCAAGCAGAAAGTCAGGATCAAATTGATGACTTAAGAAAAAAAACAGAAAATGGATACCTGAGAACTTTTATTACCTTTTGAACCACAGTTCGTACACCGCTTCTTGGAATCCTGTCGTCTGTGATAAAGATGAACTCCCTCATCGCAAACCTAAAGACCATCAAGCTTACGCGATCAACACGGACGACAGTCATCTCCCAGGAACCCACTGGGTAGCCGTTTACTTTCCTCAAGAAGGATGTGTGAAATATTTCGATTCGTACGGATTGCCCCCTTTGGAAGACGATATCATTGACTTTATGAGAAGAAATGCTTAGACCACCCGATTCAATAATGTGAAATTACAAGGCACATATTCCTTGGTGTGTGAACAGTACTGTGTGTATTTTCTGCATCATCGCAGCCTGGGCTATTCCTTAGAACATTTAGTGACTCATTTTGATCCTCGTTCTTCTTCAAGAAACGATGTGAAAGTAGATCGATGGTTTTGTGACCAGTATGCTTATATTTTGTCTCTAACTAGGAAACGTAGTGTCCATCAATGGCCTAATGACTTCCAACAGTGGAAATCACAATTTCATTCACAACGTTGTCAGCCCTGTTTAAAGTAGAGTGTGAATTGAAAAAAATGTTTGGCATTTGAAAAAAATGTTTGATGTTATAGTGTTGGATTATTGTTAAAAAATGTCAGAGTTGTTTGTTAGTATGAATAAAAAATGTTGTGTTTTGAAGAAAAAAAATGCCTTTGTGGTTTGTTTGGCTATAAGAATCTTGATTCATGCTCTTTGACTTCTCTCTATCCCTCTCATAACACTATTTGAATGTTCCGGCTCGAAAACCGTGTAGTAATGTTTTCCTTCACGTCCGCGCTTTGACCATAAAAACGGGGCAGTCTCCAGTCTGCCCATCCATTGTTAACTTATCTTCCTACGAAGATGTGCTCAAGATTAGCCAAGTTGAACGAAGCCTATGTGAATTTGCATAGGGTCATGACAAGTCTGATACCGAGACCTGAAGAGATAGACAATATCATAATGTTGAAAGTCACTGAAGACCTGAAAGAAGAGCTCTTCAAGGAGGAATTCAAGAAGGAGAAAGAAGAATGGATGAAGAAGTACAGACTTCATAAACGGCAGAGAGAGAGCAGCAACAGCAGCAGCATGAACCTGACAGAGGCTTTGTCGATTGTCGTATCGACACCAAAGAGTTCTTCTTCTTTTTTCCGAAGAAGCAGACCTTATCCTGTGAGAAAGCCTGTCATCAGAGGAGGCCGCCATCTTATAACCTAAGCGATCGCCATAGCGTCAACTTCCCAAAAAAAATTTCAGGGCTACCCCATACTCTCGAAAAGAAATAACATTCCATTGCCTATGATATGTTAGTCAGTTAGAAGAAAAAATACAGAAGTGAGTCTATCAGCACATGATTTCTTTATCTTGGTTAGAAAGTGTGACTCTAAGTTGTTCGTTTCCGTCGCTTATCATAATTTTACAAATAGTAATGTTCTGTAAAAAAAGTGAGTGAGTGTTTCTTTTAGGTCTGTGCGTTTTTGTTTTTTTTTTTTCTTGGTGATAATATGGATAATGTAAGTTCGGGTACAATGAAATTAAAAGAATTAGGCCCAGAACTCGGTGTGGAGGGAAGAAATATACGCAACAGCAGCGGGAGCAAGAAATGCAGACCTAGCCAGTTAGCATTGAGGCATTCTGCGTTTGACAATGCTTTTGATGTCGTACACGTCGTCTTTTTTTGGTGACACGACTTGATTTGAAATAAGTACGGGCTAGCGTTTTGGTGAGTACTTAACATCCATGGCTGTCTTGCTGAGCACCTTTTTTCCTCCTTTACCACGCTCGGACAGAAAAAATGAGTGCGTGGTGAGACAATTCCCACTCATGTGTAAAGCCTTTCAGTCAGGTTGTTAAGGACTAGTTAGTCCTACACCTGAGTGGCTAAATTTAAAAATAGTCTGTGAGTACATAAAAGCCTGGGGGATGAGGCTCTCTTTCCTTCCCCAGGAGTAATTAAAAATCACGCGGTGCGTTATTAAACCAGTGATACATGCTCCATTAGAGCGAAAATCACTTTAATTCAAGTAAGCAAGCAAGCAAGTTTGGGTACCGTCTCTAGCACTCTTGATGACACCAACTGTCTGGGTTATTTTCTTTCTTGCAAGCCCCTATGTTCCACTTCTGTTTGTGATAATAACTTGTGATACTTCACATTTCCTAAAGTGGAAATCTTTACAAGCCGTACAAAATACAAAACTTATATGACTTTGGCTTTTGACACTTGCACAGACTCTTCACTTTATAAGTGTCACGAGAAAATTGTATATCCAAGTTTTACCATTTTCAAAAACACGCACACACTTGCAGCTTGACCAGAAATATGTACATCTTGTTTTGTGGATAAGTCACAGACAAGTCCAAGCATATATAGGTGGTTATGAACGTCAGGAATATCCCCTCATTTTTTCAGAAACATCAAAGCTTGTATGTGCATTTTCCCTTTTCCACTCTATATTAGTGCTTAGATTTGTTCCAAAAAAAAAGAAAAAAAGAAACGAAATAATTTTGAAGAAAAAAAACCAACTGAATTTTGAATTCAGGTTTCTCTCTGTTTATAATTTTTTTCAAGTTGATGGTGCATGGCAGAGTACATTCGCCTACCTTTCCAAAGTGAGAGGCATTTCTTCACATGTCATTGCCTTTGTTAAATTCGGTTTCATTGGTTAGTTATCGTTAATCTTTAATTTTTTTCATGCATTTCTTTTTGATAGAAGATTTAAGGCTTTCTATTGTTGTAACGGTATTTATGTTGTTTAGTCTGTTGATGAAATTATCTATAGCAAAGTGCTTAAGATTTTTCAGCTTTTTTTATTATTTCAAGCCCTACAAAAGGAGACCAAGTTTGTCTTCAAAGACGATTGAAACTCTAAATTACACGGGCGTGAAGGAAAAAAACATCGTTGTGTTTAATCTAATCATGCTTGCCGTATCTCTTTGTGTTTTAGAGGTCATATTTCTTCTTAAGTAAATACACGCATCAATAGAGAGACAGATTGGGTCATCATCCTTGAGTTTCACTGTACTTTCGGTTCTTTACTTCATACAAACCCCAAATTTATTACTTTGAAAAAAAAAAGATAACATGCCCCTCAATACTGTAATACGTCTGTTCTGACTCTACCGATGTGAGAGTGTTTATGTCGA